>JAYKAV010000378.1:876650-977671 GCA_035582835.1 Phoebastria nigripes | reverse complement strand
ACGGGCTGGAACCGCCCCGAGCGGGCGGTGCTGCCCCCCACCCCCCAGCCCTTCCCCGGCGGCTCCCGGGGCCGGTCCCCGCTCCACGCCCCCCGACAGCCCCGGCTGCCTCGGGGACGGTCTCCCCCAGCACCCCCGGAGACCAGTAACCCCACCAGCTGCCCGTACTGGTCTTCCCCCCTGCGCCGCCGTCGGGACACGGTGGGGCCCGTGAGGAACCCAGGGCTCGGAGGGGGCTCAGGGGTTCCGGTGCTGGTGGGTCGGGGTCCCCCAGCAGGTGCAGGAGCCCGGGGCCCCCTGCGCCCCTTCMCCAGCTCCCTGGGCCGAGGTACCACCGCCTGCCCCCCCGCCCCGCCTCGCCCCACGCCGTGCCGGCCGCTCTCCCACGGGGCTGGCACCAGTCAATGTTTAACCGGAGCGGTGGTACCTGTTGTGCGGGGCAGCCCGAGCTGGCTGGCGGTGGCTCCTGCCGGGACCAGCCGGGTGCTGCGGGCACCCCGAGCAAGGGGTGCTGGGGGGTGAATGGAGCCGGAGGGGGAGCGGGGCAGGGAGCCCCGGCCGGGCGCACGGCCCAAAATGCTCCCACGGGGCCAGGAGAGACCGTAAGTTGGCGGGGAGCCGGAGGGGACAGAGGCCACCCCGTCCTGGAGCAGGCAGGGCCTGGGCAGCAACCACYGCCGGCCCTCCCCGGCCGATATGGCCGCCTGGGCAGCCGGCGGGGGGCTGGCACCCCAGAAAGGCTGGGGGGGGACAGGGCAGTCCCTCTGCGGGGACATGGGGGGAAGTGGCACTCTGTCCCCTGCCAGGCCCCAGGGCACAGTGGGGACGGGAGGACGGCGCGAGCACAGCGTGACCGTGGGCCCCTCTGCCCTGGCCCCTGGGGTGCCTGCGGGCAGGTCCCCCAGCTGGGGGGCACCCACCACCCTGCTGCCCTCTGTTCCCCAAAGGAGCGCCGGAGAGGAGCGGGAGGGCCCCGTGGTGGGCAGAGAGACGCGCCTGAGAGTGGTGCTGAGGTAAGGGGGGACGCAAAGGGCTCGGGGACACGGTGGGGACCAGCATCACTCCTGCCCAGGGCAGGGGCACAGGGGGGGCTCCCTGGGGTCCCCATGCAGGGACACTTCTGTGTCCCTGTCCCCCCCTGCCGTTAGGGTCCGGCCACTGACCTGCACAGAGACACGGCGAGGTGACCGGCGGGTTGTGCACAGCCTCAGCGACGGCACCGTCCATGTAAGTGCCACCACTCCACTGGGGTCCGGGGGGGCTGTGGCACCCCCTGAGCCACCCCCCGTCCCCGCACCCAGGTGAGCGCGGCCAGGCACGATGCCACCTTCGGGTTCAGCGCCGTGTTTGACACAGGAGCCTCACAGGAGGCTGTGTTTGAAGGAAGTGGGATGAGGCAGCTGGTGGAGCTGGCGATAGACGGGTGAGTCCCAGGAAACCCCCCAGGGACCCCAGCCCTCCAGCTCACCCCACGCCCACTGTGCTGCACCCGTCCAGGCCTCGCCAGCAGGTCTGCATTGCCAGGGCCATGCCAGGAGGTGGCATCCCTGTGCCACCACCTGGAGCCATGCCTGAGGCTCAGCATCTTCCCCAGCTTCTCCTGCACCGTCTTTGCCTTCGGGCAGACCGGCTCAGGGAAGACCTACACCCTGATGGGACCCCTCGCCCAGGTACAGCGCCGTCCCCCCGCCTGACCTGATCCTGACTGTGGGATGGGCTCTTCTCACCCAGTTGTGGGCACTGGGGTGGTGGGAGGAGGTGGGTGCCAAAGTGGCGTGACTGCTCGCCCTCCTGGCATCTCTGCAGAGCGAGACCCCACCAGCGGCCCCGGGGCTGCTGGGGCTGATGCAGAGGTCCTTCGCCTGCCTCCTGGAGCAGAGCCGGAGCCATGGCTCTGACCTGGCTCTCAGTGCCTCCTACCTGGAGATCTACAACGAGCAGGTAAGCGACCGCCTGGCCGCCCAGCCAGGCCCTGCTGGCACCCCGTGCCTCCGCTCCCCAGCTGCCTCCCCTCCACTGTACCCCCCCCAGGTCCGGGACCTGCTGAGCCCAGGGCCACCATGCGCCCTGCCCCTGCGGTGGAGCAAAACCCGTGGCTTCTACGTGGAGAACCAGCTCAGCGTGGACTTCGAAAGCCTGGAGGCCATCACTGACCTGCTCCTGCAAGGTGCTGAGCCGCGGGCGCAGGGCTGGGGCCATGCAGGGGCATGTTCGGGGGGTGCTGGACATGGTGTGGGGGTTCTCAGCCTCCCGCAGAGCTGGCCCCGGGACTGGTGGGGCTCCGATGGCAGCCAAGAGGGGCAGGTCCCCATCCTGCCGCAGACCCCAGGCAGGCTTGTGTCTGGCAGTGGGTGGGCAGTGGGTGCTGTGCCGGGGCATGGGGCGTTGTGGCCCCCTGCAGCTCTCGATCCCCCCCGGCAGGATCCCAGAGGCGACGGACCTCGGCACATGCCCTCAACAGGCACTCAAGCCGCAGCCACGCTCTTCTGACCATCCACATCCGCAGCCGGGCTGTGAGCGCGCATCCTGCTCCAGGCACATGGGGGAGGGCTTGGTGGGGCTGAGGCTCTTCGTGGGGGTGCAAACAGCCCCAGGGTGGGGGGGTCACATCCTCCTCCCCAAGGATGCATTGGTGGGGCTGGGGCGAACAGCAGGGAGCCAGATCCCAGACCCAGGGGTTGGGACACTGCTGTGGGCCACAGGGAAGGGGCGAAGGGGGCCAGAGCATCACCCCCCCAACACAGGTCCCCCAGCCCAGCGCCTGCCCCAGCAAGCAGGGCACGCTGTGCTTCGTGGACCTGGCCGGCAGCGAGCGGGTGAAGGAGACTGGCTCCAGCGGGGAGCTCTCTGTGGAGGCCAACAACATCAACCGCAGCCTCCTGGCACTGGGTAAGAGTTGGGGGACCCCCCCATGGGAGCACAAGCTGCTGGTCCCTGTCAGAGCCCTGTTGTACCCTCTGTGGCTCATCCTCCGGCAGGACACTGCATCTCTCTGTTGGCCAAACCCCGAGGGAAGCGGATGCACATCCCCTACCGGGACAGCAAGCTCACCCGGCTGCTGGCCCGCTCCCTGGGCGGCTCAGGCATCACCCTGATGGTACGTGCACGGAGGAGGCTGGGCAGGGGTACATGGAGCCACGGGGGGCCGGGGTCTCACCCCGTGGAGGGGAAGGCTGGAGGGGGACAGGTGACCCCCTGGGTGGCAGCTCACCTGTGGCTCTTCCTTGTTGGCAGGTTGCCTGCATCTCCCCATCCTCGCGCTGCCTCTCGGAGACGCTGAGCACGCTGCACTATGCCAGCCGGGCCCGGAGGGTCACCACCAGGCCACTGGCCAACAGGGTATAGCAGGCGAGGGCTCTGGGCAGGGTGCTCTGCCCCGCTGCTGGGACCCCCCTGAGCCACCCCCTTGCGCTCCCAGGTGTCCCGGGAGAAGCTGCTGCAAACCTTGGAGGAAGAAATCCAAGCCCTGCAGCTGGAAAACCTCTCCCTGCGCCAGCAGCTGTGCCTGCCCAGGGTGCCGACGAGGAGCGTGGAGGTCCCAGGGACCCCCCCAAGGGCAGGGGCATGGCCAGGCTGGGGAGGCAGGTATGGCCCCGCAGGGCTGCGTCGCTCCCCTCTCGAAGGGCAGCTCCTGTCAGAGGGAGCCCCAGCCTGGCCCAGTCTCTACGGCCTCCTGCGGGACTTCGTGGTGGAGAATGAGCAGCTGAGGTATGGGGGGGCACACGCAGGACCCATGAGCAAGGGCTCAAGGGGCCAGCGGGGCAGCCAGAGCCTCTGGCCAGGCACCACCCTGTGTCAGCCAGCATCTCCTAGGGACTCCCTGGGGCCAGGCAGGGCTCAGAGGTCCGCAGAAGGCTGCCAATGCCCTGCTCTGCTCCCTCGCTGCTCCCCAGGCAGCCCTGGCTGTCCCCAGACCCCAGCGGTGACGTCCCAGCTGGCCCATCCCACAGAGCCACCCACAGTTCCTGTGACAGCCAGCCCCTGCTCTGGAGTGCCCACACACCCCGTGTCCCCCCTGGCCACCCCATGAGGCTCCGACAGCCCGACGTGACACCTGCCTCTGGCCCCCGGCTGCTGGTGAGTATGGGCGGCCCTGGGCTCCACAGACGTCCTTATGTGGGGCTGTGCCCATGGCAGGGTGAGGATGCACAAACCACCCACCCGCCGCTATCCTCTCTTGCAGAAGCTGCCTCCCACCTCCGGCCGCCCCGGGTGCCCCCAGTGCTGCCCCGGGCCGGCCGATGCCATCGTGTCCCAGGTACGGCCCCGGGGGTCTCTTCGGAGGTGGGTGGCACAGCGCGGCACAGCAGCCTGACCGCTCTGCTCACCCGCCAGGCGCTGCCAGGGCCCCCCGCACTGCAGCCGGTCCCCTCCGAGGGAAGCACCAGCGTCCTACCGCCCGGCCAGGAGGATGCGGCTCTGCCCAGCTCCCATCAGCTCCCTGGGCACCCCCAGCCGGGGAAGCGGTGAGAGCCGGGGCCTGAGGCCACCCCCCTGAGCATCAGATGCAGCTCAGAAAGCCCTTGGGGGGGTGGCAGGACAGTGGGTCAGGATTTGTTCATGTGTCCTCACAGCAGGAGCCAGGGCAGAAGCAGGAGTTCATCTCAGCGGCACCCGCACCCCCGGGAGCTGCCGGGCCCCGAGCGCTGTCCCAGTCCCGAGGGAAGGGTCATCCCTTCAGCACCGCCATGGCCAGGATTACCAGAGCCGAGAGGTGAGCAGGGTGGCGGGGGGAGGCCAGGCAGTGCCTCAAATGGGGTCTCTCGGGGTTGGGCACCTGTCCTGAGCCCAGCCGCTCCTGCATGGGGCTGTGGACCTGATCCCGGCGGCACTGGAGACCTGACCCCGCTGGCTCCCGGCTGGCAGCTGCCGGCACTGTCCCTCTCYTCCAGTGGGAAGAGGCACCAGACTGGCTGGCAGAGCAGATCTGAGCAGCTGCAGCTGCGCCGTGGACGGGGCCAGCAGCGGGGATCTGGCACAGCCCACGCACACTTATTATACCTGGGGGGACAACCACAGCCCTCGGGGGCACGGGGATCTCGGACTACAAGGACTGTGCAGACCACGGGATGGATGGACAGATGGACAGACAGAGCTCTCCAGCCTGCACGGCACTCACAGTTTATTTCTGTCTAGCTAGGGGCCGTGCTGCTGGGCGGCTCCGGGGGGACCCCTCTCAGGTGCTCTCCTCCCCGGGCTGCGGGCAGTCCAGCCAGTACTGGGCGATGGAGCGTGGGTAGCGGGGCTGCACCAGGTCCACACGCTTGGTACGCAGGTTGACGCGGTAGTACTTGTCTGGGAGGAAGGGGAGATGGCTGTCAGGACTGCCCACGCGGCAGAGCTGCTGGGAGCTGCCAGCCCTCGCTGCCAGCCCCGGGCACCTTCCCACCACGTCCTGGAGCTCGGGGACATCACAGAGCGAGAGGAGACCTCCCCCTGCCCYGGCAGGCCTGGGGGATCCCAGTCCTGCATCTCTCCTGGATCCTGCCACCCCAGACTCACCTCCTACAAAGAAGTAGACGCTCTGGAGGGTCTCGCATTGGGAGCCCGACAGCCAGTCGCTTTCAATGCCCGCAGAGTCAGAGTCATTTTGCAGCCAGCTCCAGAAACCCAAGTTCAGTGACCGGTGGCTCTTGTACCTCTTGCGCTGGCGGCGAGACTTCCTCCTCCGAGGCTGCTGGGAGGCCACGTAGATCCTGCCGGCCATGGCAGCGTCCAGACGGCTGGGCACCCCCCGCCAGTCTTTGCTGATGTACCGCGGGCTGCTCGCCCCGGCTGGCAAAGAGGCAGAGGGCGAGTTAGAGGGGCAGCAACATATGGGGGTGAGCTGAGCCCAGCCCCACAGACAGCCCCCAGCACCTGCTCCGAGACCCAGGGGGATGCTCCAAAGGGTCCCAGCTTGGATGGGATGCGTGATAGGGACACGGGCCAGGCAGAGCCGGGAGCAGCCCCTCGCCCCCGCCTTGGCTGGGATCAGTCCTGTGCTGCTGAGCCCCCCTCTCCTCCTCTCCATCTTTCATTTCTCTTGCCCAAGGCTGGGGTTTTCCTATGGCATCTCYAGCTCCAGTGGGAATAAACAGTCCCCAGCAGCGATGCTGTGGTGCGAGGTGGCTGGTGACGGGCTCGGTAGTGCGGGGCATGAGGGCTGCAGTGGGTGGGATTTGGGATGCTGTGGGAGATGCAGCCATGGCCTGGGGGTTCCTGTGCACAGCCTGGGCTCCTGCCCGGCACGGCGGCTCATCCAGCCTGCCCACGCTCCCAGGCATCGCACCCTCCTCCCCAGGTGCCTGCACCCCTCATGTCCCGACAGCGTGGGCTATATTGGCACCCGCCAGCCCTTTCCCCTGGGGCTGGCCCAGCCCTTACTCATCCTGCTGCCAAAGAGGATCTGGAAGACGTCCTCCCAGCTGTCGCGGTTCATGAAGGCGTAGTGGTTGAACACGGCCGAGGGCGAGGACTTCTCACAGTCGGCCTGCGTGGGCTGACGGGTGAAGTCGTAGGACCAGTAGTACTTGTCTAGGAGAGGATGTGCAGGGCATTAGTGGGGGACACGCATTCCAGGGGGAGCAGTAGCTAGAGGGGTGTCCTGCCCACGGCTGCTGGTGCCAGGCTCTGCCTGGGAGTGGGGGGCTGCACCCCTTACCCTTGAAGAAATAGACTCTCTCATTGCCATGGTAGCTGTGTGCAGGGAGGGCGAAGGCCGCATCGATGTTGTTCGGGATGCCTTCAAAGCCCTCAGAGATGTCGTGTGGGTACCCGGGGTCCAGGGCTCCATCATCAAAGCGCCAGTACTGGCTGCCCTGGGGGAGTGGACAGAGCGGGGGGGTCAGGGGGCTGGGTGCAGCATCCCCCAGGTGCGGGTCTGCCGGGGGGAGTGAGCGGATGCTGGGAAGCCCCGTGGTGAGGCTGTGGCTGCCTGGGGCCCCAGACAGCCGCAGGGATTTGGGGATACCTGGCAGCCACTGTGTGTGTGCGTGCATGGAGGGTGCCAGGGTGGGGACAGGGTGGGTTGGGGAGCCATGCCGGCCACCCCGGGAGCACCCCCAGCCCTGCAGCCAGGTTTCTGCCCACCTTGAACAGGTAAGTCTTGCCCTGACAGTTGATGCGGGTGAAGGCTGCGTCGATGGGGCCCTCAATGCCCCAGACATCACTGATGAGCTTGGGGTAGCCGGGCCGTACGCTCGTCTCGTCCAGCTCGTAGAAGTACTTCCCTGGGGAGAGAGGGGAAGTGGGAGCAGCAGGAGGGACCACAGCCACCGGCACCTGGTGGCAGCGCCGCAAAGTGTCCCATGTGCCTGGGAAAGGTCCCCGAGGTACCTCGGAAAGCATAAAGGGAACCGTTCTTCAGGTCGGTGAAGGCATCAAAAGGTTTCCTGCTGCACAGCTCCTCAGGCTCCTCCACAGCGTCCTGCTCCCCAAACCCATCTGGTGTGGTGCTGGGCACCTCCTCCATGGGCACCTCCATCACCGTCTCCTCAGGGTCTGGCTTGCTCTCCAGTGTGGGCTGTACCGGTGACAGGGATGTGGGCAGTTCTGTGGGGGCTGCCTCGGTGCCCTTTACCGTGCCAAAGTCGACGGTGAGGTTGTAGTCGAGGTAGTCGTCCTCCGGCAAGGCAAACACATCTCCCCGGGTCACTGCAGGAGGGAGCCGGTTGGTCCCCGGGAGCCCTGGGTGTCTCCCACGGGGTCTGGGTACGGGAGCCGCTTGCTCCCAGGCAATACGGATTTGCACGGACCCCCGGGGCCCCACACTGCGGGTGGCAGTGAGCCAGCTGCCAAAAACCCCTGGTGCTGCAGCACCCTGAGCACCAAATCCTGGCACTGACTTCACCCTGCAGACATGGGTGGGTGCAGAGCTGACCCAGCACAGACCCCTCCGAGCCCCGACAGCATCAGGCACCCACAGCCACCCCGGCAGGCCCTGCCCCGGCTGGGAGGGTGGCTGCGGGGCCGGTACCTTTGGCTTTGCAGACGGTGGAGTAGTCGCTGCAGCAGCTCTGGTAGTACACGCAGAGGGTGTCGCACTGGCACTTGCGTCGTGCATCGAAGCCATCATCGCAGCGGCCCACGCAGGAGTCTGCAAGAGCCGACGGTCAGCGCAGGAGGAGTAATGCAGGGTGGGCAGCGGCACCTCCCCCCCAGCTCAGCCCCAGGGGTGAAAGCAAATGTGGGCACAGCCCAGGCAGGGGGGACCCCACCTCTCCATGGGTACCCCCATCCCCAGGGCTACAGCGGCACCTCTCCCTGCTCCCACCCAGGTCCCACTGGGATGGGAGCCACAGACCAGGCTGTGCCGGGGTCCCAGCTGCACGCTGGCAGTCCAGCTGTAGGATGGCCAGGGATTTGCCCAGGCACCACTGATACCCGTGTGCTGCCTGCTTGCTTTCTTCCCATGCTGCGAGGTGTAGCCAATGTGGCCAGTGGCCATGGCCACCACCTGGTCCCCTCCTCACCCTGCCCGGGCTCCCCAGCCCCTCCATCAGCCCAGTAGCCGCACTTGCTCCATCCCCACCCTGGCTGCAAGCGAGAAGCACCCGGCGCGGGGCTGACCAGCTCCAGCTCACCTTCAGCAGCACGGGCAGCGGCGAGCAGGGCCAGCACGAGGGCAGGGAAGAGCTGCCTCATCCTGGGCGGCCGGGAGCGCAGCTCTCCTGCGACTGTGCGGGCTGGAGCGCGGCTGCAGCCGGGGCCCYGGCATCCACTGTTTGCTCAGCCTGCCCCAGCAGGAAAAAACAAACAGGCCAAGGTCAGAGCAGAGGGGAAAGGGGCAGAGACGCTCTCCCACCCAGCATCCCCTGCAGCCCACACCAAGCTGGGTGCATTTGGTGGGGGACAGGGCTCCCCACGCGTGCAGGCAGCTCCGAGAGCCACTGGCCGTGCCTTTGCCTTCCCGGCCAGGGTGCGGGTTGGGCACTGGTTCAGAGAGCAGGGGGGGACAGCAGGCCAGAGCCAAGAACCAGTTTTGAGGTCCTGCCACACTTATTTCATAGTGAACCTCATGGTATTAAAGCTCCCAGCCTCCGTTTCAAGGGGAGGCCAGTCTGGTCTYGGCAAGACAAAAACCCTAACGAGAGGGGACAAGGGAGCGGTGCTCAGAGGGCAAAGGGAAAAGCCCTGGGCTTACGCTTGCCCAAAATATCACTGTTTTGGAGGACTTGCTCTTGGGATTTCAGCTTTCTCAATGTCAGCAAGGCTGGGAGCAGACCTGGGGAGTTCCAAGGCACAGCGGCTCGGGATGGGGCAGATGCCACTTCTGTGCACAGGGACCAGGGGCCAGAGGTGAGYGGCTGGGAGGGAGGGAGAGCGGGAGCCCTCTGCACTTTCACTACAGTAGACAAACAAAAGCATGTGTATTTTGCTCCCATCATTCCCTTTCCAACCAATCTTTTTGGTTACTAATTAATGTTGACTCAGCTTTTTCAGCAGCTCCTGATAACTCCGGGATGTTTATTTAATCAGGGGCAAGGAGCAAACACACACAAGGCTACAGAGATACTGCCTCCGGCTGCCTCCGCACTGCTGGGGCAGGAGCTCCATGGGGTCCGTCCCGGCCCCGGGGCAGGAGYGGCGCAGCTCTGGGCTTTAATAGGTGATGGAAGATTTGGGGAGAGAAGAAACCGAGCAGGGTGCCTGCTTTTCCAGGGGCCTTGCCTCTGCCAGCTCAGACACAGGCAGTTCCCGGCCTCGGCTGCTCCCACCCTTGCTGGAAAGAACTTTGATTTGGTGTTGAGAAAGGCATTTCCACCTGGAAAGCCCTGGTGAGCCAAGGGCAGCYGCCAGACACGGGCTGTTGGGGCAGGACTTCTCCTGCAGCCCTGTCACCCCACTCTTTGCCCCCTGGCCTCAGCTATGTTGGGGCTGGTGTCGTCCCCGGGTGCAAGCACTAGCCCAGCGTTGCACTAAAGCTTCATCCCATCCCTGCTGAATCGAGCCTGGGGGACAAGCACCCTGAGAGGGTTCAGGCTTGCAGGGAGGCTGGGGGGAGAAGGGCTGGGCAGCGTCTGAGCTGCTTTCGCTGATCGGCTGAGACAAAGCTCCCTCCTGCTGCTCCAGGCTCCCAACCACCGGCAACTGCAGACCCACCGAGGCTCGGCGAGCCCTTCCCTGGCTGCTGTGCTCAAAGCATGGCAGGAGGAGACCCCAGGAGAGGGGCTGGTTCGGGTACCGGGGCCCTGGGGAGCCCTTGCAGCCGAGGGCTGAGCAGAGCCAGCAAGGAGAGCTCAGGCAGTGGGGCTGATCCCCCAGGGCAAGGCTGGGAATCCCTGCCATTCCCAGAGCCCTGGCTGCTAGTGCTGGAAATCCCTCTCAAAAAGCAAGGCAAAGCAAAGCAAAGCAAAGCAAAACTAAAAGCAAAGCAAAGCAAAGCTCAGCTCTCTGGACTTGTCAGGACAAGCCTAAGGGAATGGTTTGAATTCTGCTCCCCCCCAGGCAGCAGCCTCCTCCGGGGGAGCAAACCCCTCTGCTGTGCTGCACTGCAACAGCCCGTATCATTACCCCGGCTTAATAATAATTTATCAGGAAAATCCTTACTGGTTCTGTGCTGAGCCTCTCCTGCAGTTCTGTGCCGCTCGGGTCGCCTTGTTTACYGTCCTTCGCTGTGAGCTAATGTCCCTTTCCTCTGTCTGTCCCCGCGTAGTGGATTCAGAGAGGATTAAAAGCGACTCTGTCGCATCAAAACATCAACTTGAATTTAAGTCTCAGTCTGAGCTGGCAACAACCTGATTTTGGAGCCAAGGATTTAAGCTGCTTCTCCCAACACAGGCRAGAAGTGTCCAAAGCATTTCTGCCCTGAGCACGTCTGGCCTGGAAAAAAGAAAATAAAAGGGGCCCAGGCTGCCTCTACTCTTTCTTTTATCATGCAAATCCCGAGCCCACCCAGAAAAGCTGCTCTGAATTTCTGCCACGCAAAGGGAGCTATTTACCCCCCTGCACTGATACCAAACGGGTTCAAAACGCAGTGCCAGGATGGCCACAACCTCACCGTGACCACGGCCACGGCCACCACGGTGCCTGGCCCTTTACTTCCACCCTGTGCCCCCTTCAGCGGTCACAGAGGGTCCCGGAGAGACCTGCTGCAAAAGCAGCGTGGGGGTCCCTGCCTGCCATGGAGGTGACCGCAGGCTCCGCAGCAGCTTAGGCAAGGGGGGGACATGGACGATGGGGACAGYGGGACAAGCCCCAGCTCAGGCTGGGCAGGCTGTGGAAGGAGGGGTCTGGGGGGGATGCCAGAGCATCTGCAGCAAGGAGGGGGATGCTGCTGCCCAGAGATGAGCCCCTCCTTGGAGAGGCGGCGCCTGCGTGGGGTGACATCAGCCCGTGAGGACCTGAGATGCTGAGCCTGGCTCTGGGAAGGCAGCTCCTGCCACCGCTTCCAGCTCTGCATCCCGGCAGGGCAGGGAGGGGAGAGGGAGCCGGCAGCCCAGCCCTGCGGCTGGACCCTGGGCCAGCTCCGTCCCCCCTCCTGTGCCTCCCCTCTGGCCACTGCGGGTCCCCCCAAGGAGCGTGGTGGCCCTGCCTGGGTGCTCCCGGGGGGTGGGTGACCGAGGATGCTGTGCTAGGAGATGCCGATGGTGCTCATCGTGCTCGTCTCCCTCTATAAACTGTGCCGGTTCTTCGCCATGTCGGGTGTGGAGCGGCTGGTGGTGCCCGAGTGTGTGAGCCAGGCGGGCAGCTGGGCAGGCGGGGGCAGCTCCAGGGAGCACCGGGAGGTTTCCCCTGGGGTGAACACGGATGTGCGGGCAGCCCTGGACCGGATCCTGCCCGCCCTGCACCAAGCCATCGCCCGTGCCAAGCAGGCGGCCAGCCCTGCGGAGCTGAGGAGGGCCATCGCCGAGGTCTTCCAGCTGGTGGAGGAAGCCTGGGGGATGCCCACGCTGGGGAGAGATGTGGCCAAAGTGCTGTGCGACGTGATCCGCCTGGAGGGAGGCCTGGACCTTCTGCTGAACCTGCTGTACACGGCAGAGCTGGAGACCAAGTGCCAGGCAGGAAAACTCCTGGAGCAGATCCTGGTGGCAGAAAACAGGTGAGTCTGCAAAGAGCCCCCCCTTCCAGGCACAGCCCTCCCCACTGCAGGCTCGCCTGCCGCCCTGAGCACAGCAGGGATTTCCTCCACCCATGCCACCCACAACCCCCAAATTTCCCTGCTCTGGGTGCTCCCGGTGCCTCAAACCCCTTYGGCTCCACACCGTGCCCCCCCACACTCGGCACTTGCACACGGGAGTCCCCAGCTTGCTGATCACGCCCAGGCAATGGCACAACCTGCTCCCGCCATGGCTGGAGGGAGGAGGACCAGCCCCAGCTCACGGGATGCTGGTGAGGATTGGGGTGTCCTCATGAGCCACCCTCAGGCTAGGGCCACCCAGACGTGCCCAAGACACCCTTCGTGGTTGAGCTGGGTCGGTTTGGCTGGCCCAGAGCATCTGACCCCAAGGACGAGACACAACTCCCCCTTAGTCATAACTGCAGCAGGAGGAGGAGGATGAAGCGGGTTCCCAGAGATTTTCTGCTGCTGACCAGGGCTGGAATGAGGCGATAAGGAGGGGGCCGGCCAGCCAGTGGCCCTCGGAGCCCCCCAGCCTGTGGTCCCTAGCTCAGAGGCTGGAGACGCATGTGCTGCGCCCCAGGACAGGTGAGAGGTGTTGGGCTGGCTCTGCTAAAGTGTCCTCACACATGGGGTGGGAAGTGTGTGGGGGGTGTGGGTGTGTGTGTGTATACAAGCACACGTATTGAGGGTGCATGTGCACACGTGGCACCCAACACATCTAAATGCACAGCAGCGCTGATGCAGCGCCTGCACGCAGCTCACCCTTCAAACACCATGGAGGCACTCCCGCAAGGTACCCCGACAGGCAAACTCTGCGCTCTGCCCCATGTCTGGTTTGGCATGCCCCGGCAGCACTGCCTGCGGCGTGCTGGTCCCAGAGAGGAGCCACATACCTGCCGCGAGCTGGGTCAGGATCAGGCCTTTCTCTCCTGGGACCCTGCAGGCAAACACGCAGTTCTGCCAGCGCCGCTCCCCCTCGGTGCGCCCAAGCCCAGCCAGCCCCAGCCAGGGCTTTGTGCATGTGTGGAGGAAGCCCGGCCAAAGTTTATGGTCTTGCTCCAGCTTCATGGGCGATGTGTCTTGCTGTAAGGTTGTGGACTCGCAGCCTGGGCCTCGCTGCACACACTGGGAGGCAAAAAGAAGCAACAGCTAAATCAGGAAATCCATTAGAGTGGAATTAATCCCAGGAAACATCACTGGCACGGTCTGAATTCAGCACTTAGCTTCCTGGCAAGAGAAAGCAGCTGCTGGAGTCACCGTCTCTGCTCCAGGAGCAGTTCATGGGCCAGGGTCTTGGAGCAGCTGTGGGCCCCCAGCCCCTCCTCCCCACAGCCTGACCCACCATCAACTTCCGAGCGATGGCAGGGAGGTGTAAGGTCCCCCCCTGGGTCCAAGCCTCTGGTTTAGAGACCTCTCCCAGCATCCATGCGCAGCAGCAGCGGTGCTTAGCCGGGAGCTGGACCGGTCCTGGCTCCATCCCGCAGCTGTGGGGAGTCGGGGACCTGGCGGGGCTGTGTTTGTCATCCAGCTCCATGGTTGAGTCTGGGCTCGGAGCCAGTCCCAGGCTGAGGGCTTTTTTTCCAGAGTTCTCCACAGCGTTTGCTGCCAAACCCACCCCAAGGTCAGCGTGAGCCATGCGGGCCACAGGCTTCCCAGAAATGTTCTTCCCGCCTGCCAGCGCAGAGAGGCTGGCGTGCCTTCACCCCCGCCATCGCTGGGGGCCAAACGCACCGCTGCCCTCACGAGCAGCATGGCATGGGGCTCCCCGCGCCAGCGCTTGTGCCTCGTGAACGGAGCAGCTCCATCACAGCACCAAACRGGTCATTTCTAAGGCCAGAGATTACCCCAGGCAAGCTCATGGGAGGCCAGCCAAGAGCCCATCATTTCCCCCTTCCTCACGCTAAGCTTTAAGGGCACAGCCCCATTCAGGTCTCATTTTAAGACCATCCTTGCAGCACGGGGCTCCCAAGGCCAGCCATGGCTGAGCAGCAGCTGGTGGCCCTCGGCCGCCTGCCCCCAGGCTCTTGCTGTCCTCTTCTAGGAGAGCGCAGGGTTGAGGAAATAAACAGCCTTCCCCCAAGCTGCCTCCACGCTGCCATCCCAGGACAAGCAGATCCCCGTCTCTCGCACGCCCCCGTGGCCAGTTCTGCGTGGTTGCTCAGCCAGGTGTGAAACCCCTGTCCTGGGCTTGGCACCGATCTGGAGAGCAGCCAGAGGACAGCACTGGTTAGGGACAAACAAGTTTTCATCCCCGAACACGAAGCAGCTCACACRCACCCAGCAAGCTGACTAAGCAGATCTATTTCTAGCCTGGCATTAGCCTACCCTGCGCTGTTAATTGCTACGTACGTCTTACCTCGAGCACGAGAGTGTCTGGCGTGGTGGTCCTGGGCTGTGCGCCCCATGTCCTGTCCTGTCACAAGCTCTTCCATCAGACCCAGACAGGTTCTTCCAACAGCAGCCTGTCACATCTCACTGCATCGCAGCCTGACAGCATATCTGGCAGCCGTATCCCACAAGGAAACATCTGGCTGTCATGGAGCAAATGCCACCGAAGCACAGGGGAGTTCACACGCCAGCCACTGTTCTCRCTCCCTGCGTGGCCGTCTGCCCCTCACCTGCCTGTGCCTCTCCCCTTCCTGCAGGGATCGGATCGCTCGGATTGGCCTGGGAGTGATTCTGAACTTAGCCAAGGAGCGAGATGTTCCCCAGCTGGCACAGAGCGTCTCCGGTATCCTGGAGCACATGTTCAAACACACCGAGGAGACCTGCTTCCAGCTCATCTCTGATGGAGGCCTGGATGCTATCCTCTACTGGTGCCGCTGGACGGACCCCATCGTGCTGCGGCACTGCGCCATGGCCTTGGCCAACTGTGCCATGTACGGAGGGCAGGCCAACCAGCGCCTGATGATCGAGAAGAGGACGGCAGAGTGGCTTTTCCCACTGGTGTTCTCAAGAGACGATGAACTAATCCGCCTGCACGCGTGCCTGGCCATCACGGTGCTGGCCACCAACAAAGAAATCGAGAAGGAGGTGGAGCGCTCGGGGACGCTGGCTCTGGTGGAGCCGTTCATTGCTTCGCTGGATCCGGAGCAGTTCGCCTGTGAGATGTTGGGCAGCAGTGACAACAGCCAGGGGAGGACGGCGGACGACCTGCAGCGGCTGGTACCCTTGCTGGACAGCTCGCGGCTGGAAGCGCAGTGCATCGCTGCCTTCTACCTCTGCACGGAGGCTGCCATCAAAACCAGGCAGAAGAAAACAAAGGTAAAGGGTAGGTTGGCCTGAAGAAAGGAGATGCAAAAGGGAAGGGTTGCCACAACCGCATCTTGGTGTCTTTTGCTCCCCTATGAGCTCACCAAGTACCCTGGTCCTCAGCTGGTCCGGCACAGGTTGTGGGGAGGAGGAGGGGAGGGAAAGCAAAGTGATATCTCCTCTCTTTGTGTCCCCAGATTTTCAGTGAGACTGGGGCTACACAGAGCCTGAAAAGGGTAGTGTGCTACTCCACCAGCAGCACCACCTCCTCCCTGGCCAAAAAGGTGCTGCGCATGATAGGGGAGGAGGTTCCTCGGCGCATCCTGCCCACGGTTCCCAACTGGAAGTCCTGCGAGGTGCAGACGTGGCTGCAGCAGATCGGATTCAACAAATACTGCCAGAGTTTCCTGGTAGGGCTGCGTGCCAAGGACACCTGGATGGGCCCTTTTGCCCCATCTTGCAGCAGAGGTGTAAGCATCTCACCCAACAGCTTTTCCTGGGACCTTTCCAGCCTGGATTTCTCTTGGCAGGACCACCAGGTGGATGGGGACATTCTCCTGAGGCTGACAGAGGAGGAGCTGCAGGAGGATTTGGGGATGGACTCCAGCATCACTCGGAAAAGGTAGGACCGCCACCAGGGCACGCTGGCCTCTCTCATGGTCATCACCACAGTGGCAGAGCCAGGGAAAAGGTCTGTGCCTTTCCCTTCTCGCAAAGACAAGAACAGAGATCCTCAAAATACAAAACCTGGACTGCCAGGGCTTTTCCAGTGCAGTATGCAGTCCCAGAGGGATTCCTGCAATGGGACCAATGCACGGGAGAGGTGTGGGATGGGGAGAGACCACCTATGGCACAGGGGAGGTGGGATCCTGCAAGTTACCCAGAAAGATGGGAACTTACCCGAGCTTCTCCTCCCTTAGCTGAGCTCCTCATACCTCCGTGTCCTGGGGACCAACACTCCCACAGTCACGCAGCTGTTCTTCTCTTTTTCTATTCCTTTAGCTCATTCTTCACCACGGCATGTAGCTGCACTTTCTCCTGTGCAGATAAAAGATGTGGTACCAAATGTCCCTAGGTCCTGCCTGGTCCAGCAGCCTCCCCTCCTTGCTCCACACTTTCATTTATTTCTCTGCCAGGTTTTTCCGGGAGCTGACAGAGCTGAAGACCTTCGCAAACTATTCCACCTGCGACCGCAGCAACCTGGCCGACTGGCTGGGTGGCATCGACCCCAAATTTCGTCAGTACACGTACAACCTCCTGACGTGCGGCATCAACCGCAACTTCTTGCACCGGGTAACGGAGCAGCAGCTGCAAGAGGACTGCCACATCAACACGGGCTTCCACCGCGTCCGCATCCTCACTGCTGCAAGGGGTGCGGGTCCCGCTGCTGCTCGCTGCGCCGGAGCAGGCGGGTGGGGGCGAGTATCGAGGGTTGTTTGAGACGAGCTGTTGGGTATTTTTAACTTTTGGTTGCTGTTTGCTCTGCCTAGAAATGCTTCACTCCCCTATAACGTTGCAAACTGCATCCGATGGAACTGATGTATTTATCAGCTACCGGAGGAGCACCGGGTCGCAGCTGGCCAGGTGAGTCCTGCAGGCAACAATACGGTGGTGGGCTGAAGCCCGGAGCGAAGGCTGGTGATCAGTTGTGGGAAGAGCGTGGAGCCGAGAGAGCTGTAGGCTGCAGCGGGGAGGAGGGAGAGGCTGCCAAAAGCTGCCGTGCAAATGGGGACAGCACGTGCCATAAGCTGCGCGGTGGACAGGCTAATTCCCAGTCCTGTCACTGCCACCCTGCTCCTCTTCGACACTGACTTACCCTTTTTCACGCTGTGCTCGTAGGGCTGTAGGGGATCACAGCAGGGAGTTAACGTCCCGCTCCCCGTGTTTTCTGCGTGGGCCCAGACACCTGTAAGCAGGCTGGGCTGGCAGCCGGCATCTCAAGGACCGTTCTGTTCTCTGTGGGAGCCCGTTCGCTGCTCCTCTGTCTCATCATGTCTTGGCTGATGTGGCGGGAAAGCCAGGCGCTGGCAGTAGCTCTCCTCACGGTGCTGTCTCCTCTCGCCACCAGCCTGCTGAAGGTCCACCTGCAGCTGCACGGTTTCAGCGTGTTCATCGACGTGGAGAAGCTGGAGGCAGGGAAGTTCGAGGACAAGCTGATCCAGAGCGTCATGAGTGCCCGCAATTTTGTGCTGGTCCTCTCACCAAATGCACTGGATAAATGCATGGAAGACCCCGAGTGCAAGGACTGGGTGCACAAGGTAGGAGATGCCATCAGGTGGGAGCTTGGTGGATGCTGGAGCAGGAGGGGGCCGGTGATGGGCTGACACGGGCCATAGCCTGAGCAGTTGCATGTTCCTGCAGGAGATTGTGACAGCCTTGAACTCTGGAAAGAACATTGTACCTGTTACAGACCATTTTGAGTGGCCGGACCCAGAAACACTTCCCAAGGACATGAGGGCTGTCCTGAAATTTAATGGTATCAAGTAAGTAAAAGGAACCTGTGCCGTGGGGTTCCTTGACACCTGGAGAGGACGGCTTGCATAAGCAGTRGCAAAGAGTACAAAGAAATTGGGAGAAACGGATGAGGGAGGCAGAACAGGCCAAAGGGGAGGTGAGTCACTTCAGGTACTCCAAAGCATGAAGGGAGCAAAGGTCCCCACCATAATCCTTCTGCTGTTTTTGTGCTTGGGGCTCCTCTGGGTAACAGAGCTCCCCACCCCGTCGCCACTGGGCCCATCCTCGTGCCCCCAGCCCTCCAGGCAGGAGTGATGCTGGCCTGGGTTCTTCTCGCCTCCTGCTTCCCCTTCGTGCAGCAGCACTCCGGGCTGGCATCCCAACCTGCTCGTAGCCCTCCAGCCTGGCAGGGCACAGGGGAAGGGGCTTTCCTCCATTTTCCATGGGGAAAAGGGTGCTCCCAGAGAGCTGGGTTGGACGAAGGGGGTCTCTGACTCCTGACCCGAACGCACCGAGCTATCTCATGGCATCTTGCGCAATGGAAAAATTAACTCAGATTTCCCCCTCGAACACAGGTGGTCCCACGAGTACCAGGAGGCCACAATCGACAAAATCATCCGCTTTCTCCAGGGCCGTTCCTCCCGGGACTCCTCAGCTGGGTCGGAGAATGGCCTGGACTGCTTGCCCTCCCTGGGGCAGACCTAGAACCAGCACAGCTGCCTCATCCCCTCCAGAGACTTCCCAGGTGACCCCTTTTTATGTGGGGCCAAATTTCTCCTTCTAGATTTTTCCCCATCTTAGTACCTTGGCTCATTAGCCCCCCTTCACCCTCCAAATGCAAGCCCCTGGCGCTAAAAGGCCAGTACTTACTTATACGGTGCCTGGTGAGCCAAGCCAGGGTGGACTCTGGGATGGACGAGTTGTCTTCCACATCCTCCCTTGGGGTGGCAGGACATGCAGGCTGTGTCTCCCGCGGTGCAGGGCGTGCGAGGGAGACCGACACAGACCGGCCCCTGCAAATAGGGCCACGAAAATGATCAGGGGGATGGAACGCCTCTCCTACGAAGAAGGGCTGAGAGAGTTGGGCTCTCCAGAGCCTGGAGAAGAGGTGGCTTCGGGGAGACCTTTTTGCAGCCTTTCAGTACTTAAAGGGGGCTTACAAGAAAGATGGGGACAAACCTTTTAGCAGGGCCTGTTGCGACAGGACAAGGGGGAATGGTTTTAAACTAAAAGAGGGCAGATTTAGACTAGATATAAGGAAGAAATTTTTTATGCTGAGGGTGGTGAAACACTGGAACTGGTTGCCCAGAGAGGYGGTAGATGCCCCATCCCTGGAAACATTCAAGGTCAGGTTGGATGGGGCTCCGAGCAACCTGACCTAGTTGAAGATGTCCCTGCCCACGGCAGGGGGGTTGGAACTATATGACCTTTAAAGGTCCCTTCCAACCCAAACCATTCTATGATTCTATGATAAATGGCTGCAGCTTCCCCCAGAAGCATGTCTGAAGAGGAGGGATCTTTTGAGGACTGAAAGCTGGGGAATCAGTGAGGGGTACAATATTGCAAGAGGACACGTGAGAGGGAAGAGCAGTTGAGAGGGAATGGTCCATCAGCATCGTATGGCCTCTGCTGGGTGCCGCGGGAGTATCGTTGCAGTCAGAAGCTGAGAGCAGGAAAGGGCAAATAAGAGCTAAGCCCTAACRAAATCCCTGTGTTTGGGAAAGATAACACACAGAGGCCTTCTAAACTGCTCAGCAGAAGCTTTCTCTTTCCCGGTAATGTCCCTTTATCACATGAGCTCGCTCCCTCCTACGGGGCCTTTCACCTCCTAATGCTGCAAAACCACTTTGTGCTCTTAACTCTGGCGATAGAAGTTTGGGTTTAGATCATGTGAAGTTGCCACAGGGTCTTTGCAAAAAGTGCTTTTAAAACAACCCCCTTCCCTCCATCTGATGTCTCAGCTTTACCACTTTATCAGGTCTTTACAGGGCACAGGAGGCTGGATTGTGACTCTGGAAAACATATATCCATGCAGATACGGAAGATGCTAATTGCTGTACTGTACTTGCAGAGTTATTATACACTGGCTGTACTTTATTCTGTTGTTGGTGCTCCACAGCAGATCTCCTGTGGTCTGTTCCTTCAAACAGGAGCTGGCATATCTCTTTGCTGACTAGCACTCACCCTTGACAGCCCTGGCTAAGCTCCTCAGGCTCAGGGTTGTCCCTACTCCCTGCTGGATGCAATACCAACTAGCATTCGTTTCTACCGACCTCTTCTCAACACCCACCAGGTCTTTTTGTAGCTACTCACCTTGAAATATCAGGAAAGAGCAAAGTCGTCGCAAAGGGCAGGCAGAGGCTGCTAGGTGTGAGCACCGGCTGGGAGCAGGACTGGCAGGTGAGGAACCGTGGGCACCCTGACACACCTCCCCCGAATTCTGCACTCCCAGCCTTGTCCTGCTTCTCACAGCTGCTTGGAGGGTGAGCAGGCTCTCAACAACATGCCATTTTGCAATTAGGACCCGAAATTGCAGGTCCTACCTGAGCTTGTCTTTTCTGATGCAGAGCAAAGTGAATAATGCAAAAAACCATCCTTGTTCAGAGCACACACAGGAGAAAGAGCAAGCCATGCCCAGGGAACACCAGCCTGCCCTAATGGTCTGGAGACCAGGCTGATGCATCACCCTGCAGAAGCAGCAAGCTCCTTTGCCTGTCCCTGCTCAAGATAACTGAACCCTTTCAGGAGGCAATGAGGAGTCTCAGCCACCTTGTCCTTCTCCCGGCTCTCCCTGAAGCCTTGCTGCCCGCCTTAACTGGCAGGAACACAAACACATTTCCTTTTGGCTTAGATCCATAAACATTTGAGGGGGAAAAAAAAAAAAAAAAGTTAAATTCTGGTGCTTAATCAAGCTTTATGGATAGTTCTTATCAGCTCACAGTTAATGGCATCTTTGCTCTCCAGTGAAAGGTTAATAGCTATATCTGCCCAGCATTCATCAGAAATAGAACCTAATCTCCAGATTAAACACGAGGGAGCCAGCAGATGAGCCCAAAGGTGAATCTGCCAAAGGATAAAACCCCCTTGTTAGCTGCTTCAGGGAAAAGTCCTGAGTAACTGATTGAATGTCAAGGCCTTCATGGCCACTGAAGGAGTCCCACACAAACAGTCCTAAGGATTTTTCTCCCTACAAGTAATACGCAATTAAGATTATTGCATCTTGTTTCCCAGGAGCTCTCCAGCAATTAACTCCTCACCCACCACTCAATGTAGGGATTTACTTGTTCTCTACAGCTTAGGTGTCTCACCTGCAATGAGATCCCGTCTCATGCTCCAGCTGCCCAGACTGTGACTCTTCCTGTTTCCCCATCATTCAGTTATCTTATCTTCACCTTAATGAACTCACCCTGCTCTTGGCAAAACATCCCATACCCAGCCCCTTCCAGTCCGAGCAGACAGCTTCAAGGAAATGAATCCTTCTGTTCTCACCCTTCCTTATTCCTTCGCTATGTCATGTCAGGAAGTGTTTCAAGTTGTTCTATCAGACATTATTAATAAATTTGGTTTATACTCTAAATTCCCACCTCTTTTCTGTTTGTGTCACATGCTTCTCTCCCTGCAGCCTCCTCACAATTGCTCCCTCTTGCCATCATGCTTTCTCATCCTCTGAAGGGGCAGCAGAATTGATATTCTCCAGGCACCATTCTCTGTGGGGACCCACAATTCACGCTCACCTTTGCATTGACTGATGTAGCTCACTGCATCCCCAGGGACTCTCTACCTGCTGCCCACAGTCACGATGCACGGATCATGTATTTGCTTCAGGGTTGTAGTTCTTGGAGGACAGCCTAGAAAAACTTTGCTTTAATTTTTTTAATAGAGCATAATAGTTCCTATTGAATTTCTCCTTTGCAAGCACACTGACACAAACAGGAAAGCAGAGCCAGTACACGAGTTTCACTTCACTGCACGACATTGAGCAGCTGCTAGCATTGGCGTCCATGGAGTCTGTTGGTAGAGAAGACTTACTTCACAATCAGTTCAGCTACAAACACCTAATGCAACACTCACAGCATGCCCTGTTTCTCAGGGAGGCTAATTCTGGGCTTAGCCCATCAATCAGACAGGTAACTCCAGCCTATGTCCACTGGCATAACTACACAGCTCAAGTGGCATAACACCAAGTTCTTAAAGCCTCCCTACTTCTCCACCTCCTGCTTCTCTACTCCCCAGTTCTCCTGCTTTTATCACAAACTCCTAATGAACAGGGAACAAAGCCGTATATAAGCATTTCACATTTACTGCGTATTGAAGGACAGGCTACAGACTAAGCACTCCTGCAAGCTCTTCTCCAGTGTTCAGGAAAAGCAAGCTTTGGCTGCTTGCAAGTCCCAAATCTGCATTTTTCCTGACTCAGGACTCTCACACACTCATTCTCCACAAGGCAGATAACTTCCTGCTGCTGCTTCTCTACTGCAGAGTCTTCAATAAAGGAAGAAGCATGAAAATACTGGAGAGAAGCCCAGAACGAGGCAAGGACAAATGACATCAACTGCTGTACGAGAAAAGCCGTCTTTTTATGAACCATAAAAGAGAATGGAAGTTTTACTCATTCTGAAAGTAACATGTCTGCTAAGCAATTTCACAGTTAAGGACATTATTGCATGCATCTGAACAGTATGTACAATGCAATGTACACAGAACTGCTGGTTTATGGCAGTTTGAAGAAAATAGGATTGAGGCAATACAGTTAATGCTTTGAAAAGAACAATTATGAGTACCACGAACATGGCGTTTGCTTGCTGGCATCAACATATCCTGAGAAGGGCAGCAGAAGTGAGGTCACTGACACAAAATTTTGGGGCATAATTTTATCTCCAAAGACACTAGTCCTGTCCCCACACCAGGTCATCCCAACAGCGCGGTGTATTGACGAGGAAGGACTGCTTCTGGCTCTGCCATAAGCACAGCAGTAATTTCACATGACACTAGGGCACGCTTATCACAGTTGGGGTCCCAAATTTATAACGTAAGGGTCTTCAGTTAGGGAGGCCCAATTTAGTCAATTTTAGCCTTAACTTCATCAGTTTGGGCAACTGTCAATTAAGGCACCTACTTGCACCGTAGTATTCTCACACGAGCTATTACTTCTCAAAAGTACCTTTGAAATCCTGGGCTGAGCTGCAGACAGAGAGACAGGACATGCCACTGGCACTCCTCACTACAAGCACTTCATGCATTAGATTCTCTCCCTCGGACACATCTAACTTGCGAAGCCAAAGCTAGTTTAGTCAATAAGGATGGCAATAGCACTCCTGTGGTAAACTACCACTCATCATAAGGATTTCTGCAGGAGCCTAGTCTGGCCTGTGACATTTGTATGACTTTTATTGACAACACACTGATTCGGAGCGCAGATCTTTCTTCTCAGCAGCACACTGTTGGGTACCTCTGCTTCAGTCTCGCTCTGCAGGCTTTGATCTGGGCCTCACCCACACCAACAGCTCATCCGCTGCACACTGTAGTGCTCAGAGGGGAACATGTTTGGTAATTAAACCAGAATTCAGTCCTCTCTCACCACTAAAAGCATGCCACAGAACCTTCCTTTCCCACCAAACCCCAAACCACTAACCAGCCTTGCAAATGGCCAACAATAGCTTTTATTCTTGATTGGCTTTTGGGTCTCTTGGGTTTTCTCTGCCAGATGAGCCAACACAACAGCAAGGAGGCATTCACATCTGCAAATCGAGTTCCTGCTGTCAGTCAGAGCCATGATTTCCAACTATTTGGCATTTAAAAATTAGTAAGGACAAGCAAGGTGTCCCTCCCACACTAATCTGTCCTTCAAGGGAAGAATAAAGAGCAGTCTTCAGATGGACAATGCCGAGCTGGCCAATTCCTTGTTGCTAAGTTGCTGCTCAGCCATCTGCAGGGGACAGGGAAGCATCTGAGAAGTGACTGTAGTCATGGTTTGAGTCCCAGATTTTTATCCACCTAAGAAAGAAAGAACAGTTAGAGCCTACAAAGGCACACTGGGATGTTGCTGAATGAAGTGAGTTTTAAAGTTTCAAAGGAACAGAACAAAATGACCCTGCCAGGAGCTGTTGCACTTCTACTGCAAATCCCAACACATTCTCCCTCCCAAGACTTACCAGGGGATTTGTTTTCTATCATGACACAACTTTTGCTTTAATTAGTAGAGAAACAACAGGAAGAGAGACTGCTAAAAGAGTTCCATTTCTTCCTTAAAGGAGGACTTTCAAATTCAGCTCCAGATTTTGGATTCCACTCTGAAGTGACTCTGAAGTGAGACTTTGAAGCACTTCGAATGTCGGCAGCTACATTACTTGGGCTGTAGGTTTATCGCTAGGATTCAGATGCCAGAAGAAATGGACCTGCACCTCTGCTTACTGGGGCAGTAAAYACCCTCTCATAAGCATAATTGAAAATATGCCTTAAAAACTGTGAGCCTCTATCTTAAGTAGAGTAAATAGTATTTTTCATATTACACTTCACAGGTCCTATGGCAAAGTTTAGAAATTTGAAGTAAATTACCCAATAATAGCTGCTGGAATAAGAAGAATTATAGCCCCRAAGAGAAACGGGAATCCCCTCATGAAGTGCAAGGTGGCAGGGTAGAGAGAGTTGAACACTCCTGTAGCCACAAGTGAACACAGCCCTTCCACACAGGCAACAGAAGCAAAAAGAGCACCTGGAAAAGATATATGAGAGGTTAATGGTGAGACAGCCCTGCCTGCAAAGGTCTTTATCACATCACCTCCTTCAGTGGGATTCTGTGAACCTTTCTAAGGGTTTGCACTTCCGATCAGAAAACTGGTGTCTGCATTGGCAAGCGTGGTAAGCAAGAGCTGGGAGCAGAGACCAGGCACACTGTGCTGGCCTGGAAGGCCAAACCCATCAAGCTCAGCTTCTCTGTAGCCAGGACCACCTCACTGACCTCCAGAATTTGTATCACTGGAGCTGACCAGGGATGATATRTATCAGCTGCGTTGTAAATGCTTTAGATAGGGCTATATAGATCTGTTTACTGCCAAGCACATCTTATCGCTTGTTAAACATTAAGTACAGCAGAAGACTGCACTTCAGAGATTTAGCATCATAAATCTGGTATCAAGTGTGCACTACCTTCATTCTAATATAAGAATTGTGCAAAGTCACCTTCTGATCTTTCCCACCTTGATTCCCTCCTCCCCTCTGTCTGCCTGCAGAGGCATTCCTATGCAGTGTTTAACAGCAAGTGCAAGCTCTTGAAACAAATTACTGGAAGAAAGGCAAATATGCTCCTCCTACGGGTTATCCATGATCTTTCACCATGGTCAATGATATAACCCTCTAACAACACGAGGTTTCTTCCCACTGTTACTGATCTACAGAAAAGAGTCATGGTCACGGAAATCACTATTTTCTGCTCGTTATACAATCCATTTTAACTCTTGCTCCTTGTAAAAGTTTTGGAAATGAATAGATGGATGAATGAACTACTCCTGAGCTTGAACACAATACTTTTCATCTTGCTTTTCTTCTCTTGTCCTCGTCTTGAAAATGTAGCAAGTCTAAACGGATGAATGAGAATTATTCTGAAAAAATAAACTGTTACCCTGGGTCTGAGGGTGAATGCAGGGGCACAGGAGTCCCAAAGGAGCCAGGGAAGTCCTAACCTCCCAAAGCAGTGTGATTTCAATGTTCCAAGAAGACAGCATTTCAGGACCTGGCTTAAGCATAGCGGCTAACTCCTTACCCTGTTCTGTCTCACTGACCAGCTTGGAGAGCTTGGCTCTGATGACTGGAGTGGCTGCCATGGAAAGGAACAGAATCCCATAACCTGTGAACAAGATACAGCACGTTAGGGAAAGCTCAGCTGAAAAATAAAGTCTCCAAAGCCAATCCCAGAAATCTGTAGCTCCAGGCAGTTTCTCCCTGCTATATTTAGACCCAATTCACCCTCCTGCATCTCACAATGCACTTTAGTCTGTGTCCGCAGTGTAATACAGCTTCTGGGAAATCTAATATTCTAGGAACTATATGGTTGCACTTTCAACTTCAGTGTTTGGCCAACTTTGCTGTTAGCAAGCCGTAGTTTTGCTGGTACACAAGCTGAAATGGAGGCAGAACTTCCTCCACGTGCTTGAACTCCCAGAAGCACGCTGCCCTCCTGCATCTACTGGCATCTCTAAGCTAAGAGCCTGAGATATAGGGATTTAAGAATTCAGCATCACCTGTGAACATCAGTGGTGTTGTAGTAGCAAGAGAAATCACAACCAGTCCAGAAATATTGGAGATCAATCCTATCTGTGCCACCCAGGTGTCTTCAAGGCAGAGCTGCAGCAGCCGCAGCCCTCCCAGGCTGCTCAGGTAAGCCAGGTAACTGGCGGCTGAGCCATACCCAATGAGATCAGGAGCCCAGCAGAGAGGGGAGCCAAGCTCGTACAAAACAAAGAGGTCCTTCGTTCCAAAATGTACCGTGACAAGAAGAAAGAAAGCCAGGGAGTAAAGAGCGAGCTTCCGCCTGGAGCTCAAGTGTTCTGGGGCCATGTACAGCCTGTAGACAGCCTTGTAATGACTGAGCGTGAACAGCTTGGCCGGTTTCTGCTGTTTCACTGATTCCTGAAGACAGAAAGCAGCGTAGAGAGCGGCAGCAAGACTGGCAGCAAGCACAAGCCAAAAGGGGTTGATGTACCCCTGAGCCTTGCGCCACTGGCCGCCGCCGATGCTGGCCAGCATGCCCGCAATGCCGAGGCACGCCTCGAGGATGGCGACGCGAAATGTACGTGCGCGTTTGTCGCTGGTGTCGGCCACGTAGGCGAAGCAGCTGGCCAGGATCAGGTTGTAGTCTCCCATGAGGCCACTCAAAACGCGTCCAAGGAGAAAGTAGGCAACGTGCAGCTGCAGGTACATGACGAGAAGATAGATGGCCGCTTGCACGGCCATACCCACTGCTGGCAGGACGAGCGCTGGACGGCGGCCCACGCTGTCGCTCCATGGTCCGAAGAGAGTCACGGAGAAGAGACCAACGAAGAAGCCTCCCAGGTTGATATACAGGTTCCAGCGGGAGACCAGCGCTTCCACCTCCTGCAAGAGAAACAGGCACCTGAGGCCCCGGGCCGGCAGCGCCCATCACCGCCCYGGGAGGCGGCAGCACCCCCCCCCCCCGCTCCCCCTCCCCTTCTCCCACCTGCCGCAGGGGATCGTCGCCGGCGCTGCCGTTCCCGCAGCCGGCGGGGCTACTGGCGTTGGGGCCGCTGTAGCCGCGCTCGGCCCCCAGCCGGTCCCAGAGGTACTGGGTGGCGAGCGGGCCCTGCAGGCCGAGGGACAGGGTGGCCAGGAAGAGGAGCGGCTCGGCGGCGGGCAGCGGCGAGCAGCGGCGGGCGGGGGGCCGCGGCGGGGCGGCGGGGGGCGGCGGCGGCGCGGCCATGGCGGCGGGGGGCGGAGGAGCGGCGCGCTCCGCCCGGACAGGCCGCCCCGCCGCGGCCCGCCCCGCCGCGCCGCCCGGAGGGAACCGGAGGGGGTTCGTGCCCGGCCGTCGCTCTCCCTGCCGCAAAAGCAGGAAGGGATCCGCGCTGGCGTTGCGTTGCGTTACGTACGACGAGACCAGGCCACAGGGCTTGCTCTTGCATCCCTGCTAAATGTGTGGCTTTCAACTCTGGTTGTGTTATTTATCGACGGTTGAAGAAATTTAAGCTTAAAACCTGATTTTTTTTCTTAGCTCCAAGCCAGGGAAGAGTTATAATCAACATTTTAAATGCACTAGGATCTGAAAAAATGTTGTCGTTAGCAATGTGTAATCACCTCTATTAATTCACAGCACATTAGAAGATACTTCTTTTTCTAAAGGACAAAATAACTTATAAACTGTAACACAGAAGAGGCTTTGGCTGTGCTAGTAGGCTTCCTGTTAGGTTTGGTCTGCCTCGACGAGCAGATCAGTAAGCAAAGACCAAGTTGTTCTTTAAATTCAAAGAACACAGTTCAGAGTATTAGATTAACCCGTTTATGTAAACTGGAGTAGTTCCAAATTAATGTAAATTGGCATCACTTCTTTAACACCACTGAGGGAGTGTTAAGGGGCTCCAGGTGAAGCTCTTAACAAGTCCCCCTGAAGACGTAAACCATTCATTTTGCAGTAACACACTTACAGAGCTCATTTATAGCATCTTTGAAAGTCACAGGACTCACGTAGCAGTGGCAACAATCGCTGCGGATGTGCTGCTTCTAAAGAACAGGCACGATTCATTAGCTGAGGTCCTTCTGCTTTATTATGTCCATCCCAYAGGCAAGACTGCGGCTGGAGGCCAACCTTCGTGTTAGAGAGATGTGAAAATGAGAGGTTTCCTTTTAGATTTTCATTGCAACCTTAGGATGTAAGAGTATGTTGTGGTTTAACCCGGCAGGCAGTCAAACACCACACAGCCGCTCGCTCACTCCCCCCTCCCCTCAGTGGGATGGGGGAGAGAATCGAAAAAAAAAAAGTAAAATTCGTGGATTGAGATAAAGACCGTTTAATAAAACAGAAAAGGAAGGGAAAATAATGATAATAATAATAATAATAATAATAATAATGATAGAATATACAGAATGAGTGATGCACAATGCAATTGCTCACCACCCGCTGAGCRATACCCAAGCAGCGATCGCTACTTCCTGGACCACGCCTCCTMTTTATATAYTGAGCATGACGTCACATGGTATGGAATACCCCGTTGGCCAGTTGGGCTAGCTGTCCCGGCTATGCTCCCTCCCAGCTTCTTGTGCACCTGGCAGAGCATGGGAAGCTGAAAAGTCCTTGACTAGCAGACTACTTAGCAACAACTAAAAACATCAGTGTGTTATCAACATTCTTTTCATACTAAATCCAAAACACAGCACTAGGAAGAAAATTAACTCTATCCCAGCCGAAACCAGGACAGAGTAGAAAGGAGAAAAATTACTTTGTCATTGGCTGATTTTGTCACTGCACCTTTTCAGACACTAATTCAACATTAAGTGGATGCAAAATTGGGGGGGAATAGAATTCATTTGAAAGCTCTTTCTCACTCTTTTTGTACCAAGGGTGAAATGCTAAAGCTCAGGATTGGCAGTTATTTAACATGAAGCTGTTTCTTGTGAGCAGTATGCCTAAGTCAGGCTTGCAAGAGAGCTGTGAGTTTGCAGCTCTGACAACTGAAACCCCACTGATTTTCAATCATAAGCACGTTATGGAAAGAGAACAAGCCCCAGCAGAAAAGGGATGAGAGAGAGAAACAGCAGAAGCTCTTTGTGGACCTGACATCAGGTGACCTAATGTCTGTGCTTCTCTCTCTCTCTGCTTGAGTAAGCTATAAACAGAGCTGTGACAATTCATACCAATAAAATGGAAATATCATCATCATTATCTGAAGTATGCGCTTGCATGATCTACCAAATAAAGATATCAAAGGGACATTAACAAGACACTCCCTTTGGAAATAAAAACTTGAATTCCATTCCAGCGTATTTACAGAACCAAGTAATTCGCTGCTTGTATTTTGGAAGTTTCTTGCAACTGGGACAAGAATTGCTGGTAATTTCCCAGTAGCACTTTTCCCCGCCCCCTCCCCCCCAATACACCCTGCAAGCTACCAAAGCTGTGCCTAGAAACCTGCAAGATCAGAAAGGTGAAAAAAAAATAGCCCRATGTCTGCAAAGTGGTGCACTGTAGCCAAGTCTTTCCCAATCCACTGAGCTATAACAGGCTGTGTCAGGAAGAGTTAGGAGGTTCCTTCCCTCTTTGGCCCTAAGCCTTTCTTATAACACACTGGGCTGCCATGTGGGAGGAACTGAGTT
Source organism: Phoebastria nigripes (assembly GCA_035582835.1). Classification (NCBI taxonomy): domain Eukaryota; kingdom Metazoa; phylum Chordata; class Aves; order Procellariiformes; family Diomedeidae; genus Phoebastria; species Phoebastria nigripes. Next base: position 948,102 of record JAYKAV010000378.1, on the reverse strand, counting down.
CTGACCAGACCTTAACATTTCCCCTATTGCTCTTTGAGTAGAAGAAAATGGAATTGTCATGAGGGTCATCCTTGGACCGCATAAAGATGTCCCTGCTCTCAGGTGATAAGGACTGTAAGTCCCTTTCTGCATGGGGACTTGATGTGGCATCTGGTGACAGGAGCTCTGCTCTAGTGGATTTAGCAACCCAAAGAATTYCTCAGCGGATACAATGATGTTTATATAACGCTTTGTGTAGATGTTTCTAATCTCTATATTTGAGTATTACAGATGCAGATGTGTTTTTCAGTACTCTACGTATTTTTAAAACAATTTTCAACCTATTATGGAGGGAGCTGTTTTCTCTTTTTTTACGGGAGAAATAACGGTACCTATTCAAAGAAGGCATTATTAAATACCAAAACATTAATATTCTTTAAACAAAGCGTAGGTCATTTCAGGATGCTTTTAATAAACCTGCTTGGTCTGCAAGGAGTTAATTCTCCCCTGGATTTACCAGTTATCAGGAAGATCATCTTCAGAAAGTTCCTGGTCTGACACTCTTTTGCTGTCCCCTCCCTTCTTTGTTCTCTTCCTTCTTTCTCTGATTACAGTTCCAAAAACAACACCCAACCTCCTGAGGTCAATGGTTAATATTCTCGAGTGTTTATATAGTCTCCAGCAGCAGAGCTCAGGCCTTTCAGCACTGGGCTAGCTCCAGCACCATGGCTGGCTTCTGGCAGATGACCCTAGCCTTCAGGAAATACCTGATCATAGTGTTTGTACCCCTTTTGTTTCTTCCTCTGCCTCTGGCTGTTCCTAGCAAGGTAAGAACTTTTTCAATTGAATTTGAGAGCCAAATCTCCAAATCTCTCCTTAGAGTTGTTCCTTTTAAGTGACAGAGCTGAAGAGAACATACAGATTCTTTCTCAGAGGCACTTCATTTATTGCTTGAAGATCTTTTCCTTTCTGAGCAGACGCCTTTGACTACTGATAGTGGGGGAATATAAAAGCAATAGGACATAGACGGATGAACAGATACATCTGTGATTGCATATTCTAGAAGAATGCTCAGTGATATGAAATTTTGTAACTTTTGCTTTGCATCTAACTGATTTAGCAAAGGACTTTCTGTGCTGAAGCTCATATGTGTGAACCTAAGTTACAATCTAAGGCTCAATTTTAATCCCCCGTCTGATTTTCTAGAAGTATCCAGTCCACATCCTCTTTTAATTTTTTTCTTGTTGTCGTTGCCAGATAGAAGAGGCATTTTTCTTGGTCCATCTTCAGATGGACAAGGCATTCTGATGCATAAGGACAAAATAATATGTATTTCACTCTTTTTTTAGCATATATCTGTGAGAATCTTTCCAAACAATGGGTTAAAATTTAAAATGTCAAGTTTTGGAAGACACCTTGCTTAGAATTCCTTCAGAAAAAGTTAACTACAAAAACCTGTAGTAGTGGGACAGGTATTTCTGAGACATCGATCATTTAAATACAGCACTGTGAGCAGGCAGACTGCCAGTGTTCTGCTGCTTCTTCACTCAGGCTTATTTCTCCTGCTCCCAATCTCTTCATGCAGACAGATCTAATCTCTGGTCTTCAGGTCTCTTACTACAGTCCCAGCATCATTAAATAGCTAGTCCCAATGTACCTCTCCTGTCACTGCTCTTTGGATGTCAAGTCCTAGCTCTTTAGCTCTTTCCTCTGGTCTCTGCCTGCCTGCCTGCCTCCCAATCCCTGCTGACTCCCAATTTCCAGTCTCCTTCGTCAAGCTTCCCTCTTCACTCCACTAGCTCTTCCCTGGCTTTTTGTGCAGCCTGTCCCAAAGCTCCTTCTTCCTCACAGCTCTTTTTCTAAGTGTTATCAGAGACTTCAGAGCTATGACCAGAGGATTGCAAGCAAGAATGGTGGAGTGGCACTGGCTTGAGGTGAAATGTGGTAACTGATCAGGCGTGTCTCCTATTCCCTTGCTATGCAAATAAAATAGCTTAAACTATCACTTAAAAGCTTACTAAGAAGAAAAACAGAAAAAGTACTTTTTTGCTAGTTAACTTTCCATAGGCAAAAGAGTTACCGAAGTTAAGAGAGATCTGGATCAGAAAAGTTCTAAGTAGCCAGAAAGAGAGAGATTTTTTTTTTTTGTCCTGAGGCCACGAGTTCAAACTTACTTGCTAGAGTCATTGTTACCATACAATAAGTCCTTGGTATTGCCTGTGGAACGATTTGGCAGTCTTGGTTCAGTTCCTCTTTGAAAATGACTCTCTCTGGTTTCTACGTAGTCAGCTACAACACAAACATTTAAAAGGTCCTGGGCTTTTCCCTTTGCAATCTGTAAGATTTCTTGTGTTAGAATTGTGCATCGTGGTACTGCTAAGCAGGAAAAGCTGATACCTCAGCTGCAGAGTTGTAAGCAGACGACTTACAGGATGGAATTTCACATTTTTCTGTTCTGTTGAGCTATTAACCTGTCCTATAATGACATAGCACTGGACACTAAACTATTACAAATGAGARCAGACAATGCTAAAGATTTTGTCTAAAGACAGAGGAATGTCCTTACAGGACAAGTGACTTCGTGAAAAGCCTTATTCCAGCTTTTACTGTGAGCCTGTTCACAGCAGGCTGGAAGAAAATAGCACTGTGCCTATGATACATGTTCCAAAGCCCTGCTAGGGTCTCTCAAAAGGCACCCACTGGCATCTCTTAATAACAAAAATGGGGAAAAAAGGATCATCAAAACAGAAAATTGCTTCCAGTGCTTGATGGGATGTATAATTAAGGTTCTTACTGCTCTCATTCAAAAATAACGCTCAAAAAGGCATCTTTTCATCTCTTCATGAATCTCTTTCAGCTTTACTTCTCCAACCCTGCTGCTTTGGTAATTTACCACCTAGATTGCTGTCTTCTTTCCTCCAGACTATTCAGCTCCCCTGTTCATCCTTTCCCTTCACCAGCTCTGTAACTTCCATGCCACGTTCAGAAGTCCTGAGCATGTTCTAAACCATCACAAGTTTGATCCTGCCAGCCACTATTCCAGCTCCTTGGTTTACTTCTCTGTAATCTAGCCATTACAATTTCCATCTCTTCATTGTTTTCTCCATAAGCATCCCTACATTTTCATTCATACTGTCCAGTATATTTGAGTGGACATCCTTGATCCAAGACCACACAACCACTTTTTTCTTCCTTTGGATCTGCTGGCACCCATTGTTGTGCTAGTTCCAAAATGAGGAAGACACTAACCTGCAATGTTACTTTTCCTTGCTTTCTTCATCAACCCAGCCATATGAAAATCTGTTGTGACATGTTATTTTGAATCTTTTTAGTGTATGGGACTGAGTTAAATATTTTTACATAAAATTTGGAGTGGTTGTCCAAAGCAGAACTAAAGCAACGTTTTCTCAGAAAAAGAGTAACATGAAATAGGGGATCATACTTTCTTCAGAGAAACAAGTCAAAGCCAGTGGAAGCTGAAACTGATCTGTGACCAGTTTGTCAGTGAGCCTTTCGAAGTCTGTACTAAGCTAAAACTCCAATGAAAAAATAGATAAAAGTATTTACAGTACAAGGAATCCAGGATGTTGAAATTAGTTGGGGTTCATCTGGGCCATGTCCTGAAAAATGCGGAGAAAAAGGTGGGGAAACCTTGACTGGATCAGTAACTATTTCTGCAGCTCAAAGACAGAAATGTATAAAAAGAAAATACCACCATCAGCAAAATCAAGAAGTCTGTGCAGGGACTGCCAATTCCTTATCATGAAGGGTTCGAAGTCATCAATTTGTTTCTTTTCCTAAGTTTCTTGTTTTTCCCCATTGGAGGCCCCAATCTTTTCCTCACAGTTCTGACAAGGTTGTTGCATAGTTTGTCATTTGATTAGGATCTGCATAGGTAGGAGGGTAGACGGGAGAGAAAGATAGAAGATAACCTTTTCCCAAATCCCTTTATCAGGCAATAAATATAATTATGGGCTGTTGCCCTCTCAAAGCCTAAGTGAAATGTACAGTCTGTTCTGATTACATGTACTCTTCTTCTGTCAGGAGGCCCAGTGTGGTTATGTTATCATCGTGATGGCACTGTTTTGGTGCACAGAAGCCTTGCCGTTGGCTGTCACAGCTCTCTTTCCTGTCCTGCTGTTCCCACTAATGAATATCATGGATTCAACAACAGTAAGAGATCTTACTCTATACATGTTTGCCTATGTATTTATTGGTGAGCTTCTCTTATTCTGGGATTATTTCCAGGGTGATTTCCAGAGTGTGGTGCAAAGAAGAGAAAATTGCACTATCGTTACACAGGGAATCGTCTGTCCTCTCCATGGAACAGAACTTGCATGAGCCTCGAGTGAACTCTGGGTGGAGCTGCTAATCTGAAATCAAAGCAAATTCCCCGTTTAGATGCAATCCATAGTTACTGCGTGCTAATGTCTTTGGGACAAGATCCTCCCTCAGAAAGTGCCTTCTCTCTAAACATTGGCTTCTTGTCACTATTTTCTCTCCCTTGTTCCATGTTACAGGTCTGCAGGGAGTATTTGAAGGACACCAATATGCTTTTTATTGGGGGACTGCTGATGGCCATTGCTATTGAGAATTGGCACCTACACAAGCGCGTTGCTCTGCGGGTCTTGCTTATTACTGGTGTCAGACCAGCCCTGTGAGTAACAGTCGTGAAAACGCTGTGGGATAAAGGACTTCATGGCGTTAGTTCCTATCTCAGAGTTGCCTGTAGTCTCCTATGTGAATCTGCAAATCATATCCTACAAATGCTTTTCTACAGTCCAAGTGAGTTAGTGCCTGAGCAAACCTTGCAAATGGGGATCCTTTGATGTGTTACAGACCTGGTGCCTCTTTTTTGAATTCCAACTGGCTTTAGGTGGAGAAATAGCAACAAGAGACTCATTTCTGAAAAGACAAGGCTGCTGCTAGGCTTGGCCAGAAGCACGGCTTTAGACAGTCAGGAAAGACTACAGCTGAAACATAGAAAACATATACTCTCTAACTGTTGTACTGATTGCAAAGAGAAGAGAAAATATGGGGATGCTTGTTTTGAAAACAACAAATGTTTACCAGACTAGAACTTTAAGCTATGCAGAGGTTACATGGCCCTATTTAATTTGTCTCAGATCATGAGAAGAGGGAATACTGAAGGAAATTACAAAGCAATAGAATAAAAATGCATACAAGATAAAGCCCTTTTCATCTAATATAATCTACATCTCATCTAAAGAATAATTTTGAGACAAATAACACAGTAATACTGAAACAAGGATTAGAGTTTTATATGAGTAAGAAGAGGATCTTAAATGACAGAGGTGGGATAAAATTACAAAAAAAGAGATCATCTTTCTTATGGCTTAAACTGATTGCCATTTGGAATCAAATTCAGTTTGCAATTCCTCTTCAAAATATATTATAATACATTAATATGTGTTATTGAGATGATATGTCTTCCTCTRAAGCATGCAGAATAAGCAGGATACTGACTAGATAAACTGTTTGGTTCAAGATACCAGCTCCCCCTTTCCTAGTCATAAGAATGTAAAAGCACAATTGGCTGAAATTGCAAAAAGAAAAATTTATGTTAAATCTTACTGTGTCACTCACAAAGCGGACTACGGTAAGAGGAAGCGCTAGATGCGAATTGCTAAGCATTTTCCAAACCCAGCATTTGTAACCAAAGCTTTGTAAGAATAAAGGGCATTGCAGGGCTGAGTTCTGAACTGGCTTTTTCAAACCTTTTCATTTCAGACTTCTCATGGGTTTCATGATTGTGACCGCCTTCCTGTCGATGTGGATCAGCAACACCGCCACCACTGCCATGATGGTCCCAATAGCACAAGCAGTGTTGGAACAGTTGCACAAGTCCAAAATGGAGTCTAGCACAGCTGGCCAAGCATCTGAAAACATCAATAAAGCCTTTGAACTGCAGGAAGAGTCAACTAAACCAGATAGCTCCAAAGAAACAGAGGAAAAAGGTGAGTGGGTTATGGGTGTTTTTCTCTTTGGGATAATGGAGAATGACCTTCTTTGGGATAATGGAGGACGCCTTCTTCACCGTCATTACATTTGCTAGTAAATTCTAAAAGAAGAATGTACCTAAAGTATCCTGAGTGTATCAGACAGCATTTTTGAGGCTCTTCCATGAACCAGACAAAAAGCACAGTAAGATCTACTGGCTTGGCTGAAGTTAGAAATAGATTGAAAATATGAAGCGATGATAACTAATCAATAAAACAACAAAATGTATAAATTCTCCATTAGCTGAAGCCTTTACATTAGGCTTGATATTTCCCTATATGTTTATGTTAGTTCAATTATTACCTACTGTGTAACTTATCAGATAATAAGGAATTTCCGAGGGAAAATTTCTGGCCTATTTCAAGCCGGAAGGTTAGGGATTAAAATGATCTTTCTAATCCAAAGATATACAATCATGCAACAATATCTCTTTACCAGCTGTCTTGCCCTCCTCCCATCTTTGAGACAACTCAAGTGTTTCTGAATGTAAATCCCAGTGCCAGCAGTCAGGTGCTGGTACAGAACGAGTTCCCTTCAGTCCAACTCCTCTGACTCTGTTGTACCTCCCTGAATTCTTGCCTCTCTCCCCGCCATGTGCAGTTCAGACATCGCCCTAGTTCACCGAGAAGTGTCAGCAGTATGTTCAGACTTCATCACACATTTCAAATTCTATTCCTCTGAAAAACTGCTCTGTATCAAGACAACCAGTGAAAATGGACAGAAGATCAAAGAATCAACAACGCCAGCCTTAAAATGAGGAAATCTGGCTCCTTCAGCTTTGAGTCCATTGTGTCCTAGCCTTGAAATACTGAATTATGCAGGCACAAGATCTTTTCCTATCCAATCTAGCTTCTGTAACCCTTTTGTTCCTGTCTTGGGACCTAGGTAATAGTCATGTCCTGACAGTCGAGGAAGACAGAAAGAGAAATGAAAATCTGCTAGAGGAGAAACACAAGAAATTCTGCAAGGGAATGTCTCTCTGTATTTGTTACTCAGCCAGTATTGGAGGGATTGCAACTCTGACTGGGACAACACCAAATCTGGTACTGCAAGGACAAGTTGATGAGTAAGTCTGGTTGAATTTGGGATTACATACCCACTAAACTGCATCATTCTGCTACAGCTGACTTCCAGCCAACACAGAGAAGGAAAATACCAATTTGGTAACTTTGTCGGGAAGTTAGCTTCTCTTCCTTGCCTCACAGTACCTCCTCATTTCTGAATCATTAATGAAATACAGAAGAGAGTGCAGAATGTTGGACGCTAACAGCCACCTACATTTTACAGGCTCTTTCCTGACAATGGCAATATCATCAACTTTGCCTCTTGGTTCTCCTTTGCCTTCCCCACCATGATCGTGTTACTGGTTTTGACGTGGATTTGGCTGCAGATACTGTACTTGGGCTTTAAGTAAGTACCCTTTACGCACTGTAATACTGCTGACAGGCCTGTTAGCAAGTCCTCACTACACGTTGTAACACAAGTGATGCTTTTATTGATGAGCCTACACTTGAAAGTCAGACAGCAAGTGACAAAGTCCTCACATACAACAGAGGCTAGCAGAACAGCATACTAAGTATCTGTTAAACACTGCAACTTTTTCTCCAAGGAACCTAATCAAATCCCAGCTAAATATACTCTGTAGATGAAAATAGGGAGTTATAACTGCATATAACCTGTTCTGCAGCATTGCTTTCATGTCCTGAAAGATTGTTGTGCTTCAAACCAGGAAATTGGTTTCTACATATAGCTGGTAAATACCTTTGTGACGAGAGTTGCTACAGACCTAGAGGATTAGTATTGTGCCAGTTCCCAATGCTAATCACCCCATACAACCGGCTTGCGTTAGCTACCTGTTGAATACTTAGCCTATCACTTTTGTATTATCCCCAACCTCCTTTCTTTTAAACGGAAAGAGCTATGTAATACCTACAGTGGTACTTTTGTCTTCAAATTCCTCTTTTAAAATTCTCCTTTCCTGTAATTTTAAAAAACTTGACAACTGTTTACTTCCTGGTGATCATATAGCCTTGTCAATCACACTAACATTGACATCATTTCCCCATGTGTCCAGAKAGCACGCCTGTTTATATTTATATCACGAGCTTTTAGGGATTTTCTGATCATCTTGGCAGTACACAGTACAACGCAGTTACTATCCAACACCTATGGCTGCTGATGCTATGATGATAATATATATATAATTTCTATATGCATCTATAAATGCATATATCTAAAAGACAATATGAGTGAGTATAAAATTTGGATTCTTAACTCTGAGGATATCTGGCAAATTTCTCTGATATGTCTTGTCCATTTTTTTCTAGTTTTCAGAAGAATTTTGGTTGTGCTGCAAATGCCTCTGCAAAGGCTAAGGAGCAACAGGCCTATGACATTATCAAGGAAGAGAGCAAGAAATTGGGCTCAATGAAATTTGCAGAAATGGCAGTTTTGACTCTCTTCATACTACTGGTACTGCTCTGGTTTACAAGAGACCCTGGTTTCGTACCAGGTTGGGCAACAGTTCTTTTCAACAAAAATGATACAAGGTATCACCACTTTTCCTCCTCACTTTGAATAAAAATGAAGTAGGCTAGATTTCATAAAGATGAAAACACGGCTAGACTAAATTTCTGACTGATCTATTGCAGCTATGTCACTGATGCTACAGTTGCCATCTTCATTTCAGTTTTGTTGTTCATCATCCCTTCTGACATTTCTAGCAATGACAAACAACAGACAGGTAAGCTTCCTGAAGGCATCAAAAATCAACTGTCAGAATAGGTATACAGGAAGTTTTACATTTTAGATTTACAAAGGAAATTTCAAACATTAAACAAGATTTCAAACTGCTCTTCCTGCATAGCTACAGCTGTATGCTTTAGGCTAGGCAAAGCATATATCCCCATAAAAGTTCTCTGTTTCTTGTAGTTTAACTAAGTAGGAAACTCTTATCCCAGCAGTGTCCCAGACACTAGTATACACATATATAAAAGCTTCTGAAGCTGGAGTCTTCAGGAGAGAATACATGRCTTAACAGAAAAACATACAGTTCTGCAGATATGTTGCCATGCTTTTAACTCACTCTTACCTTTATTCTACTATGCCTCTTGGAGCAGCTACAGATCATTCATTAGTACTTTTGCAAGTCAAGTTTTAAAATCTTTGTTGATGAGGCTCCCATCATTTGCTTTAGGAGATAATTCCACAGTCTACCTGATCCTGCTGACAGAAGTGTTTCCTGATGTTCTGACTAAACTCACCTTCTACCAAGAAGTCCTCCTTTCTTTGGAGAATGTAACAGGGCTTACAAAATCTTTTTGGATTTTAGGCAGCAAGTCAAAGATCCAAGCACCTCCAGCTCTCTTGGACTGGAAAGTAGTTCACCAGAAAATGCCATGGAACATTGTGTTTCTGCTGGGAGGTGGCTTTGCCTTAGCCAAAGGCAGTGAGGTAACACTCCTCTGCTTACCTGGTATTTGTGTCTTCCTGGGTGTTTTCCACCTTGCTTTTCATGCGTGCTCTCCCAGAACACAAGAGGGCATGCTGGTAGCACCAAACACACATTTCCTCAGCTAGTGGCAGTAGGACAGACTTCACCATCCTTAGGAGGAATCCTGTGATTAGAACAAATCTTTATTGTTGCCTATGCAACTGGGACGGTACTACCAATCAAGGCAGCGTGATTAACTGTGTTTCTAGAAAAGTGGATGATTAAGAAACTACCCCAATACATTAAAGGTTCTATTAAATAAAACTTAATTGATGTGGCAAGCATGAGGAGGTAATGTGCCCAGGATGGGGCTCCAAACTATTTCAAACGAACTACTAATGGAAATATGATTTAAATTAAACTACTAGAAGACTAATGTAGAGCTAGCTAGAGAACCTTCAGGGGCAGATAAAAACGTCTGGCTGTCAAACTGAAGGATGTACTGATGTACTTCTGCAGGCATCTGCCAGGAGTCCGGTGCTACAAATTATTTTTCAGTAATGACTTAGGTGATGGAACAGACAATACATTTATTAAATCTATAGACAATAAACAAATTGGGAAAGGCTTCAAGTGCCTGGAAATACTAGTTTAGAATTCAAAGATCGCAATGACCTGTAAAAGTGTTTCTAGAAAACAAGGATGCAACTCAATATGGGAAATAGGAAGAAATAACTAAGTATCACAAATGCAAKATGTGGAAATGACTTGTTAAGTTTTAAAGCTGCTCATACACCTTATTCTAGTCAATATTTTTATATTGCTACTGAGAAAAAAGCAAACAACTGGAAACTATAGGTAGGACCATCATACATAAGACATATAAAAYATAATCCTTCCACTCAGGACTGGTAAATCCTCAGGTACAGTAACGTATTCAGTTTTGGATATCAGTCTTCAACAACATGTGGCCTATATGAAGAAAGTTTAGAGGAAGGTAGTAAGAATGATCGGATCTCTGGGAAACATGTTTGGAAAAGGAAATATTCCAGGAATTACATTAATTTATTCTAGAATAAGTCATCAAATACATAAAAGCTGCTGCAGAAAGGAAGGTAGTATACTTTTTTATATTCTGATGGTGCTAAAGGGCTTAAATTGCAGCAAAGGAGATTTAGGTTAAGCAGTAGGAAAATCTTCCAACTCTAAAGATAGTTAAGCACTTGCAAAAATGATCTGGGGAGATTTTGGAAACTTAATTTCTAGGGATTTTTAACAACAAATTTGAAAAACATCTATCAGTAATAATTTAGGTAGAGCCGATCCTGCCCTAGGACAGGGAATTAGACTAGTCCTTTCAAGATAGATTCCAACCCTCCTGTGAGACAGCACTTTTCAATGTCAGAAGAGACAGGTTGAAGTAGCAGAGATTATGAAATAGGGAGGACATGAAGAAGAATGGTGGTTGCAAAACCAGTAAGAAAGCTAGGCCATAATGCATGAAGAAGCAAGACAGGCACAGTTAGGATGTGTTCTCTTGAGAAGAACAGCTGAATAATAATGATGCCCAAACTACAGCCCAGAATGATAGGGAAGATGCTGGTATTTTTGAGTGACTGAGAAGGATGAAAGGTATGAAAAGCTTCAGATAGTTGATCAAGATCTCAGACAATGTGATGAAATTACATTAAATCGTTAGAATATCTACTAAGATATATGAAAGTATTTTAGAAAGTGAGTTCAAAGATCTTTGTTTAGAATCAAAAAAAAGCCCCGAATATTGATCATGTATAACTAATGGCCTGAACAGAGAAATAATTATTTGCTATCAATAATGTACTGTAAATGTAGTATCTTCTTTCAAATTCTTTGGAAGGGAAAGCACGTTGGTTTTTATTTAACCTACCGAATTATTGTGTCTATGGGCATTACCTTTTACAGGTTTTTCTACAGAAAGCAGTTTGTATGAGAACTCCTATAAGAAGGCAAGGTAGAGTTGGTATGAGAAATGTAATTGGACTGTGATGTGGCTATTTCTTCTGCAGCCTACTATCTTGACAGACCTCTTTCCTCTGTTACAGGAATCTGGTCTGTCTTCATGGTTAGGCAGCAAACTGACTCCTCTGCAGCAAATTCCTCATCCAGCTATTGCTCTCCTGTTGTGTCTCCTTATTGCCACTTTCACTGAGTGCACCAGCAATGTGGCCACCACTACCCTCTTCCTCCCTATTCTGGCTTCAATGGTAAGTTCCAGCATTTCAAAATACTCTTATAAGAACAGCTTTCAACTCTTCTCCAAGCATACATCTGCTCAATTATAAAAAACGAACTGGCTGACATAGCCAAGCACTGGTTCATGTATCCAATCAGGAATACAAGACTTAAAATATACATATATGTATGTGCATGCATATATATTCACACACACTGTGCTTAGGTCAACCTTTCTAAAATCATTGCTGGTGAACAGTAAAGGGATTAAATTCATTGGCATATTAGAGTTTGCCTTCTGGCCTAAACAACCTCATGAGGTCACTGCCAGCTGTACTTGTTTTTTCCTATTTGTTCTGCATAGAGACAGCAACAGCAGCAGCATTTGCTTCCCTGCAACATTCCATTACTGTATTTCACTCCGACCACTAGCCTTCCAGAAGCCTCTGAAGGTGATAGCATTAGTCAAGCTCTATGACCTAATTCTGACTTTTGCATTTTGTCCTTTTCCACAGGAGATTCCTGTTGCTGGGGTAGACATAGTTCTGCAGTGTGAAAAGCTGGTTCCAGATAGAAACTGGAATAAGCTCCACCACAATCTTTTTGCACAGACTTCAGCTAACCCCTAAACTGATCCACTCACCTTCAGAGTTTGGACTACTCTGTTTCCCCTGATAATTTAATTTTGTTCTTAACCAGTTTGAAGCCACTCTACATTTTTTCCTGGTTTTAGAGTTGAATACAACCATTATTATTAATTCATACTGCAGCATTGATCAGATTCCACAATCGGGAACACAAAGCACTGACCACAAAATCAATTCTTGCATTTGCTGCATAAAGACATCGGCTAGAAGTTTCTAAAGCAGAACCAAAATATGAGCTGCTGCAGTGTTTGTGAAAGAACGAGGTTTCTGACATGGACAAATACAATCAGTCTTCTGCCAAAAGATTTCTATGCATTTTTGTATATCGAAACCATCATCTTTGCTCTCCCTTCTTGCATAGGCTGAAGCGATCTGCCTCAATCCACTCTATGTCATGCTGCCCTGTACACTTTCTGCATCGTTGGCGTTCATGCTCCCAGTGGCCACTCCTCCTAACGCCATTGTCTTCTCATATGGACAACTCAAGGTTATAGATATGGTGAGCAAAAGCACATTCTTTTCAGAATTTTCATCACTAGTTTTGATCTTTCCTTTTTCTAATATTGGTTCTTCTTGAAAGAGTTAGAAAACTCACCGTCCTCAGCTAAAGTCAAATGGAAAGAAGAACGTACATGTATGAATTAATAAAGGGTCACGCTGACTCTAATATATACACAGAGCCTTATAAAGATGCTATTGAGCTTTTGAAAAACACCCAAGGCCTCTTGAAGATGTTCCAACAAGAGCTTGCTGTCAATGAGAAACGGCAATGTCTAACTGTTCCAAAAGCCCGAATGTAGATCATAGGGATGTCAAAGAGTCCTATCGTCTGGACAGTCCTTCTGCAGGGACTAGGGGAAAGCCTAGCACATCTCACTAGACTGCCCTGATGCCCTTTCTCAATATGTTAAGGAAAGACGGACAAGGATGCCATGTCTCTTGATAACTTCTCTAATTTATAATTGATCCAGGAAGAAATCCAAAGTAACACTAGAGACAGAGGCAAGGTCAGAAGAGCAAGTCCTACATAAGCAGATTAAAAGGATTTCAGGACTTCTGGTTTTATCCAATGGAAACTCATTTTCCCCTAATACAAATTATGTTTGTGAAGAAAACCAGCTTAAACGTAATTCGATGGAGTTCTGATGGAGTTGTGAAAAAAGGCGAAAGAGAAAATCTAACCATACAAACAATCCTAATCAGCAGGGAAGGAAAAAAGTACTCAGTTCAACTAACAACCCTTCTCTTTTATAATTCTAGGCCAAAGCTGGGTTTGTACTCAACATTCTAGGAGTTCTGACGATAACGCTAGCCATCAACACCTGGGCTTCATCTTTGTTCCAACTGCAAACTTTCCCATCTTGGGCAAATAGGACAGGCACATGCCCGTAATATGGAGAGACAAGGGAACCAACGATTGTTTCTGTTAGAACTGCAATGAGAGCAAGATGATCATCTACACAAGTTTTGCCAAGGCAGTGGTTAAGAGACAGGCCTGTTCTGTGGAAAAGGACAAGCCACCTACAAGCAAAATCATTCCCTTGATAACAGCAATAAAATTGCCTAACAGTGCTGTTTAGCAGGCAATTTTGTTACCCCAGCAGAAAGATGAGGTAACCTTTGGCTTTTTAACTGTTCCAGCTATCTTTAGATTTTCTGTCTCAGCAGGGGTAGATTTTCCCCAAGTGCTAGCTACATCGCTTTTCAAGCTCCACCTGTAAAGTCTGAAATCTGCAGTGAGAAAGAAGAGAGAGGTATGTATATAAAAGGAAGGGGAGAGACTCTAYGTACCTGATTTCATGCATATATCTGCGTACTGTCACAACTATTGCGAATATTCACCTGTATGAGTATACAGGCCTCTGTGTATATGTTCAAAATGTACAGGACTGTTATATACTCTATGGGCATTCACAGCAAGGCATGTGTTGTATGATTACAGACAAATCACATACTGTCAGCCCGTTCTATTACTTTGAAACATATTTATTTGCAGTCCACTTGTTATGAATGTAAAAGACCTTTTTTTCCTAGAACATCTGTCCCGTTGTTATTTATGTAAGATCACAGCCTGCAAGGTCATGATAAGAATAGCAATATTCTCTTGAGAAGGGGAGAATCCCTGTGTCCTAAAATATATGTGATTGAATTAAAGATTTTTTTTTTTGTATATATATATATATATCCCCCGTGTTATGGAGGTTTTTCCTACTATATATCACTGCTTCTAGTTCTGTCTTCCATGTATCAACTGCTTGTCTGTGTGCTTCCTTAATGTATCTTGAAATAATCAGAGAAGCTAGCATAATTGATTTTCTCTTATTGTTAAAGTATTAATTACTTTATTATTAAGAGTCCAAGCTTCTTGGACTGTCAAAACTAAGATCTTCCTTTTCAAAAGCCCCTAATACAGTTAAATATTTAATCCCTGTTCTGCTGGAACTGACTTTCAGTAGCACATAGACTCGTAATGACCAAACTGACAAAGATACTAGAATATCCAAAGACGCTTTGCCAAATCAAGCACTTAGTACCATAAATGAGGGTGGGTTCAGACAGATCCGTTACACAATACGTGCCCCTGAACTTTGTGCCAAATGCTTTGGTTTGTTGTTGCCTGCCTAAGTTTTGCACAAAGTCTGTTGCATTTCTGAAATGCCACTTGAACCACGCTGGTTCAATGAGAGTGAACGTGAGGGAATTTCACTCTAAAATAGTATGCATGCTCTTCACAATCTTTCTTCCTTCTTTCTCTACCCTAATTATTAGGAGACAAGGAGAAAGTGCAGTGTACATTTGATTTATAAAATGTTAGAATTCACTGACCTGCAGTAGTTTCTTTCCAGTTCCAACTGTCAAGACAATTCTGGTATCTGCTGATCACTGATTCCCTTTGCACTGATAGCTTCATTGGCCTGACAAGCACCGTTGCTCTGGAAAATCACTGTCCCAGAAAGAACAGTCTGGTATTAACCCTTGAGTGGCTTTGAAAGATAGTGTTTTGATTTGATATGTGACAGGGATCCAATAGAATATCCACAGCACAAGAAGGAAGGACATTTATTGTCTTTTGCTAATGAGCTCCTGGGTAATTGATTTCAATCACATAATGACTTGCTCAGGTCACTGCTAAACCACTCACCTTCTTTCCCTTTGCATTTACCTCTATCAAATAACATCCAAATCTGGCTAAATATTTTCATTACCCTGCTCACCCTGTGTCTGAGTACCTACCAAAACGACAAACTCARGCAGATGATTTGCTGCAAACCTCTCCCTTCTTTGCTCTTTGTCTACAGCATCAGGGCAGTGTGCACAGCTTTTGTTTGCTTTTTGTTTTCTTTGAAATACTTGCACATAGTTTACATGTCCTTCTAAATTACTGCTTAGCTAAGCAGGAAATGTTGAATTCTTATAACATTTCCCATCAGCCTCTCCTTCCAGCCCTTTAAAACTGTGTTATGATTCTTTGAAGTCTTTTCTATTAGTCTACATTATTCAGAGGCTGTGGTGTGCATAAGTACATGTAGGAGCACAGGTGCAATCTTTATGGCAATCTCAAGAAGAAAGAAGAGAGACATCAAGTAGCACAGAGTGTCATGGGGCCAATGCAATAATGCTGGGTGTTCCATGTGCATTAGCATGTATGAGTATATAAAGGTTAGAGACTTACCAGAAAATGGCTGCAGCGAAAGTTACTCAAGGGGTATACAAATGCCCAGCTTCCAGAAGAAGACAGGTGAAAAGCTGTAATCTGTAGACAGAGGAGAAAAGCTAACAATAATACCAGGACATAAAGAGAACGGAAAATTTCATTAATAGTTTCCACCTTGAAGTGATGATAGTAGAAGTACGCACTGGGCAGTTTATTGCCTTGGGTGTGTCTGAGCGCAGGACTAGTTGAGGTACAGCTAAATATAGTGTGCTTGTGCAAAAACCAGTAACACTATTAAAAATGTTCATAATTTTCTAAGCAAAGCAGGTAGAAAGTGTTTCTAAGCCCCATTATTACACAGATCACCTTTGAAGGGTGGTTCCCCATTATGTTTCCAGATATTGCCCTCAAGGAGTGGCTCTATTTCCCATTGTGTGATCAAATTTCACAATCTTCTGTGAAACTGCCAGCTCAGCACCTGTTGTAGTTAGGTGTGATTTCCAATGCAGCTCTTCATTTCAGAGTTGACACTAAGTTTGTTTTACATAAGAGTTGTAAGTGATAAATTTGTTAATGAGAAGGGGATGTCTGCCTTCTTGCCTGCCTTCTCTAAAAAGCAAGTGCTCTACAAAACCACAAAATACAGGTTTCCCACAGTATATGCCAGTGAGTAAGTGGGTGACTCGCAGTCACCTCCTCCATTTTCCCTGGAGTTATGGTGCTGTCTTGCCTTGCCTTGCCCAGACACACGCACACACACACGCACACACACAAGTTCTACAGGYGCATACATGTACACCTAAGACAATATGAAGGACTTCTTACCCTGGTAAACATATACATTTCTACGACACATGACCACACCAGAAAACCAGATTAATTGTAAGCAGGCTAATACAACAACGAAAATGGCTTACGTTTGAGAAGGGCAACTCATCATAAACATCTTGACAGAAATTTGTAAAGTGTCATGTAAGTGATGCAAGGGTCACTTCATCAAGCGCTGACATCATAAACAGACTTAAGAGAACACGCAAGAGACAATTTTAAAGCCAAAACAGGATAAAGCCAGAATGTGTTTCTAAACCTGAAGTTGGTTTGGAGAAACCAAAAATTTGCTCCCAGTCACTTAAAAGCTATTAAAATGAACTTTAAGGAAGCCTTGTTGTATAGCACTGAAACCTTGAAACATATCTAGATCTTACAATTTAATTCCTCAGCTTTCATTTAAAAAACAAACAAACAAACAAACAAACTGCTTTGAAGGAAGCCTTGTCGTATAATGGACACAAAATAATTCTCAAAAAGTTGAAAAATATTTTCAGAAAACAAGACACAGGAAGGTCCTATGTTTTATCCAATAGTCATCAGCATGTATGTAAATATGGACCTTTCTCCAGAAGCTGTAAGAGCAGTTCCACTCTCACCCCTGGAGGTAATTCCTCCCTCAGATAACTATGGCATGTTGGCAGTAGTGTGCATCTTAGTGCAAAACTCCAACGCTCTCCATTTGGCATATTTGTTCTAGGAACACAACTCCTTGCTCTCAATTAGCATGTTAGTTTTAGTGTATGCAAAGGCAGAAAGAGAGTTTAGGATTTCTGCCACGATGAATAACCAAATAAAGAACAGAAAATAGAAATACAAGGACTTAGGAAACATGTAACTTGAAATCATCAAGGAATTTCACAACCCTCATTTTTTTTCCAACACGGAACCAATAAAACTATTTACAACTTGATTCACTGAACTTTATGATTTGAGTTAATAATGACCAAGGTGCCAAAGTCTGGAAATGAAGTGGTTTGAATATACTAATCACCTGGTGTCCAAAATAACAACTGTTTAATGGAACTTAATCACTACGGTCAATGCTGTGCATTTTCTCCTATTAAAGAAACATTTAATATTAGTTATCCTTTAATCATACTAAAAGTTATTCAGGATGTACAGATGCTCTTGCAACGTGCCATCTAGTGGCTGCAGACACTCTACCAGGGCATGCCCAAAGTTCCCAAATCCAGGCCAAGCACCTCGTCTGGTGTTGATCTTCCTCGGAAAACACTCTTAAATAGCTAAGGGGAAAATAATGGAACAAGAGGAACACTTTTCAAAGGCAGTGCATGACAGCATAGCTGCAAAATTAATAAAATTGACTCAAATGGTCAAAAAGGAAAAAAAAACAAAGCACGAACTAACTTGAAAATAGAGGAGGAACAGAATGGTTAATTCAAGGGTTCAACCCTTATAAATTGTTATGCGTGATTTAGACCAGACCAGATGCAACTGCTTCAAGGCTCAGGCCTTGTATGCCTGCGTAAGGTATCTATCTTGACAAAGCATTAGTCGTGACTGGTTTTAGATGGCACTGTACTTGAAATATGAACATGAAGTATGATCAACTAAAACATCAAAACTTTACTCTGCTTCGAGTTTACACTATTCAGCCGACTTCAGATTAGCATTAAGGTTCTCTTGCCAACCTAGCAGCATTACAGGAATTTCCTCATTTCCCTTGATCCCTGTCCAGTCTATGAGAAGCAGAGCAATTTCAAGCTTTCCCAATACCTGCCACTGGGACCTAGGGCCTTCCATTCTTTGGAAGGGAACGGAAAGCCCCAGGACACCAAATTCCATTAATCCTGCTGATTACAGAGCTTCTCATTTCTTTCTATAAAGCAAAAAGAAAAGTGGTCAGAGTTGTCCATGAAACTAATGTCCATATTAATATGGAATCGCACAATGTCAGAAGAGCAAGTTGTGTGCAAAAGCAGAAGGGGAATACAGTCTCGGTACAGTTAGCTCTTATGGCACCAGTTCTCCTGGTTGCCTATCAAGGGGATCTGAGTGAGTGAGTAGTGATTATTCTGGGGCAGTTGTAGTGACTGCAAAGGGAAAGTCACATTTCCCTTTTTGCTGTAGGACTATCCTGATGAGACTTGCCAGAAAATTCAAAAGGATCCTCTTTATTTTTAAGATGTCTGTCACCTGAAGGGAGTTTGAATTTTCCTCCTTATTCTTACCTCTGGCAATATCATTCCTGCTACATGAAACATGCAATCATAAATCATTTGTCTGCATTGCAGATAACACAGTTGTACAATGCAAGCTTCCTCACACCTGTGCTTTTTCTTTTCTCCTTAGACCTAAGCAAGCGGTGTTGTGGTATCAAGAGCTACAACCGGTACTGAAGAAACAGTAGACTCAGAAGATACTACCTAGCCAATCTGAAATAATCTTTGTAACTCCTTTAGCGTTACGTCTTTATCCGAGCTACATAGCAAATAGTAACATCAACACAATTTGTTCAGATGACTTTCAGAGGCTGGACTGCTCCATGTAACTTGCAAGCTTAGGGATGAAGACAGAACAGCTTTTCCCCTAATTAGTGGCGAAAGCCAATGACCACAGCTAGCGCTACCGTCCTTCTGGATAGTCACAACAGACAGATCAGTGAATGGCACAGAAAAAACAAACTTCACTTTCATGCTCGTACGTTATCTCTTAATTTAAGATGCTCTGAGGGTTGATAGAAAGCATGGTGTATGGACAAGACAAAAATAAATTTCTGAAATATATTCAGAAAAGACTGAAGTGTAGCTGCCAGAGGGGCAGGTTCTGTCTGCCATCCTGGCTCCAGAAACAAAAGTCTTTCTCCCCACTGTGCACGGGGAGTGTGGAAGTGCAGGAGTTCATACTGTATGTTTCTATATTTTGGCAGAGATACTATAGGAAAAAAAAACATGCAGCTTATTAGCCTAGAAGAAAAATCTTTGGTCTGTTTACACTGTAACCACACACCTGTATCTCAGAAATATGAGACAATTGATGGGGAAAGGGGAGGGGACTGACATCTTTAGTTTCCTCTGCACCAGGTGCAGTCAAGTATGTAATCTCTTTCTAGCCACTATTTTGAATCAGTGCCACTTCTGGCCTACTGTACCTGCTGAACAGCCCCTGCAGGGAATGACTCCAAAACATGCCCATGCTCTCTGCTCCAGCAAGATCAGTTCTTACCTGGAGCCCTGGCGGGTGCATACGTAAGTCAGCCAAATCCCAAAACCATTCTAGCACAGCTGCAGTTCCTCCAAGTCACAGAAAGACAAAAACACTAAATCTTGTACTAAACGATTATATTAATTCATTTTCCTTACAGGACGCACCACTTAATTTCCTGTTGCTGCCAGTTTACGTTCCATTTTTACAGGACATAAATGTGGCGTTAAGGAAACTTGTCTTGGTACGAGGCAGCTGTATCAGAAAACATCAAGGTAGGGGACAGAGACAGAGCTGGACAAGAAGACTGTCCCGTCTCCTTAGTTCCTCGCACTAAAGTGTAATACAGTAAAATCCCGTTGGACTAACTGTAACAAATCTAAGTGTCTGGTTCTCCTGAATACGGTTGTTTGATATTCCTGGGCAAACAGGGAAGAAGCAAAGAGGGTTATATATAAAAAGAATAAATTGGTTTGTGTTTTTTTTTTTTACAAGAACAACTTTCTTTGTATCATGAGAATGACAGAAAAACATGCTTCATGTTTGTTAAGATAGTAGCCACATGAATAAGAACAAAGTAGCTGCTATTGCAATACTCATCACATGAGACCAAACATACTGCTGGCCATGAAAATAGCAAATTTATTTCCTAGCTCTATTCCTTTTGAATTAACTTCTTCTCTTTAGTAATAGAGCGACATGAAATCATTCAGTATTTAGTGAAGCAGAATAAGCAATGTGAAACTGTTTTAAGAAAATAGGTTTTGCCACACAATACATGACAAAGCAAAAGGCAAGACATGCTTTATCAACTGTTCTGTACAGATAGCGATGGGTGGAACTGGACTGCGCTGCTCAAAAGGGATAGTATGGTATTGCATTAGCCCATACTGAAATGCACACAGTATTTCTATCATTTTTATTTCCTGAGTCTGACTGCATTGCAACCCTACAAACCAGAGAAAGCAAAGTCTCTATGTTTAGGAACTTAGGTCTTCATTGGGAAAGGAATATTTAGTATTCTTAGGTGGTGATTAACATGAACTCTGAGTTAGAGTTTATAAATATGATGAGTCTTTAATTTACACAACAAGTAGAGTAATAAAGATTAGAGGAAAGAGCTTAAGAGGGAGGGAGAAATACCTTCATATCTGACTTAGGCTGCTAACACACTCTAATTACAATTGGTCTCACAACAAAATCTTTCAAGAGTCAGTATGTTTCAGCTTAAGATTTAAAAATAGCCAGGTGCCGTATACACCGTGTTAGCGCAAAGAATTATCAAACACGTACTACAGCAGAATGCCTGGTTTTTCTTTAAATCTTACTCAGGTTATTTTTTGTCATGAAAGAAGTACCTGCATCTTTGGCAGTTGTAAAAATATCATGCATGGCACCACCTGCCAGACTAATAACAATAATTAGAAATGTAATAAACTGTTCATTGGCAAGGTAACAAATTGTCTTATCCTTTGAAAGTCACACTGGCCTGAGGCAATTCCTCACAGACATTTGCCACTGATGTCACAAGAGCCTGAGCGAAAAGCATACTGTGCAAAAAAACAAGAGAGAAAAAAAAATAGGAAAGAAAAAAAAAACACTGGCAAGGAGACATTCAAGCAATGTCGAATAGCTGCAGTGGATTCTCGTTTTACTGAACAAACCATTAAAACTAAGGACTTACAAAGAGTTGACAGTGAAGGTGAACCAATCCTATTGCTTCCTATGAAACCTTACAGACTGGAGCGTTTGGAGAATCACATGAACTCATAATACTTGCTTAAGAAGATAAAACATTTTAAACTGAATTTAGAATTAACACTTCACTTGCAATTACTTCTTTTTATGCTCCTTAATTCTTTTCATCTTTTGTACAATGACCTTCYAAAACATAATTTGCACTGAATACCTTCTATAGTGGGTTAGTCTGACTCTTGTACCTCACACATCTAATTTAAAATCTGGCAACCTGAGATCAATATTTCTCTCTCACTTAGCTCCTCTAAGTGCTAAAGCAATCTCAGGTTGTCTGCCAGATAGGAATTAATGGCCTGTTCAGGATTTTTACCTCCCATTTTAACTTTCCATTTGAACAGACCACACAATTTCACATTGCTTGTTTTCTAAGAGAGTGTTTAAAATCATCCTCAGCAATGAAAATGTGGTTTCATATTTTCATGACCTTATAATGTTTATGCCCCCTCTTCCATGCAATATGTTTTATCTCTAAAAACCCATTTGCAGTTTCTGAAATGTAAAAGCCATCCAGAAATCCGTGAACATAAAATATTTGCTTCAGTCCATGCCCTTCCTCATCCATCTTCTAGAATATATGCAGGCATTCAAGAGAACACAGCTACTGGTTCCATGCTTACAGAGAACTGAAGAGAAGAAAATCAAGTYATAAGCGCTGCATAAGCACTTCTTTCTGAGGCTTCTGATGATTTCACAGCCCCGGTAAGTCATCTAGGAGGGGCCCATGCCAGGCAGCAGCCTGCTTTTGTTCTTTGCTTTGTACTAAGAAGGGAGGGACATTGCTGAGGTACAACACTTTGAGTATTTATATGATTCATTCCTTCTTTCATTGAATCATTTTCTAGTTTCTAAGATAATACCTCTGGGATGATTTCAACTGCTGTTTGTGGAAGCACAAGGTTTTATGTTTTCCACTATTGTGTGTGAAGATAAAGATGAAGGAAGGATTGCCCAAGCAAGATGTGAAAAGGTTTTGGACAGGATGGGGGAAACCTCTCTCGCATAGTTCTGATTACTGACCTGATGGCTCTAAAGTCTTGCATACACGAGCTAGGAAGGTCAGCTCAAAACCTGACTAACAGGCAGGTATAGCTCCATAACCTTCCTGCTGAATGTGCTGCGTATTTCCCCAAATCCAAGCAATGTCCTAGACTGTGTAAAACAATTCATCCCAGGCTTTGTTTGCATTATAATTGGTTAGGAAAACCCAAGTATGCTAGTCCTCATGAATGTCCCAGGTAAACTCTTCCGACTTTCTGTTTGAAAATCAATACAATAATAGCCGGTAGAATTTGAGATAACACCTTGGAGTGGTGATAGTAAGTACCTGTCAGCTTTGCCTAGAAATACTGCAAATATAACTATGTTCTTTTAATCAGCTCATAAGAAACTCACGTTTCAAGAACTAAATATGAGTTGTATTCCTAAAACAGTTTTTCTGCAACACAGCTCTACTAATCCTGTTTATGGACCTGTATTTCTCACATTAATATTGCCAGTGCATTTTAGGAAGCTTGGAACAAATGTTCCCCCAAAGTCTATGGAAGTGGAGAAACGCTAAAAGGGCGTGCATGTATTGGCACTAGCCGCTTATGGAGCACTGTAGTTAGGAACATCCAAGCACACTCCAAGAAAGGAAGAAGACAGACCAGTTGTACTGGTTATTAGACATGGTTAAGGGGCTAAAAAAAAAAAAAAACAAAACCAAACCAACACACACACACTTCTGCCAAGCCAGTTATAAGAAGATAATCATGTGCTAGCCTAAGCCTCTGGCAGGAGTAAAACACTGTTAGCTGTCTTCTAGTTAGCTAAATATTAATCATCCTGTTTAGAACCAATCATGTCACTAACTGGTTAGAAACTTGGTTAAAGGTTGTGGTACAGAGAAGGTGTACTGTTTTATCTCTAGCTGCAGTATTCCCAGACTTCTACAGAAAATACGTTGAGCAAGGCAAATACAAAAGCAATATTCCAGTTGTTAGCAAATTGTTTTTTGAAAGGGATATAGGAGGTTCTGCAAGCTGAGAAGTACAGCAGGTCCTGAGCGCACTCCGCTGTTCTAAGCACTACACGAGAGATCCTCAAACAATTCAAAACAGATTCTCTTCAGCTGTTGTAAAGGAACAGTGCAAGAATACAGTGTGTTTCATCTTGGGTTGCAGAGTATGTAAGTACAGTAAATGGCTAACATGCTTCATCTGTACCACAAAGCAACATCGCATGTCATTCACAAACAAATGTTGTTTCTGAGCTCTGTCACAGCTCCAGAAAGGATGCTGCATGTTCATGATAGAATGTCAGCAAGGAGGAACAGACCAGAAAATAGCCTGAGAACTAAAAGATGCACACTATTTGGGGTAGGTGTGGGTTATTCAACACCTTTGAAATCATCTTGCAGCTTAAAATAAATGGAAAATAAAAAGAGCAGGCAGCAAGCCTTAGAAGCAATAATATGAAGTAATGTATGAGCGATCATTTCATTGCTTATGCCTTAGCGCTAAGTGGCCAAACCTGCATAACATATTCAAAATCATGAGTGTGACAGGACTGGGTTTGGAAGACTCATACAGTTCAAAGGCCTCACTTGTAGCTCCACATGTTCTTGAAACTCCCACAGTCCCTCAGGGCCTTAAAACCAGAATGCAATAGCATTCTCCTTTGAATCTCATGTGGTCTGACCTTTAGAAAGTCCTATTTAGATAGAGGAGTTAGAGGTGACTAGACAGAGGATCAGCCAACTGTTCTTTTCTCTCCAATATCAGTACTGAAGTTGCCAGTGCCATTGTCAGGCGGCTTAATGAAACACTTCTAGGATTCAGTCATCTGTCTTCTGACATTGGCCACACTCTTCCACATTCTTGACTTTGACAGAGAATGCATTCATCGAATTACTGTGCTCTGGAAACTGATGTAAGGTAGACTTTCTCCTCATTATTGTCATGTCACCAAAACTCCCCCAATAGCCTCGCTCTGCACGACTCTCTGATGTTAGAAAAAGCCTGGCAGCCAAAAATGAAGAAGCCATAAGACCAAACAAACAAAGACAGCCTGCCAACCTACCACTTATCCAGCAGCTTCAGGCTAGGAAAGCTTTCTCTCTTTCTGTTAACCTTGTAACAAAAAAGGGAAGAAAATCACAAAAGACTCTTTCTGAAGTGCAATGTCAACAAAAAAGGGAAAGTGGACAGAATGCTGCCAACTCTTCACAAATTACGTTCTGTGAGAAGAGAAGAAAGTTTATGGTATGTTACAGGACATTTCAAYCTGATTCCGAGGTCTGAAACTTTACTTATTTTCAGTGATCAGCTCCAAGGAGGAATATGCATTCCTCCGTGAGGACAGGAGAAAGGTCCAGCTGCCCTGGAACGATACAGTGTCCTGAACATGGCATATCATACTGGGTAGTTATAAGGAACAAATAACTAAGCACAAGACAAAATAAACCTGTGAGGAGAATCAGAGATTATTACTCCATTAGCCCAATATCTCTGTGTTAAATTAATTATCTCACTCCTGTATTGAAAGTTGCATACTAATAGCAGTCTTGTCAAAAAAGCAAACCAAAACATATTGCTAGATGACACAATGACTATAACACGTGTCTAGATCACCTACATGAATTTCACCTAGAGCAGAAAGGCACAGAGTCAAGTCTAACACCATGTCTTGAGCTCATCCTCATTTCTAAAATAACAAAACAATAACAGCTTATAGTGGCTGTCACATGGCTACAGATGCTATGCTTTATAGGCAACACTAAATCACTGGTCAGGAAACGATATTTCATATATAATAATGGTTCTTTATATTTTAATTTAAGATTAAACAATTAACAAACAGAAAGTTCTGCAAATGCCAACAAAAGAGCATCTTACGGGCGTGCCAGATTTGGAGGCTATAATTCAGATGTCCCCGGTGAATTTTATCCTTCAGACTTCCAACTGAATACTGCAACTCTCAGCTCCTCTAAGCTATAACGACAACAGGGCAAAAGACAGATATAGTCTGTCAAAAGAAGAGGGTCAGAAGGGAAGGAGAATGATACTCAAATATATCAAACGCTAAAATTGATAAGTTCAGTTTACCACTGTGTTTTTCTAGACACTTTAAACTACCAAATGCACTTGGAATTATTTCTTAGGGACAAAAAAAGGGGCTGAAGTGTATGTAGGTTAAACCAAGGTGTGTATTCCCTAGGGATATCTCAGAAGATAAAAAGCAAGCCCTGACTACTATTTAAAGGCAGCACAGCAGACGGTTAAGTTACACCCAGGTGTGTCTTCCCTCAGGTGATCCCAAGGGAGAGATGCTAGGCCACTTTTCCTACTTAATGGTGGCAGAATAGCTGGTTAGATTACGTCTTAAGTCATTCTGTAAGTTTATCATCCAAATGTTAGGATACAAAAATTGTAAGCCTACAAAGCTATTTATGATAACAAATACTGCTGCCATCACTGCATAATACAATATAAACAATGTATTAAAAATAAGCAATTATCCCACTACTAAATTAAATAAGAATATTTTATCAAAGGAATGAATTTATGTTCTGGTTGGGCACAAAATGAAGCAAGTTCATAGGAAGAACTCCTCACTGACAAAATTCCAGACCAACAAGACCGTTCTTGCCAATTTTAAATAGCAGGAGGGGTTTACAATGAGGTCAACAGTGGTTTTCCATGTAAGGGAGCCCAAGAACATTTTATGTTAAAATTGATCAAACATTCTGAATTGGACACAAAGTGTCATGCACACCTTTGAGCTCAGCTTATCCATTTCCAGTGCTCTGCTTTGGAAAGCACTAGCTAGTCCAGACAAAAACTTTTGAGACAAGGATCAGACTGTGGAAAATAAGAAGATAACCATATTTTCTCAACTTCTATTATAAAATAACCTCATATACCCCAGATGCCAAAATGTGGCACTGCAGGAAGCAGATCATGCAGGATGATTCCCCCTAAGCAAGGGAAACAAACATGGAAGCAGGCTCTTGAGCTGCTCATTCTGGACATCTTACAAAGACATCGTGCGGTGTCAGTCGTGCAGGCTGTCATTTCTTTTCCCTGTGCAGTACTGCCTGTATGGAAGTACCAAACAGCACTGCCCCTTTAGTAATCTTCAACGGGTAGCTGAGCCCTCATGAAAGGAGATAGGAGCCATTTCCACCTGCTGACATGATTACTTCAAACTATAGTCTCAGTCAGAAATCACTGAATTGGTTCTGCTGACTTGCATTTTGAATATTTACTTTGCAACTTTGATGGCTGCAATTTATTTTTTTCTCCCCAAAAATGAAAGATCAGATCTGGGAACAGTATTTAACAGTTTAGAATAGCTGCCAGTACACCAAATAAACACCTTAGTCTTTCAGTAAAAGCTCAGACCAAGAACAGATCCAAAGTTAACTCATTACAATAGTCTGGATCTGACAAAACTAAGTTTGCTCTGATATAAGCCTCTTGATCTCTTCTGTTCTTTGCTTGTGGCATATGGCTTCATCTCCTGAATACCAAGCTGGTTTAGTTTAACAAAACTCAAAGCTGACTATAAGACAGCTGTGAGGGAAAAAAAAAAAAGTACTGACTTCAAGTTCTACAAAACTATTTTGCCAGTCAAAAGGAGAAACACTACAAAGCAGTACTGCTAGGTGGGCTGTGCTCTTTATGTCCACAAAGTGGATGTTGATATAAGGCTGTGGTACACATTGGTAAGCAACAGGAAAAGTCTGCAGCACATACTGACATCCCCCTTTCCTCTAGGTATTTCCTCCTGATAGTTATCCCAGGAAAGAAGAGATAATGCTCGCCAGTCAGTGGTTCACTTTCATTCAGGATCTTATCTCTGCACTGCAATCGACCTGTGACGCCAGCTCAAGTAAACACACCCAACAAGTTAATGTTAAACTAGCTAACTTGGGTACCAATAACTACATAGCTGCAGCAGTCTGGATTTCAAGGCAGGCTGCAAAGCTCACTACAGAGACAGGGTTAATAATCAGGCCATTAGCCTACTTTGGTTCTGGGCTGTTGCAGATAGTACCTATGTTACTAACATAAAACCATCTCAGATTTGTCTATCTCAGCCATCAGCGTAAGAACTGTAAATTAAGGGTAGTGCAGAATTTGGGATTAATTAAGTAAAGATGTTGAGTGTAGCCCAAACCATCTCAGAATCTTCCCTGCCAGCATTAGACATGTAACCCTGAGGAACATCAAATGTGAAAGCCCTTGGAAAGGACAAGTAATTACCCAGCACTATCTTTGAGATCTTCCAGACAGAAAAGAGCATATCCACCAACACTCTGTGCCCACTACCTCTACAAGAGGGTATCAGGGTAATTTATCCAGCAGATAAATTGACAAAGTCTTCATTTCTAGTATTAGAAGTTCCCAATAGAGCTAATAAAATCAAACTGGCAAACTCTTGATAGGAAATAATTCATCCCAGGTAAAAACATGGCTTTTCTTCCACAGGTCCTATTGTTACRACCTGTGGATGCCGTGGTAGATCTTTTCTGCCACAAATCTGTGTATTCTGCAACAGGAATCACAAAAACACTTCATGAATAGCATGAACTTAACATGAATATAGATATGTCCTCCAAAGCAGAGAGCATGTTTTTATCAAAGTTYCAAGACCTTATTCAGTATCTTACCATAATCGTGGGAGATAAACATGGGTGTACCTATACAATAACCTGGGGGCCGCAAAGATGTTTCTACTGTTTTGTGGAATGACGATAATTATATTTAGCACTCATTCAAGGCTTTTCATCTTCAAAGCACTTTACAAACATTAATTAATCCTCACAACACCCTATGAGGTAGGTAAGTATTATTACAGTAGGTGTGATCAGGTTTGTGTAGGGGACTGTAGAGTGTGCACAAAGCCAGGTAAGGGCAGCAGAAATACATATTCCTGCAATTGCACATTAAACTCATATTCCTCTCTACATATTTGCACACAAAACCCAAACCTCTCCACATAAATATATATACATACATGCCCACACAAATGCATGCACTCCTCCAATCTAGTTCTATTTTTATGACTGTGCTAAGGCACTCTGTTTTGGGGAAGGAATACTACCTTGAGTATACTGGTCTTGTAATGTTCTTCTTACATTTAAATGGTGCAACATGTTTTGACATTCTATGGTGGAGCCACAGTTCCTTTCCATGATGAGCGTTCAGGCTGTACAAATGTAAGAAAGACGCCTATTTCTGGTAGCTGAATTCTTTCTGATAGTATGGCAAAATCCATGCCAGGAAAGAGTGTTTTTAATAACCACAGGTGGATAATAGGTTTGCAAAATACAGTAACAGATGGGTATATTAAATCAAAAGAAAAACAGAGAGGTTGAGAGGGAGCACTCTCTTTCCAGACAGTTAGAGCTCAATACCTGCCCAACTTCTCTGAAGAATTACCAAGAGAACAAGGAAAAAAAACCTGCAGCTTAGTCATATTTGTATTCTTATTAAATGCAGGACTGCCTGAGGCGAACAAGAGCTGATATCATAATTATTGGCTTGCCTAGCCAGCTGCCTTCTCTCACCTGATGTAAGATCAGATCTTTCCAGCCTTTGGAGACTCTGTACCGCTGAGCCTCCACTCTCTCTGCAGGGCTGTTTGAATGACCTAATCCTGTCCTGGAGCAGCAGCACGCCGTTTTGCTTCAGTAAAAAGGTAAGAGGAAACCTCTGACAACTTCATATAGCTTTTTAGAATTCAGCCGTGAAAGCCAAACGGAAGGGGGAGCAGAACTCTTTTGCCTTGGCTCATCTATTTAATCTGAAGTCCCTGAGGCTGACTTTGAAGAACTTCAGGCTGAGGGAAGGGGAAGGTCAGCACCTACATCCCGTTCCTCGGCAACTCCTATAGGTATTTATCAGCCGCGAGTGAAGAGTAGCAAGAGAAGGAGTCAAGAAAACACCAGGTAAGTTAACAGATCCATTGGTCTAGTACTGGGAGAAATGAAGACTGTAGGTGATTTCCCAAAGGAAAAAAAAATAGCTCTTCTTGTCTCGGGTGTATACCAGCTTAATCTAAGCTACTTTCTGTTCCATAGTTACAAAGAAAGCTGGAAGTGTTTACCATTGCCTGAAAAAAAAAGGAATTAAACARCAGAAAGACAAACCAAGAAAAGTATTTCTAAAGAAAAGTGGGAAGTCTCATGTCTCACAGATTCATAACAGATTTATTTCAAACTTTTCCAATGGTGAATCAAAAACTTGGGAAGTTATATGTTTTGAAATCAAGCTTGCTTTTACTACGGCCTCCGTTCTAAATCTGTTACTCTTGCCTCGTGCGTTTTGTAGTAGTAGATGAAAACTTTTTTTAGACTTACTGCTATATTGAAAGGTGACTGAAGTGACATCCAGACAGAAGTTAGGATGTGTCAACTGCAGAAATGACTAAATTTGAGTACTGCAAATGGAAACTTGTTTCTTATTTCTTTATATGACAGGAAGTATATCGCTTTCTTTTCACTTTTTAGTTTCAGACTGTTAGATTTCCAGCAAGAAAGGAACTGTTTGTGTTACAAACACAATAATTATCAAACCTATAAATAACAACTAGCCATCATTCACTCTTAGCCCTCCTGCAAATTTACTGGACATCAGATTAAATCTTGGGGAATTAGACTTTATTCTATAAATRTTTCAGTTTGGTTTATCTGAATCATATGTTTCTAACTTGAATACTGATATGAGCTAGGTTGAACTGGATGAGGTTTAGGCTGAAAATGTATGTATTTTGTTCATAACTAATTATGAGCACCGAAGAACAAAAAATATTAAATATCTAGCGTGCATATTTCTTAGGGAGTAAAGGATTGTGTACTTTGCTTCCAGCCAGGTGATGCTCTGTATTATATATGCAGCCAAGAAAATATACAACTAAAGCACATTGTTTACCCTACATCCTGGTGAGGGGAGATGAACATGGGTAGTAGTAGTACTAATGTAAATGAAATAAGGGACTACATCCTGCTAATTTGAGCATCTACACTCTGCCCCAAATGTTAAAATATAGTGTGAGAAAGCACTAGCTTGTACGTGAGCACAGATACTGGTATAATATTGCCATGTTCCTAGATATAACTGGAGCTACATTATGGAGATAGGAGTCAGTCGAGTATTCCAGGCAGTAAATGGAAATATCTATATGCCACTGTGATAGATGTAATATAGGAACCTGCCAGGAACACATGAAGACCCTTGCCATTACTGCAAAACACTGAGCAGAAAGAGGAAAGCGTAGAAAGAGGGACACCTACATGAAGCAATGTCTTTCTGATCCATTCCTTGTAATAACAGGCTTTTTCTTTTTTAGGAGAATAGCTTGCTGCTCAAATACAGTTTTTGAAGGGGATAATGAGAAAGACACATAAAAAAAACCCAGAGAGTGCACTATGTCCTCTTAGAGCATCCATCTTGTAAAAACAGAAATAAAAAGAAAACGTAATTGTTTAGGATTCCTGGAAACGAAACATTAACCGCAAGAACAACATTCTAATCTTTTTGGCCGCAAACTTCAGAAATTTAACACAAGAAGTGGTGTCATGCAGAGCTACTTTCAATCATTAAATCACTCCCACAACCTAGTTTCATAGGCTGTTAAATGATCAAGAACAGGGAGACAGTGATGTGGCCTCCAAAAAAAACTGAAACAGCAATTTCCAAGTCCTGCAAAAAATATTGATAATTGATTCACATTAGAACCAAAAGGAGCCTTTGATTACAGCCCAGAGTGACCACAGCTAGATCTGAAGCTACAAGTTCTGCAGTAA
Organism: Phoebastria nigripes; assembly: GCA_035582835.1. Taxonomy (NCBI): domain Eukaryota; kingdom Metazoa; phylum Chordata; class Aves; order Procellariiformes; family Diomedeidae; genus Phoebastria; species Phoebastria nigripes. Next base: position 916,609 of record JAYKAV010000378.1, on the reverse strand, counting down.
TCCATGCAATAAAATTTAAAAGGCATAAAGTTACAAAAAACCGACCAAACAAAAAAAAAACAAACAAAAAAAAACCCAAAAAACCCCACCATGTATTTAGCCTTTAAAAGGTAGGGACTCAAAGCACTGAAGAGTGTATAATGAAGAATTTTTACATGTACTACTCTGTCCTGCTTATAAACCCAACAATTACAGATGCAAAATATTCTAGCAGCTTACACCTCACTCATGCAGAAACTTTGGAAGCTGGCTCTTTCTGACTGCATCCATTGGAAAGAAAGGAAAAGTGTTGTTTTGGATGTGGCATAAGCGAAACAGTATTTGGGTAGGTCAGTGTCTATAAGCCATAGAAATAGTAAATGGAGATAACCTCCAAGCAGATAGGATTTACTGTTTGTGGCCACGTCCTCTATTGTTACAGAGAAAGCCTGAGCTTTATGATTTGGGTCAAACACACCTCTCTGCTCTCCTGCACCTCAAAAATCATCAGCTCGAAATACAAAGAGACTAATTATGGAGATAATGCAGATTAAGCAAGAGGTACAAATAAAATCCTCCTCTCATACATCTGTGAGTATGGCCAGTGCCACATCTTTCCAAGGCAATTCTTCATTTAGTTAAGATTTGAAAGCAAGGTGGCAGTTCTCAGAAGCTATGCAAGGTTGAAAGAGGCTGGCATACCCTGAATAGGAGCCCACTAATAAATCACCACAGAATGGCATCATTCTGTCTGCCCTAGGAAGCAGAGCTGTGAGGTGCTGCTCTTTCTTCTGAGTCACTATTGAATCAATGCCCTAACATGGTGCTAACGACAGGATGCTGCTTACATTAAGGACTAAAAGCAAAGTCTTGGCCAATTCTATTTATCAAAGACACTATGCCACTTTTAATAAGATTAGGGAAATAATTAACCCTCTTGCCACATTTCAAATATAAATTCAAGTCATGCCCTCATAATCACAGCCAGCTGCTTGCTACTTCCCTAACTGGTTCCTCACCCCATCGCCAAATATCCTGGGTTTTTGTTGTTTTCTTTTTAATCAATTAAGTCCTGTACAACACAGCCCATTTTTTGCACCCCTCTTGTGCAACTAAGTCTCCTGATCATACACGAGATACTACCAGTGGTTTCTTCCACAATGCCAAGAAAGCTCAGACCCCTCGCTGTAACCMAGCATGCCATGCTTGCTAGCTTCTTGCAAACACCCTCTTCCCGAGGGGCTTATATGCCACTATTCTTCCTTCAAATCAACACTTAAAAGAGCCACGTATTCCAAACAACTGAGCTGGAATATATTATTCTTTATTTTATTTGGGATGCAAGACCTTTAGAGTTGTCCACAGAACAACGTTACCTTTTGCATTCTATAAACAAAATAATAATGCATAAGATTATTATATGTATTTCACCTAAATTCCCTAACATTTTCAAATGAAACCTGCATTCTTTGTGCCCTCTTAAATGTTGCCGAGTATTGAAGGGAGCTGCTAAACATGCGGTTAGTAAAGTGATCCCTGTATAGCCTTTACAAATCTCAACAGTGTCTTTTGAGGCTTAGTAAATATATGTAAAATCATTTTAAGATGTTTGGATGAGACAGGGCTACTGCAATCCAGAGCATTATTATCTTTCTGTTGGTGAAGTGCTCAGAAATGAATGAAGCATATAGGGTGAGGTTCCATCAGTCATGTAATGAAGCTAAACATGCTGTCATTTTAACCCAATTTGTTTCCCTCTGTACTGCTGCCTCACCAGTTTGTTAGAGCCTCTCAAAGGAGCTCATCTAGTGTCAGCTTACAACTTCCACACCTAGCCCGTACTTTACTCCTGGAATGGGTAGGTATCCCTGCCCTGCAAACTCTTAACTGCTGGTTCAACAGACCTGCCAGGACAGGTCCCTGCAACATTCCCCTCTGTGGGCAAATGGTAGGATGCCAGAAATATTAGACAGGAACCTGTTCTCCCAGGAATGTAASTAATTCATAGAAGGAAATAATTTACTATTTTCCCAGCTGGAATAATTAAACAGCTAGGCACTGTCCTCCCAAGCTGCAAAAAAGAAGCGCAAACGAGAGGCAAAAAAAGAGCTGGAATGTCCTTCAATATAAATTCTCTTCCAGACTAAACAACCTTAATTCTGTAAATCTTTCCTCACGAGCCACATTTTCTAGGCCCCTGACCGTTCTCACTCCAAATGGAGTCCATTGTTTCAAAACGCAGTGACCAAAACTGGACACAAACCTTCAGCTGATACTTTACCAACACCAAGAGGAGTTAACTTCACAAGTCTCACAGAACATGCTTCTGTAAGCACCTTATACCTGCTAGCATGCCTGCCTTTTTCCGTATGGCATGATGTGGCTGATTTAGGTTCAGCTTGTAACCCATTAAAACCTCAAGATCTTTTTATGCAGAACTGCTACCTAGTCACTTGTTCTCATTCACTATCTGCAGGGTTTATTATTCCCGCCTAGATGTTGAACTTAGTTATTATTGAACTACATTTTACTTTCTTCAGATCATTTTTCCTGACTCCTTTTGAATATTAATCCTGTCCCCTAAATATATATGCAAAGCCTTCCATCTTCATGCTGTCTCCAAATTTTATTAGTATTCCTCTCGAGTCTACCACACAAGTCATTAGTGAAAATACCAAGTAGTATCAGACTCTTTAAGAAATCCACTCAAAATACCCTTTCATTCTGACAACAGTCACTAACTATTCTTAATGCTCTATTCCACCCAGCTTTACCTCCTCTCTACTAGAGTTTTATCCAAAATAAATTTTCTTAGTCTGCTTATGAGAACGTCATGGGAGACAGCATAGAAGCCTCACTAATGTCAAGCTCTATTACCTGCACACCTTCTCCTCTTCTTGCAAGGCCAGTATACAGGGAAACTAYACTAGTATGGCAATTTCTTCTTAGCAAATTCATAATGGCTTTTACTTTTGCCTTTTTTTCCTTAGTTTGTTGTTTTGGTGTTTTTTTTAATTTTGTACTTTTCTGGGAATTGAAGTTAAATCTGCCATCTGTAATTCCCTCATACTTTCTAGTTTCAAGACTGGCACTATATTTACCTCCTTTCAGTCTTCCGATGTGGCAGTCATACTCAGCAAATTCTCAGAGACAAAGACCTGCAGCTCTGTAGTTACTTCAGGTGATTCTCTAAATTCACTAGAATGAAATTAATTGGGGCCACTGAACCTGAAGACGTCAAAAAGCCTCAGCCCTGTCCTCTGGGAGGTGAGAACACACGTATTCTTCAATGTATGAGATCAGAGGCAAACATTAATATTCCAGAATTTCTCATACTCTGACTTGGCATTGCCCCGTTAGTTTTCCATTGTGCTTTAAGGTCACTAATTAATGTATGCCCTACTTTTCCACCCAGGAATAGATTTGGGCTGGGTTTTTTTTCTTTGAAATGCAGAGTGTCTAGAGAGCACCTGATCTACCATACGGGCTTGGGGTCAGCTTTGTGATATCTGAATTCTGTTTTGGTAACACGCAAGAAATACTATTGTCTAACATCTTTTATAAGAACCTTTCAAAGCACTGAAAAATTGCATACTAGGGCCAACGTTTTCAAGATTAGCCATTAAAGCAAGGTACTCTGTTTGGGATAGTCTGCACATAGTCTTCCGAGGTGTTGAGCAATAATACCACTTACTTAAATCTATGGAAATGTACTGTCCATAGGTATGTATCAGTTCAGTACACAGCATAAAATACCTGTACTTGTATGGAAAAACTCTTTGCCTCACAAAATTTTCATTCAGTGGTTAAGACTCACTAGAAATCTAGTAATGGCTTCCTAGATTTCTGTTCATTCTCACATAGGTGAGAGTACCCTGCAGCCTAATTTGACATGCATTGGCTAGCAGTAGTTTTCAGCAGATGAACTTAACAGCCAGAAAACAAATGGGGCACAGCATAATTCAGTCACAGCTGTTCTTTTTTCCTCCCTGACCCTATAAAAATACAACAGGGGACTGTTTTCAACAGGGAAAATAAGCCAGATTTATCTATGCATATGTGCAGAGTGGCTCAAAAGGACTGCAAAGGGGACTGCAAAATTTGGCTCAAAGTGATGGTGTTCCTCATTGTTGAAAGTCTCCACAGAAAAAGTCAATTTTAAAAAGATATTCAACAAAAATAGGAAAAGATCAGGTATACACAAATAGAAGATTTTCCCACATATAAAGACACTGTTAGGCTAAAAGATTTGAGAAAGAATGACAAAGTAAAATTTAAGAGAGAATGAAAATGTGGAAACTGGAAATACGCATATACTGAAATTGAAGGTCAGATGTACCATGAGTGAACTCCTTGAATTTAAATCAAATCTTATCATCATGGAATTCTGAAAAATAAGCGTATGATGGATCTATGATACTTGCTTCTGTTTTTAGACACTATAAGAATCAAGTTTCCACCTTTATTTCATAACTACCAATGCAAAAATATGCATTCTTGACAAAATAAGAATTGTGATTCTTGTGTATTCACTATTCCAGCAGCACTGAGTTTCTCAAAAAAATGTAAGATATGCCAAGAATCACAATAATAGAAGTGGTAACTGGCAATACTTAACTTGGAAAGAGAGAAGGAAAGGAATACTTTATAGAAAACCAAATAAAGAGAACCCATATGAAGAATTCCTTTGCCCTAGTTTAGCAAGCCAGATTTGATGATGCGTTCATTAGCGATGTTTAATGTTCAAACAAACATGCATGGTTTTTGTAACAGACATAGGCCCCATATTTCCCTGACAGAAGAAACTGCGCATGTGCTTTTTATTTTTTTAGCTSTTTTCCTGTTGATATTCCTCTCTCCACTTTAACCTAGCTGACCTGGCATTGAGCAGGGTGAGTTGGACTAGGTGATCTCCTGAGTCCCTTCCAGCCTCAGCTTCCCTGTGACTCTGAACCTTTCCAATGGTATTTCTGCTAAATCAATCTTGTCATGAATTGGAAAACACAGCTGTGAAAACCAGGCACCTTACAGCTCTGCTCTACAGACTCCCAACCATGGAGAAAAATGGTCTTCGATCGTAGCATGAGATCAGCCACAGGAAGCTACTGTCACCACAAAACAAGTTGACAAAGAAAGCAAAGTATGAGGTTGCTTCCACTAGCTGACTGGCCTCTTTACCAGCAAAGAATAACTAAAGCTGACAAAAGCGTCTCGTATAGAAATTCATTTCACACAGCCTCAGATAAAACTAATCCCAAACACAAATCTTCTGCTTGACTATAAAACACGTTCCACACTTCATAACCGATAGCTACCATAATAAAAAATTCTGGGTTCAGCTGGAAAAAATATTAAATCAGAGGGCATAAATATGTGAATGCAAACAAAAAAGTCTAAAATAAAACATGTTAATTAATTTCAAGACTTTGCTTTATGAATAAATATCTAAAAAGTCTCCAAGCAGCATGCTTTTTCTTCAGGACCCTATTTTCCCTTCCTAATGTTTTTTTCATTCCGCTGAATCTATGTGCTGTTCTTGCATTACAGTAGTCTATAGACCCCCCAAAATACCATAATATTACAAATTTAGTCCTATACTTGTTTAGCCAATCTGAAAAGCTAAAACACTAGAATGAGTGAAAAACTGTATTACACGTAGAGGTCTTTAAGATGAAGGAATACGTTGAGCTGTTGCTGTTATCAATGTTGATAAAGATTTGTGGGGGTTTTATAAAATACAAATATATTTTAATATATCAATACTCTTTTTTCTCCTGAAATTACTATTCTGAGGACAGAGTTAACAATAATATAAAACTGTATTTCTAGTCCCTTAATGAATATTCTTTATCAGCTGTGCTCTAAGCATTGGAAACAAACATCTATAAAAAGTTTAATTTGCATTATTTTTTATGTATAAGAAAACAGAATGGTTTTTGTAACATGTTTAGTTTTACATCTCTTTCTTTAATGTGGTAATCCCCTTAGATCAGTTAATTATGTTTTATGGATCATTGAAATTTAATATTTTAAGAGAAGAAATGAGCATACTTTCAACCTCTTTATATCTAGCTGCTCCCAAAAACGTAAGCTTCCATTTCAATAAAGGAGTTAATTTTTCACACTAAGGAGAGAATGGACAAAATCCCTGTTAGAGGGGACATCCCAGGAAGAATCTCTGCTGCATGAGGCTGCATGATGACAAATGTGTGTCAAATGCAACATGAGTACAGGGGAAAAATGCAGGACTTACATGATTCCTGTTTAATTTTAGACTTTTTCTTGTTTCTAATTTTCATCTCTATTAAGAATTTTGTAACAGCATCAAGTATGTGTATATAATTCAATACACTTGCTTAAATGATGCTTCCTCAGTGAAACAGTGACTGTTTATTCAGACTGACTATTGCAAAACTGTTTCTGCACACACAGTTTTTGGATGTTTGCTGTTTCTGTGAAATTCYGATCTTTTATTTCAAGGGTGTTATTACCTCATGTATTGTGGTGAAAGAGGTCTCTATTTTCTAAAGTCTTTGGGGCCTTCCTATAAGTGAGAGGTGGGGAAGGCTACTCATCGTGTAATAGAACTGAATTTCTCCTTAAAAAGCTGTGAACTTCACATTTTCTAGTATTTGTGGTTTATTTAATCTAGTTCTAATTTTTTTTTTAAATGCTTTGCCATAAGATATTTTAATTAACCATAATTTGAGACAGAAAGAATTAAAAGCATATTTGTTGTCTCAATTATCAACATAGTAGACAGGCTTACCCTGAAGGGATCAACTCAGTAGATGGACAGACACACAAACAGATAGAATTCAGAATTTGTTAAGAAACAGTGGAAAGTAGATACGCTATTTTGGATACATATATAGCTCTTGAAGGAGATTCTCTATTGCTTCAGATATTCATTAAAAAGTTGAAATATTTAAGCATGGAAAAGACTACTATCATGGTCTCCATTTCTTAGRTACTCTATTGATAGAATACTTCTGAGATTTAAGCCCTGAAGAGGTGCGCTTAAGCCCCTGAAGAGGGGTATGCATGTCACAAATTTGTGCATTTTCTTTTCAGTGGTTTTGCTGAGCACAGGGACCATTAATTACTTAGTACTGCTCTCCTGTTCAGTCGGAAAATGGCCAAATAAAAAAGGAATATAAAAGCACCTCAYGTTTCACAAGGCAGATGGACCTGGCTGAAAAGTTCATCCTAGATGAATAAATCACATTATTTTGGGAAAATTTTGCATCAAACATTTAAGTCATGCTGGCTTGAACAATGTGCTTTTAAACAACCAGGAACGAAGAGAACTGGGGAAAGACACTTGGCTTTGTTTTGCTTTTCTTATAGAGGTGACAGTTTTCACAAAGCTTGAAGAATTTTCCTGAAAGAAAATTCATGAAATAGCATAAGATGAAGAATTAAATAAAAGTAACTTAAAAATCAAATAGCTGTTCTTGATACTTTTGCTTTTAACATTAAGGAAGCAGTGTTTATGAAACAGAAATAAACTCTAGGAATAAATTAGGCATTGGGAAAACAGGTGGGTGTAGCAGAGGAGTGAGTACTTGGAAAGTGGGGAGGGTAAAGGGGAAGAACAATCATTGGTCACTTTGCAGTGGAGAGAAGGTTAATTGGGTGAATGAACTTTGGTGCAACTTAGTCTGTCAGATATGGCCATATTTACAGTTTTTAGGGACTCTTATGCTGGTCTCATATCTCAGAACTGTAAATAGGGATGGTTTTAGCTGTGCCTATTCTCTTATAACTTACCTCATTTTCAGATCTTTTTTCCCCCGGGAACTTCCTTTGTACTTATATTAACAGCAGACATTAAGTTTTCCAAGGCTTACAAAGAATGAACATAATCCTTCCTGGGAAGTTTAATGCCTTCATGCATGACTTCTTGGTTTGTTTACCATGTTAGATTTGCTTTTCCTTCCCCCTTCCTTAAGTCTTCCTAGTTTCAAGTCTCTTGTATCTCATCTTGTTTTCAGCAGTTATTCCTTCCTAAAGGATTAGTGTATTTGTATGTTACTCATTTTGCAAAACAATGTCAGGCCATATTTTCCCATAAGGTTCTTTAATCTCCAAACTGTCCCTTATTTATTCTTCAGTCTGTCTGTCTGTCTCTTGCTCCTTCTGGTATTCCAAAGCCAATGCTTTAAATTACAAAACTCAGTTCTCAACTTGATGCTGGGGTGTGAATGACTTTGTAATTTTGAGGGCAGGGAGGGAAGAGTGTGGAGATAATCAGGCATTTGCCTTTTTATTTCTTCACCTTAAAATTTTTTCTCTCTCCCCTTTCCCCAACTAGAGTGTTTGCTTCTGCAGGTAGGTAGCTATATGTCTCTGGAAATATGTTACCTTTTACACTGCAGACAATTCATGGCACTGAAACGTGAAACATTCTCTGGTTTTGTGTGTTTAAAATAGTGTGCAATGCAGTGCACGCGATACTGAAAAACATCCATCCTAGTGAAACCAAAGGCTCACCTAGCCCAGCATCCTGTTTCCAGCAACGGACAAGACTAAATGCCTGGAGAAAAGCATAGAAACAGCAAACACAGTTTGCAAGTCACAGACCTGTTAAGTCGGAGCTGGTTTCCAYCTATTTAATAAGCCGCAATTGATTTTCCTTTCCATGAACCCGTCCAGCCACCCCTTGAATCCATACAAATTTTTACATCTACAGCACCCTGTGGTAGGGGCTTGCACAGCTCAGCTACACGCTGTGCAAAGAACCACCTCGTTTTGCTAGTTTTGAATCTCCTTCCTGCTAGGCTCATTTGATGGTCTGCACTGTTGAATTAGGAGGAGACTGCCTTCAATGCCTGTTCACCCTCCCCATGCCACTTGTGATTTAATACATCTCTTTCATTCTTTCACCATCACCACCACCCATCATCTTTTTTCCAGGCCAAAGCCTACTTACTCATTCCTCATACAGAAGCTGGTCCAGACCTTTGATCAGACCTGCAGCCCTTTCCTCAACCTATCCTGCACAACTGTCTCCTTTTCGAGATAGGGAGAACCAGAACGGCATGCTGTTCAAGACAGCAATGTGTCATGGTTTTATACCGTGGAAAAAATGTTTATCTGTTTGTTCTGGTTTTCCCTCACAATTTTTAACATTTGACTTCGCTTTTGTGATTGCTATTATCGTTGAGCTGACGTTTTCAGGGAACCATCCATCATTACTCTTTCCTGAGTTTTAATGGTCAGCCAAATGCCTTTTTTTTTTAATTATTGTAATTTTTTTTTTAAAAGGAAGTTAGGATTGCTTTTTGGTAAACAATGTTTTTGTGTTTCTCTTTAGGTTTACCTATAAGGCTAAAAGCCCCATCACTGAATCTTATAGTGTCTTTTTGCTGTTCCTCCCACATAATCTTCATCATAACTATTCAGAGTAATAGTATCATCAGCAAATTTTGTCATGGTGCTTTTCATCTCTTTTTCCAGGTTGTTTGTGAATACATTAAGCAACACAAAGTCTCAGCAGACCCCTAAAGATCACCCCCAGCATCAGTGACCTCCTTCCTTGTGAAAACTGATTGCTCACCTTTACCTTTCATTTTCTATCTTTTAACCAAATATTTATCCATGCAAAGACCTTTTCTGCGGATATTCAGGATTTCAGTGGCTATTTAGTTCCCTTAAAACCTTGTGATGAAGCACCACGTCAAAAGCTCTTTCTGGTAACCTAAGCAAATTATCAGCCCAATTTCCGCAGCATACTTGTTTGAAATACTTTAACATGCTAGCCAGTATTGACCGCTGCACGTATAAAAGCAAAACTTAAGTTTTGTGGACAGAAAGGCTATTGCTAAGACTGGAGGGTGGGTTCCCTCCCGAGAAATAAATACCATTCTCTATTACCTGTTCCTCCATCTTTACTACTTTATATGCAACATTTTTCATGCATGCCTAGGAATAGGTGTCAGCAGAATACATCACTCCAAATCAGCTGTGCTTCTATGAGCTAGCTGAATTAGTTACTAGTTGCTAGGTGGATGCTGAAAGACCTTTGATCTTAAGAAGCCAAAGTAGGAGCTTGAGTCTTGGGGTTTTTTTGGTTTTTCTTTTCAAAGGTTTCCCCAGAAACTAAATGCTTGAACTAGTGCTGCATTACTTCTGACTGCATACAATTTCTTTTCTTCACTGAGAGTCTTAGAGGCCAGTGTAAACTAGACTGCATAACCCCGACTAAACATGTAAAACAAGGACAAACTGTAGTTTGCACTGATTCAGTTTAATTCAATGTAAAACTAAGAGAAACTGTTCCAATGAAAACTGTAACTTACAGCAGCTTTGCCTGCTAACATTAGGAACTCGAAACAGGTGAAAACAGGTGAAATTCCCCTTTGTATACATGTATTGTAGTCAGACATTTCCAAAGCAAAACTCCAAAAACACTTCAGTTAAAATAGCCCCTGAACTGGGTTATCTGTGTCTCTGCTGTTTCTCTGCTTAACACATCGCTGCTCAGTGAATCAGTCATTCAGAGTTTTTTGTTTTTTTGTTTTAACATACTCAGCTTACGACTGTGCAAATAAGATTCCCAAATCCATTCCTCAGATCAAATAAAGGTAATTACAGAGCTTACTGTGGGCGATTCCCAGTGGGAGGGTGGGAGTGGCCACGGGTGGGGCTGCAAGGTGAATACTGTACATGCACAACAGAGAAAATGGGAATGTACCACACCCATCATAAAACATGCTGCCACAGCCAGCAACAGAAACCATTAGGGTGGATCATCATACACACCTTCTCATAAAGACAGAAAGATGGCATGAGATCCCAAGATGAACTCTCAAGTCACAGGGAGATGAGCATGACTCACTGAGAGAGAAAAGGAACGTAAAACAAATTATGAGACTACTGAAGGATCTATGCCATGTGTCCCCCACGTTCTCCCTACGGGATGTTCCCCAAAGAGGATTAATAGGGTACACCGCATTACATACAGCCCTTAAGCTATCAATAGGTACTTCATGGGAACAGCTTACTATTAATCATGTTTATTACAATAGCACGTAAGAAGCAAGGAACAGGGCCACAACATGTTATATGCTGGGTACAGAGTAGCTGACAGTTCCTGACCCACGTTACTTATTGTATCACTCAGTGGTTCTCACATTCTTTGAAGCGTTAACCAATCTCATCTCCTAGCATTTGTCTTTAAAACCAACTGACATTTGCCTTTCAATTAAAATTTAATGGTGAACTCTAAAAAAAGAGATCTTATAGAAAATATTGTGGATAGCCCGTAGACCACTTTGGAAACCAGGAACTAGAATAGCCATAGTAGAAGGGAAAGGGATACATTGGAATATATCAAAAGAACTAATAACGTGATAGAAGAAAGTAAAGTGACATGGACTTTCATTGCAGGAAGAGAAAGGAAAGAGGATGGATAAAGGAATACTTAGAAGGAGACAACGTACATAATGATAGGAGAAAGGGACACTGAAGGGAACAAAAGATTACGCGAAACAGGGCTATAAAAAAAGGTAAGAGTGAAGCACAGATGCAGGGACTGTGTGGGATACCTGGAGAAGAGCAAAGTGATAATTCCCTAGTATATTCTCCTAGCTTTCAGCAATCTGCAGTTCATGAATTTTTGAGCCAAAGAAGGTATCTCTCTATCTACGGTTCAATTTAATGGCTATAACTGCTTTATCTTTGCTTCTTCCTATGATTTTCTTTATGTCACGTGATTGTACTGATAGCTCTACTATAATTGTTGCATCTATACATTGCCATTCCCCAGACCCGCTGCAGAGTAAAACTTTGCTCTGAATTCAGTGCAAAGAATTCAGTTACATACTTGCCATGATCAGCCCGTGAACATGCTATGCCGTTATCTCTTGTGCTGGTTTGACCTGCCAACCAAGTTGGTTATTCATGAAAGAATCACACAGTTTCTGTATCATATTAACTACTTCAACTCTTGGAACTGTGTCTGACTTCATGCTTAGATGTCCAGTATAAAGCAATGAAATGTCATACTCCTCATTCAGGAAACAGCACAATCATTCATCCAGAAAACAGGACAGAGTATGCAAAGGATAGGGTTTTGAAAATACCATCAGAGTTGCAAAGTTGGTAGGCAGAGCTAGCATCTTTTTTTATTAGGCTAACTGGTGTAGTTGGAAAGATGTATTAGTGTTTATTATGATGAGGAAAAAGGTGCGGGGAAAACCAAGTCCAAATGACAAGCTCATTCACCTTCTTAGCTAAATTTTTCCATGCTTGGTTTCTGTTCAATGCTGAGTTCCCTTTCTGCTGACCTAATTATATTGGTTAACACCTGTGAGGGACTTTTCTTTGTCAAGGGCTTCCCAAATGATGGCTCTGCCCAGTCTACAAGAAATATGGAAGTTCTTACACTGTTGTTATCTCCACCATACTGCATGAATTTCTGCCGTCTTTTGTATTTCTGCATGAATGAATACTTTAGCATTAGAGATAAAATACATACCCAAAATGAATAGGATATGCAATGCATCTGAGGAGAAACCCTGTGATCTGCTTTTCTCAATTTTGAGTGAATTGCTGCGTACTTGGAGAACATCTGCTGTGTAAACCCCAAGGCGTACCTACATCTTGAACACTACATGTAGTTTTGGTCCTCCCCATCCCAGAAAGGTGTTAGGAGAACTAGAAGTTGTTCAAGGAAGGGCTGCAGGTATAACCAAAGGTTTGGAATGGCTTCAGAATGAGAAATGACTAAGTAAGTTTCAGCCCAGAAAAGAGGCAATGGTGGGGAGGAAAATATAACAAAAATCTAATAAATCACAAACACAAAGTCCCCTGCASGGACAGACATGCCCCTCCTTCCTCACAGCTGGTGTCAGAAGTAACAGATGCAGGATAAAATATAAATAAAAAAGAAAAGCTAAAATGTCAATGTAAGGATGGGAACCTGGACTAAAGACCACAGTGATAGTAACATTGCCTGTATATTTTACTATGTTCGGCCATGCAAATAAATGTCCTGGATCTGCCTCTTAAAATATTTTTTTCCATACGATAGATTTAGGATAAATGCCTTTTTTTGGGGGAAAGAGTTTGTTCATACAGATAGTTGTAGTATTTTATAGATGTGTTCCTACAGCAGATTAAACACCTGCTGCAAACACTCCACTTTTCTCTCCACCCACTAGGAAGTACCCAGATGTTTTAGAGCTCCTAACCACTCCTGCTTGAGAGCATATCTGGACATGGTGGCAATTACCCTAAGTCTCTATATAGTACACAGTAATCACCTGGTATTCAGCCTTGCCTACAGGTAGCACTTAATGAAAAGAAATAAACCCTAATAATTCAGGAATAATCTCATCAAAAATGGCATCCTTCTCTTAAGTGAATTCAGTACCTTGATGTAGGTGACCCGAACTATTGGTAACTTCTTTATAGTCTATGACAGTGCAGACCACTAMGCTGTCTATCACTCTTAAATTTCTCAGAGAATTGCTGGATCCAGGCTGCTGCTGCTTYATCATTTTTTCCATTTGTCATTACATCTTTTGCTATTTCATAATGCCACCATGTTTCTAGCACCCAATTCCCTTCAGTAATATTTGTCTTAACTGTTCACACACAATCTTAATGTACTACTACATGTGGATATCATCAATCGATTTACTTTCTCTCAAATCTTTAATGAAAATAATAAATGACATTAGAGTTGATCCTAAACCCTGAAATACCCCACTAGACAACTTGCTCTGTTTAGATTTATCAAATTAARTTCATCATTATTCTATTCAGGTGTCAGTTCACATAAGTCTCAAACCCAAACTCATACGGAATTATTCCACAACCAGATTTACTTGAGTAGAATCTACATGTCTATGGAGTTCTGAAAACCAACTACCTACATGTAAACTCATCCAGTGTTGTAACATTCAGGTTATTTATATCACTCTCAGAATAACTATTCCATAGGAATTGATTCACATGGAGAGATGTAACATCAGGCAAGCTGTAATGCAGCTGTAGCCAATCCCTCTTTCCTCCTCGATAGTTACTATTAAAAGGGTAGCAAACACGTCCCATGTAATATGATGCAGAAAGGGTCTCATGGTTGCAAACTTTCTTCACCCATACTTGAGATTATCACTGCTCCGGCCCTGATGAATTAAGCTTATTTTCCACTTGCTCCCACTAAATATGCAAAAGTTATTTCAAGAGATAGCTAAATRTGGGCAGTAATCACTAGCTAACCATGAGAGAATTGAGCTCAGAACCCTTGAATAAGAAAGCAAAAATAGCATAGTTAAATTAAACAAAGACTCACAAACAGATCTGAATTCAGAAGAGAAGAAAATACAGTCCTTAGAAGCTCTGTAAAAGCTATGCAAGTATCCTATAATCAAGGTCCAATACATACTATAAAGAGAAGCAAGAAAGCAGTAAGAAACTGATGTGGCTAAACCACAGTTTAGTGCTGTGCTGTGTAGATTGAAATCCTGCTCCTGAAAACGTCTTCTAAAAATAGGGCAAGCCTTGGTGACAAGAATGTTAGAGATCAACAAAGCAATCATAGCTATCACCAACATGATCCAGCACAACCTTCGGTGTCAACCTGTCAGGAATAAGCTTGGAAAGAAGGTCTTGCATTCATTGTACGCCACAAAAATTTCTGATTCTCATTAATAAATTCCTTTTCTTCTGAAAGTTTCCCATATAAATAATTACACATAGAAATATTCCTGTATACATGGCAAGTTTTAGTCATAAAATTTTGGTCACTTCTACAATATTTGGAACTTGACATTATTGGGGGGCAGATTTTAAACTATAAACTGAAAAGTGGAATTCTAAAACCTCATGGCTTCTCTGACCCCTTTCTCATAAAAGACTCAGGAAAAAAATCCCAAATTGTTACTTCTTTCTTGTATTGGAAAACATCAGTGTGATTTGGAGAGGAAAAAGATGATTTAGTGTTTTGGGGAGGGGGCAGAGAAGAGAATAGATCACACAAGCCAGTGTCAAGGAAGGATCAGTGAGCTGCCTAAGGCATGCATGCAGAATGAATTACGAATTGGGGAACATCCAAACACACCTTCCTCTCATGAAAACTGATCTCAGCCCCAAGGGATGGAGAGGGCATTTACAGTAACATACAGCGTTTAGAGCAGTTCAGATTGCTTAGACGGCCCAGTGCCGAGCTCTGGTGAAGTGTATCACCGGCAAAATGCCCTCCAATATCCAGAAAAGACACAAAACCAAGAATTGTTTAAACTATGGATTGCTGCCACAGGACTCCAGTCATGCAGAGCTAATAGATCAGCTGCTGCTACCTTGCTTATTCAAACACCCAGCTGAGGTTACAGTTTCTCACTATTTTCTTTTTTTAAAGATAGTTATCTTATCATAGGAGCCTAGGACTGTCACGCAACATTTACAAAAGTAAAAATGACATGGGCTGGGGAGGAATGGTTCCAGCTACATCTGGGATAATCAGATACCTTTTTCCAAATCAAAGCATCATTGTTTTCTTTAACAAGTCCTACATCCAGGCAACCCACAATTTCCTTAAGCTCTCTGTCTCCCAGAAACAGTTTATTGTAAATGATTTATTGTAATCCTGATTATTGACAACCTCCACTGACTGTAATTTCTTCCCTTTTAAAGAAGGTTTGTCAGTAAGTGGTTGGATTTCTCTTTGCTAAAATCTATATTAACAATGCAAAGTGTTTTGGTTTTTTGTTATATATTATTTCTATAGAATAAAGTTATTCTAAGGCACATTTTAAAAACAAAAAACAAGATTTGAAGAACAATAACAGCAAAGATTTTTCACTATGTTAATGTGGCAGTTTCTACTTATCTGTATTCATAGCCTGCTGTGATACATATCAGTGAAAGTAAAGTTGCAGATGGCTTTTGGAGTGAGAAGTTTGGACTCCAAGAAAAAATGAGGAAGTCAGAAGTACATGGCCAGAGGTTTTTCTCTCACACCAAGACATATCCACAGCATGTCATTTCTAGGATAAGGATAACTTGGAGAGGCAGTTATTACTGAGCTGCTTAAGAATCACTGCTGATCTTAATGTGAAAACTCAAAACAGCGCTGTGATCGTAGGCTTGGGATTTTTCCCCATATGGGAGATCCCTCTGAAATGGATTCTCGACAAAGGCATTAAATAACCGCCATTGAATGTAGATTATCAGCTCGACATTGTTTTAGTACAAGGCTGCTTCTCATTTAATATTCAGTAAAACACTTTTTTTGCAGTGGAGAAGTCCCCCCAGACTATGCAGGGGAGAATTTTTATCGTATTAAAATGGCAGTAAGACTCCTCCTTTCCTACCAGCCTCCATGAGACAGCAAAAAGAAATTCATAAACAGAACCTGGCAAAAGTCTTGGAGGGGAGGGACAATAATCATTTGGTTTTCCTGGACCTTTTATATTGACTGTCCAAATAACCATGATATATTCACTTTGTTTTCAGAAAGGAAGTCTGATTGCCTTCAGTAAGCAGAGCCAGACCTTTCTGACCTGTTGAATTAACCCTTTAGATAATGCTTCTTTTTATCTGGTTGTGTCACAGATCCTAATGGTAAACATAATGAGAACAGAAAAGCTTCAGGCATTATTATACTCTGCAATCAGAGCTTTTTGACTTACCTGTTTTCTTATTTCCATTAATCTGCTTTTCTTGAAATCAAGCTCCTCCGTTTTCTTTGTGACCATTTGTCAAATGTCTCTTGCAATGCAAGTCATTAGGCAAGAATCGTAACTGTACAAAAGCTTCTAATAAAATTCTAATGCTTAAGACCACAAATTAGGCAGCTGGGTTGAAAAATTGCAGTATAAAAGAGAGGTCAAACGCAGCTCTCTATAACCTGAAGTGGGAAACCAGCACTAAGAAGGCAGACAGTATGGAACACTTACAAATATACACACACATATATTTCCTAGTTGTCAGTTTTCCCACCTGCTTCTTTCAAGATGAGCGTCAGTTAGAAGTATACCTCCTCATCAGCCTCCAGTTAAGCTACTGGGAGAAGAGCCTGCGCCTAAGACATTTCTGAACTTTATCTAACATCATTTTTTCCTGATATACTACTATAGGCCTCATACTTGATTTCCAAGCCCCATTGTGCTTTATGCCCTTGGGCAGTGCAGTCTTACTCATCATAAATATAGGTTTCTCTTTGAACTATAAGGGCAAAAAAGGTTTTCCACATTTTTAAGTGATATATCTTTGTTAACCAAACCTAATAAACCCCTTAGTTATTTACCTAACAGCCATTTAAACACATGACAAAGACTTGGCAAATTAACTCTTGAAGTACAGTGGCTTTTTTTCCCTGACTTGTACACCTGAAATCTAAACTATGAACACAAGACATCTTTACATAGGTACACACTTGGTGCAGCGTTATGTGCATGACATAAGAAGAGGATGCAAGTTCTTCTTTTGTAGTTTTACTGTATGGTTACAGTGAACAAGGACTGGGAAAAAAACATGGTAGAAAACAAAATACTAGAAGATTAAATTTATTCTTCTTAATCTGAAGAACACCATCAGATATGTCTCATATATCCAAAGATCAAAGATTGGGAACTTGAGAGGAGATACAACTAACAAAAATAGGTATGGAATGATGAAGTTATTTACATATCTCAGATACATTTAATCATGCAAAACAGAACAAAAAGACTGAAGGGATTGGTACTAATAAAAAAGTAAAAGCCAAAATATAAGTCTGTAGTAACCATCAGTCTAAGTAATGATAGCAAAAAAAACCTTTTATTTTATATAGTCCCACTGAAAGCAATGGGGGTGCATTTATATAACAATCTCTCAATAAAGCAATATCGCTGAATTTGCATAACCCCAAAGCAATACATTTTCATTATCTTATGAACCTATAGGAAACAAAGGAACGACTTATTTTTATAAAAATTGTGTGGTAAATCCATATAACTCTGTATCACATCTTCATTGCAATTGCACCTTCAGAACATTTCTTTGAGAGCTAAAAAAAAATTCAACTGTATTAGGAATTCTACAGGATGGGTTATTGTCCAGCTGCACATCTATCACTGTCTAGTCACCTGCACATAACAACATGATTTCTTTCATAGTTTAAGTTTTAGAAAATATTTATTGTAATTTCATTTTGTCATAACAGGATTTCTGTCTGACGTGGATTTGGTAATGGTTTCACTACTCCAAGATCAATCTAATATTAAATTTTCCTCTACGGACACTCTGGAAAGGGACCGACAAGACCTCATGAAGACACAGGGGGATTCAGTATCCCCAGTTCAGCAAACTGTGAGTAAGATGGCCCAGTTCTGTTTCTCTTTCTTCAGAGGCACAAGTTCAGATACAATATTCAGCAATTGCTGTACTAAATCTCAGCATACTTAACCGGTAACGAAGTAAACATTGCAAGTTTTATTCTTGAAGAGTAGAAACCTGAGTTACTGTTCTAAGCTAATCTTGAGCTCCATGCTAAATTTCCTATTTGATTGCTTAAAAATAGTATTACTTCAAAAACAAAACAGGCAATCCATCTAGCTACTAATCCAGTAAAAATGCTACATTTAAAGTAATTCTCATCCTGTTTCTAAAATAAATAAATAAAAAAGCAGACAGACAGAGAGACATCAGAACCTTTTTGTCTACTCCCTGCCAGCAGAGGATACCTTCAAGCACTTCAGAATTCCTTGGGACTTTTTTGGAATAAAATGATTTCTCTCCTGTTGCCTATATATTCCTCATGTTTACCTTTCAAAACAAAAGTACAACCAAGAATAGTGTTTTTCATCAAACAACAGCAAAATGACCATTGTCATACTTTTATTATGAAAATTTCAGGTGGAGCATTGACAGCACTGCCATTCGTACAGCTTTCTATAACTAAATACAGAGGTTTTTTTAAATGCTTATTTAACGAAAGATATCATAAACACATGTATTAGGACTACAGAGGAGAGCGAGGAAGTAAGAATTAAGAAGTTACAAACTGAGCAAGTTTGTGTTCATGTGAGAAGCCAAAAGTGTCATGAGGTCAGATTTGCTTTCTGCAGGAATCCACGACAGAACGAAACATTAATGGCTTTGACACACAGACCCATGTGCAGATGAATGAAAAAGCTGTGCCATGTTCCACTCTGCAGAAAGCACTGGCTTTTATGCTAACTTCCCTTTGGGACTTCTTGAAATCGGGTTCTTCCATGAAGGCATATGTTCCTCTACCTCTTCTCCTAAAATACTGTAAGACCGACTTGGATTTAGAGGGGGAAAGAGGAAAGGTACCATTTGCCAATCTGGCCTACTTTTTGTGTAACACAGAACATTACATTTTCCCCTTCACTGAACACAATAACCTGCTTTTGACTTAAGCATGTCTCCTCAAAAGGCATCCAAGTTGTTACTCATCCTTGATGTCAGGGAAAATATGCATAATTTCTAAGGTGCATGTGTTCAGCTTCAGGATCCAGACACTAGTTCTTGTTAAGCCTTTCCCTTCTAGATTAAAGAGCACTTTAGTAGCTGTTATTTTCTTTTTGCTAAAGTGCAAAAGGGAAGGGAGGAGATGAGACAGGAAGAAGGTTAAAATGTCTACCTAGAGCCTACCTGTCTCACAGAATGAGTGTGGCTATGTTAATGAAAGGAAGTGATGTAACTAGCAACATATCTGGCAGCTTGTAACACCATCAGAGAATGAGATCAAGCTTATTTGACTAAACTTGTATATGACAAGACTTGCACTTATCATATTCCTGTCATTTAATCTTTCATCACCTGATCATACATCATCTTTTCCCTGAAATTGTCAGACCAACTAGTCAATAGTTACCTAAGACGTCCTGTTTTTCCAAGATAGTTGCACAAATTAAGATTACTTCAGTCTTCTCAATGCTTTTATTAATTTACTTTTGAACAGTTTTGGATACCAAGTAACCAGAAAACCCTTTAGATCTTTCAGGGCCTCTCTGCATGAAGGTGGCTAGGACTAGTAATTTTATATTTCTCATCAATAATATACTTGTAATGTACTTTTTTGTAAAAAATAAAAAATTTGCTCATACTAATCCTAAATAAATGCCAATAATTCATTGCAGGATAATCCCAGTTATAATTGCCAACCATATGAGTCAGACAGCAGGACAGAAAGGAAGAGTTCAGAGTCTTCTCACAGCCCCAGCCCTGCTTCTCCAGCCCAGGATCAAATTCATGGGAGATACCCTACAAGCCAAGGAACTCACTGTGGCAAGAACAAATTTAAAGCGTCTTTCAGTACTGAAAAATTCAGACGGTACAGTTACGAGGAAAGTACTGTAGGAAATTATGACAGGTTTCTCAAGAGCAGCAGAAACCCCTTTCACCCTTACAAGAGGCAGATCAGCGAAGATGTCTTCCAGGAAGCACATCAAGCCCTCCCACCAGAAGGTTCACCCTTCAAAAATGCTAGAAGCATCGATGGTTTTGAGGGTTTACCAGGATCTACAGGTCCTGACGAGTCAGAGTCATTTCCTACACACATTCCGAACATCTCCACAGAACAACCATGGTGTAACAGCCTCCAATACAGCAACACAGGTCAAGATCACAGTTCACAAGTCATGGTCAGTATTCTTTTCTTTTTTTTTTTTCTGTTTTCAATGGCAAAAATATACTTTTGGAATTATTTTCTTACCTCTTAATGTCTCTTGTCAAGTTGCATGCTAGAGCTCAGGATAGACATCCATATTTATTTGTCCAAGTTCTCTATTTTATGGCCTTTCCCTACTGAAAAACAGTCCCAGAAAGGTGCACAAGGACAAATGATTTTCCACTAGACGCGATACACAAATCCTAAATATCCAAATTCTTCCTGACAACAGGTTTTGTATTAGTAGATGTCATCAACTAGTATTTTCAAGGCAAAAAAGTTCACAAAGCAGTATTTTTCAAGCATAAGGACACGTGTATCAGATTTGTTACAACACCTCGGCTGACCTGCATTTTTCTGGACACAAATAGAAGAGAAACTCTAAGACATCAGTACTACTTAAAATTAAATATAAGATCTGTTTATGGTATGTGCAGTGTAAAGGTACCTGGGCTAATTCCCATACTGGATAGAGGTGACTGCCTATTTAGGGCAGCACAGAGATCCCTGAAAAACAAGAAAATTACCCTCCAGTATCTCCACAAGGTATCTCTGCTGTGATCCAAAGTGTAAAGCATATCTTCATAATCTAGTGCAGACAAAAACAATGTCTGCCTCTGCCAGGAGAGGGCCCTAACCACTGATTCTAAATTGCTGGGAGGCAAAGAATTCGAGGGTTACCAAAAGAAAGAGGGGTTAAAAAAAACCAAAAAAATCTTAATCGGATTAAGACAATTTACCAGGGAATGAAGGGATGTTGTCAGGGTACATACCTGGGGATTGAAGCCATTCAGGTTAAGGAGGAAATTGATCTAAATCTCTTATTTCCTGGATAAATACTCATCTAGGTCAGATGAGTTTAATGCAAAACCTATAAGCAGTTGATGAGAAAAATTCCCATTTTCTTCCCAAATCCCTGGGCTGCAAATTGTAGAGAATGTTAACGCTAGCACTGCAGGAGCCCTTTACCAAGTATGCGTGACTACTCAGGAAAAGACTGGCTACTTGTTAATGTCTCCACTGGATCAGTCAGCATGCAACTTCAAAGCGCTTAAATAGTTAACACACTGCTGGCAAGTTCACATTTCTGAAAAACTTCATCTTATCGTCACCAAAATAGCATGGACATTTATTAATACCAGATGTGGTATTTTCTTGGTGCCAGGATATCAAATCAAGTCTAATATGTAGCCCTACACTAATCTATACCATAAAAGATGGTCATTATGGCCTTTCTTTAAAACAGAAGGCTAAGTGCTACTAGTTCCTTGAAATAATAAGATGCCTATGGCATCAGCTCTCAGAAGAGAATTCCTGGCCATGGATGTTAAGTGGCGGAAGGAACCTGAAGTCAGTCACCAGACATGCGGATGAGGACACCGCTTAAGACACATCATTCCCTGCACTGTTTATTACCAGCTAGCTCTATCTAGCTTTCTGCTTAGATGCAGTTTGTTTGAATTGCTCTTCTAAAGCAGCCAGTGTTACCACACACACTGTATGGTGCACTCAGCATTCTGCCTAAAAGACAGCAATGTTTAACATCCAGGAGCCTGAGCCCTTAACAGAATCAAGCCCTATGTGGAATCCAGGACAGGCAGCTGGGCAGACCTGTGAGAAATTAAGACTTGATCAACTTCTCTATGTTTATTTCCACAGCTGCAGAAATAAATCACATTCTTAACTATATTTCCTATATCTTGATCAAATTCAGTAGTCAGCCTAGTTTGATTCTTCTCTGCCACCTCTTTCCTGTGCATTATAGACCTCGCCCTCTACCTAATGACAAAACTCCAGCGTCAGCTTGAGGTACTGACAGTCTGCAAGATAAAAATCAAGGAGTACGAAAAAGAGAGAGAGACAGAGACAGATGTGCACACTCAGGAATGAAAGCTGGAGTATGCAGTTTGTGTATGTAGGGAAAAAAGATAAACAAAAACTGACATTTTCTGAATTGCTCTTTGCATGGAATTTGGACTGGGATTTCCTTTTTTAAAGTAGTAATTATATAAAGGCAGGAAACAATGTTTCTTCTTGCACCACTAGAATATAAAACAAATTCTATGTAACACTTACTGTGACAGAATCAAGTCCAAAAAAGTAGTAAGTATAACGAAAGAGGAATCAGAACAGTAACTAACAGAATTACTCTATTTTAAATTGAGGTGTTTTCTCTAATAACTCTTTCCTTAAATATTTTCTAGCAGGATTCAGACATCAAGCTTAGGACATCCCCACTGGAAGGGCAGCCTGGTTTGTATTGCTATCAGCCTCAAGTGCAGCAGATGTATTGCCCCTCACATCCTTTCCATCAGGTCAGTACAATATGTAGACCAAAATCCCCTGTATTGCTAGCACTATAATGGTATAGTAGTTATGGTAATAATACAAAAAGACAAATGAAACAATACCTACTAAATTTGTGTTTGTGGGGCTATGTTTGTATACATACATTTTGTTTATGACAATGAGATCTTAAAAGAACCATATCTAAATGCATTTTTAAATGGTCATCCAAAAAAAAAAAAAAAAAAAAAACCAAACTTGTAAAAATGGAGTCTTGGTACTGCTTATTTACTTTTTCACCATTATGCTCAAGAAAATTGGCTTTGAAAGCAGATAAATTATTAACATAACTGTTGGCATTTCAGGATCCCAGGGAATTAACTGTGCTTTAACTTCAGAGTAAAAAATTAAATATATGTGACTGTATACTTAAAATTCAGATCAAACATAGAGAAACACTTTTAAAGCAAAATTTTAACAGCAAGATGATGTTCTTTTTCCTTGTGCTTGATGGCACACAGAACTCTTTTGCAATCTTTTGACTGTTACATCATCCCCAGTGAAAGATTATTCAGCTGAAGCATAATTGACAATAATGCTGATGATGCATGAGAATGCACAATATTAAGGTTGTTTTTCCATAATGTAACTATATTACTAATACTAAAAATGCACAGGAGTAACTGACACCTTGTTTTTCTTGAGTGTGTTTAGATGTCATTTGAATACATGTCAGTTCATATTTTCAAAGCAGTATACACACAGTATCTTTGTAAAATCATACATACATACCTTAATCTTACATGTGATCCTAGTACATATTTATAGAGGTTAGCGAGTGTGGTCTACTGAGCTTTGAAAACTTGGCATAGAGGGAGGGTGTGTATTACAGAAAGTAATTTTCATAACTCTGAAATGTCTTCAAATAATTTCCTTTAGATATAAATGGTGCTGCTGTTCAATGCATTGAAATTTTCCTCTTTTATGCTCAGTTATCTGCAATGTACAAAATTTTCAGTAAGAAAGACGTTCGAGAAGATAAAAATATGCTTGAAACATCCTATTTAAAACAAACAAAACCCAAAACTTATTTAAGGTGAAATTAAGGCAACGAGGATTTTTCAGATATAGGCAGCAATCTGTATATAAAAATAGCACAACTACCAAAACTCCCAACCATTAGAATTTAATTAAACTTACAGGAAATTCATATATATAAAATACTTAAACATAAAAGCTCACACTTGAGTTACGACTCCTTTGATCCCAGTGACTGATGACTGATTGTGGCATCAACTGTACCATCTCATTCAACTTGCTCAAGAAGTATAAAAAATGTGACTAACAGAGCAGTGATTTAAAACCGTGCGAAGAAAACAAAAAACAGGTTACCGTATGATATTTCATTGGGATTGTTAATTCATATGGTGTTACTAGTCTGAGTCATTGAAATTGTAATCATACCATTCATCACCAGGATTTAGTCCCTCATGAGGAAAAAGAAAGGTTATTTTTGGCATGATTTTCTTTAAAAGGAAATTTAGGTAACTTCTGAGAACAGATGCTGAATGACCATAAAGAACAAGAATAGACATATGTTGAAATTTTATGATCATTGATAAAATTAAATCATGCGTCACAGATGACTTTTTAGGAATTTCATTTGTTAGAGTTTTGTAAAACATTACTAAGGAAGAATGAAAGTATTCCACACCTCAGTAGTGGATTTTCATATTTTTAAGTGTGTATTTCTTATACTTATAAATCCCCTACCTGTCTACTGAAACTTAAAGGAAGATGTCTCATTATTACAGTATATAACCCCTCAGATATAGAGAGGAATAAAATAGGGACTAACTGTAACAACCACTTGGAGAGCTTCAGGGACTTCTACAGCCTTTCTGAACTTCTAGTGTCTGGGACAGTTAAAATGATCAACAGGATGGTGTGGCAAGGCAGCTCAATAAGCACCCTCAAGTACCAAAGCTTGCAGGAAGTAAACTTCTAAAATCAGGTTCCTATTACTGTCATCTTTCGCTGCCTGCTCCCTCAGCTGTGGCCAGCCCCTGTCCACTAACTGGACTTTGTATTTAAATCAGCTGAGGAACTCAGGGGCACAGAGGTTCTTCTTCAACTAGCACAAGGACAGACCAATTTGCTTAGGGCATCCAGCTACTACTGAAGTTCAAATAGTTTCAACATAAAGGCTTTCTTATATCCACTGTCCTCAGCGGATAGCCTGATGTGGGAAGGCATAGATAACGGAAAGAAGCAGTTGTCCTACACTGATTCAGGAAATATGGCTAGAGAATAATCCCACTCCTGGCTTTTTCTTTTACCTATCACTCTGGCACTTCACTAGCTAGAATATACTGAACTTCCCCCCCAATGTGGCAAAAAGGTAACTATTTTTTAAGTTCTTATCAACACCATCATAATTAATTTACTTGTTTTTTCTTGTTAGCCTAAAACTCAATAGAAGTGATAAAAGGTAATAATAAAATTAAAATAGAATAAAAAGAAAGGTGATATTACACTACCATCCTAACTTACAAATTGATTGATTTTAGTATTGTTATTTTAGAAGAAAAGGGTCCCAGATGAAGGATTAACTTGCCACAAAAGCTCTGCTGCAAATATAAACTAGTTCCCCACTGGGACTGCACTACAGACACTGTGGGTGTGCCACAGCACCATACATCTCACACACAGTATAAATGTCAGGTTGGTGTGTTGCTTTAGCAGAAACTCCAGTTAGCTTGTTAATTCATTTGAATGTTTTTTAATTTCTTTATTCATTCTGAAGCAGACACCCTTCCCCTGTCACTGCTGATTTGATACCAATACTATTACTATACATTGGCATTAACCACATTCAAAAAACATACAAAGTTACAGCTGAAATACACCTTCTGGGAGTTGCTAGGCAAGATACGACAAGCACTAAGAGGAAAGTCTTCCATCCACCTGCAGGCTGGCACTGTGACAGATCTCTTACCTGCAGCAGGTTTCTGTTAGACTTTTCAACATTTGTGCTTCTTTATGTTACTGTAGTAAAAGTTCAGCACCATGTTCTACTACTCAGAGGAAAAAACCAATAGGTATAAGCAGCCAAAGTCATAACAGGTAGAATTGCTGTCCGTGTGCCATAATCAGATACTAGGAAATGAAAGCACATGTGATACCAGACTGAGAAGAAGTGGAATAACATCTTTTGCATGAAGCAGCTCCAGTATTAATACTTTACATTTCAAATTTGAATGGAGCAGAGCAATTTAAATCACTAGGAAGTTACACTCAAGAGAACGGGCCCTTTAGCCTGAAGTGAAGGATGTTCAAACTACGCCTCACTTTTCATTAGAGGGATGAGAGAGATCAACTCCTTTGTTAATTTTGTCCGAATGATAAAATGGCCTCACCTTCCCCTTTGCTGGACACAACACAAATGATGACTCATAAGAAAAACTACTTCTTACTGACCTGAAAGAAATAGCAGACACTTACTGAAGTCACTTACCCACCCACCATAAAACAGGGACACCTTTCATGCCAGTTGTGCGACTGTAAAACCAGCTCAAGCCTGTCATACCAGACCATTCCCCAGCCTCTGTTCCCTCAAAAAGGAGTAATGAAACCAATAAAACAGAAATAATCCCTGAAACGCCCAGTTCTTGCCTTTGGTGATGACATCACAACCAGTCCTATTTTAGTATCCCTTCCTTTCAAAGAGCCACTGAAACCAATAAAATCAAAATTATTGTATGAATTGCCTGGTTTTCTACTCTGGTGAAAAATCTGCACACAATGCACAAAGCAGGCAGCACAGAACTGCACATGGAAATTAGTTCACAGCTGCTCTGGAGACTGCAGTTCTGCCCGGTATTTAGTTTAACAAGGCAGGACATGATTAATTATGTACATCTCATTTCTTTCAGGCTGCTTACTGTAGCAAACAAATTAGTGTATTCAGTATGTTTTTCCACATTCCATTTCAGGCAGTTCAATGTTAGAAAGATAAAAGCAAACAAGCAAAAACTCAAGCAACAACAATAAAATTACTGAGAAACTTAAATGAATTATTCAGAATCAATAATAAATAAATAAACTATGAACATTTTGCCAGCACATGATAACCTCTCACAGGCATTTTAAGGGGACAAAGACCAAGAGCAACAGAAGCTATTGGTCCGAAAATAGGAATGACAGTAAGAAACTAAGGAGACATATAAACTAATTACCAAGGAAATTTTCCCAACAAGTCTCGAAAGCTACATTATAATCTTTCAGAGGAACCATAAAAACCTCATGACACAGGACTTCTAGAGGTAAGCAGCAAAACACTAGAACAGGGCTCAGCAACCTTTGAGTACTAGGGAAGGCATGCAGGTAGAGTTTTTAATAGCATATGACATGACTCCTAATTTTGGCCATGCCCTAGCCCTGGCATCTGGAAAGATTCATCTGTAAGAGGCAGAAATTCCTCTCACACTGAGCTCTGAGTTCAGTGGGAGCCTTTGCCTCATGGAGAGCCAACTGATGGTATCTTACCTTAGCAGGGTAGTGTTTCTTTGTTCTTGAAAGTTGCTTGCCAGCAGGTTTAAACTGTAATTTGGAAAAGAAAGATATGGGACCAACTGCTGTGTTAAAAAATTGAGAGCAAACCTACAGAAACTCTGATGCCATCAAGGCTATCTCTATATATTATCTCCCCTCTTTCACCTATTTTTTTGCACTGGCATATTTCTATCACGGTGATCGCATGATAGGCCAGCCATTTCTTTAGTGTGTCTTGAGAGCTGGACAGGCTTAGAGATCTCTTGAAGAGATAGCTTAGCATTTCAGGCTCAGGTAGCGTTCTGCTGCTTGTCCCTAGGGCTGGGGTGAGGGTAGCATAAATGCTATCTGATTTTAGGTGTCCTGGCTATTCTTTTTAGCTTTCTGATATAGAAAATGGGGAAAAAAAAGAAGCTGCTTGAGGTGGTGGTTAACAGCACTTAAACTCCTGGCCTCTTGGAGAAGCCTGTTCTTGTCATTGACTGTGAGGGAACCGACAGAGAGTAGCCTCAGAGCTTCAGCACAAGCCAGGCAATATGAAAACCACCTATGAGAAATGTCTCATATGCCACTCTCCTGACCTCTGGAATGACATTGCTAACTTATTCTATAATAGTACTTTATATATAAATAATAATAAATAAATAGCACTTTAATATATATCCTGATGCCATCCACTAAAGCTTTTGTTGTTGTTTGGTTTTTTTACTGCCTTGCCTGATAACAGCAAATTGAATGGATGCTTTGGGATGCTATTCTCTTGGGAGTAGATTTTATACACTTCGAATTTTTGCCTTGTTGTGTCCCTCTCCACCTAAAACACAAAAAAAAACAGCACACAAAACCAAAAAAGGCTCAGTCAACACTTCCCTGTTTCTTCCTATATTTTTATCGGCTTTACTTAACAGGCTTATTTTTCTATGGTGCACATTGTTTGAAGTACTTTATTCTGGGTTTTTTTTATTATTATTATTTATATAAATAAAATTACACTATTAATTTACTTGTCTGCATAGTGCAATGTTCAGGGGAGGCTGAGCAGGCTAAGGTACTTCAACTGCAAAAGAGATGGCTGAAGGGAGATATGCTTTAGGTCTATAAAATTATGAATTATCTGGAGACAATTAATAGGGTACAGTTACTCCCATTTTTCACAAGAACTCAGTAGCGTAGCAGGCAATAATAAAAGAAAGTACTTTTTTTACATGCTTCAATTTGGAACACACTGCAACAGGATCTCGTAACAGCCAACATACCAGTGAGTTCCTCCTCATACATGCCCTGTTTCTTCTACTTCTTAAGCATTAACTAGTAATATTAATGTTTTCCATTACCATGCTAGAAAGACTTTAGGTCTGACTTGGCATAACAGCTATTAAATGTAGGCAGGTGACAATATCCTCAGAACTAAATAGTTTTATACTGTTATTAAGAAAGAAGTATTTTTGAGAGCTTGTTGCTAAGCCAAGTAACATCTCTTTTATTGTATCATCAGTATCCCTCGGGAGGCAGCTATCCTGTGACTTACATTACTTCTTCACACTACCCTTATCAAAGAATTGCTCCTCAAAGCAGTCAAGAATCCCAGCAGCCTCTATTTCCCAAACCCATCTACTCCTACAGGTAATAAAATATTTTTTCAAGTCCTAATGTTACAGGAAATACACTGTTTACCCATGGCCTATTTCCAGCATAATTTGCAATAACTTGCTTACTCTTATTTGTCTTGTTCCCAGTGTGCTCTGTCCTGTTTGTATGAATCACAAGATGTTCCAGGCTCTGGGGCCAAGGCAGAGGGAAATGAAATGTTGTAAAGCATGTGAACAGTCTTGATCACCCCCACGAAAGCTAGACGTTTCTCTAATACAAAATCTTAGGTGTTGCAAATTTCATCAGCACAAGACTAATCACACTTAGTTGTCTTTTCCAGGACCTGTATTAAAACGAATTTTTTTCTCCAGTTACTAGGGCAAGGAAATGCCTAGAAAACATATCAGATATGCCAGTCACCACACAGGTTTAGCCCCCAAATAGCAGTCTAACAAAGTAGATGAGACAATTAAATTTTAATTATACCTTCTCTCAATGTCAGTTTGATATTCTTTGTGGCCTTTATCAGTTTAAGCATTCAAACAAAACCTTAAATAAATACACACTAGCAGGATTTGAAGGCTGTGGTCTCAATTCCACTTTCTATTACTTTATTTTAAACCCAGGTTGGACCTTCTATACGCGCTTTGAGAACTACCTCTAGAAGTTAGGCAGTGTAAGGAGATTGCTTACAAACAACTAAGTGGAAACTTTAAGCATCATCGGTATTCATGCTATGACAGTGAAAGCCAGAGTAATTACACACACTGTGAAAAACAGTCATCTTTTCTGTTTCTGAGGAGTCAAGCAGAACAGGCTAAAATACTTTTCTCTCTCTCCCTAAAGCATCCTGATCTTCATGGCACTCAAAAACAGCAAGACAGGGAGTTTGCCAGTCAGTGAGATTTACAATTTCATGACGGAACACTTTCCTTACTTTAAGGTGAGTTCCAGAGGGAGGGGGGGAATCTCTCTCTAAGCTTACCTGGCAGCAGAGGGAATAAGGGAGGGGATTCAATCTATGAAAAGGGATAATTTCTTAGTAGATTAATATCAAATCAATTACACGCTATATACCTTCATGATCACAAACTACCCAGCATTTTAGGCCTAGGCAGAAATGTGAACATGATACGTGGTAATATTTAACACAGTAAGATATTAAGAACTGTTCCAACTTTGAGTTTGTGCAGATAACAGTGGCCATTCCTCACTAACAACTCATAAAAAGGATAAATATTTTTAAAAACACATCCATTCCTTCCTCTCAGATCTCAAATACAGGCAGAACTGGTCTTGTGGCTTCCTCTGCCATCAATAGCACCTCCAGACTCACGTGGAAGCAGAGGCTCAAGGTTATCCTGCTCTGTTTGGGAGCTGGGATATCCGTCTTAGGCAACTTCATCACTTGCACGCACTGTACAAAGAAAAGTATAATATGTGATAAATGGTACTAAGCTCATAATTACACAGTAATGTTGGTGAAGGTAAGGGTGTATGGTTTGCAGCAGATACTATTGAAATTTAAATCCATGCTATAAGAGAATGGTTTCTTGCACTGGGAATGCAAGTGGAAAGAGATTAGTCAGCACATGATCCAAGAGCAGAAGGATTACAGTTAAGATTTTAAAAAGAGCTACAATAGAATCGTCAACTGCTGCTCAACACAGAGCTTTAATACTGCTGATTCTTCAAAAACATCTCACTAAAAGTCCAGATCAGGTGACCTGCAACTGTTAGCAAGGCCCAAAAATGAAAATAAAGCAACATGAGTCTGTCCTGTTTCCTATTGCAAATAAACATGCAGCAATTAAACCAAATTTAAAGCAGCTACAGAAAGGCAATTCAAACATTTGTATTAAGAAAAGAACACTAACTAAAAATAAATGTTCTGATATACTTTTGCAATGGTTTTGGACACTGAGGATAAATAATGCCCGCAAAAAAAAAAAAAAAATTGAACATGTCAGTCGTCAGAGAAAAAGAACACACATTATCATGAAGGAAGAACTGTTAGGATCCATTACATTTCTGTATTCCCAGATTTCCTCCCAAAGGAATCACTAGCTACTCTATTTGTTACAAGCAAGAAAAGGGAGAAAAAATAAAGAAACCTACCATCATAATTCAACAAGTATCACATCACAACATGACTGGTCATAATCCACTGAAACAAATCTGAAGCACTCTAACTTTGTTAAGTCACAGGGACACAACTGATTTTTAGGCTAAACACACATGAAATTAAGTAATGACAGTAATCTAAACAGGGAAAGGAAAAAGGGTAGAATGGCACATGACAAGAACATAGTAGCTGTAAATTTTTTTTCATTTTCAAAACAAGAATAAATTTCAAGATTCGTATTTTGTCCCTAACAGAATATTAACTCTATTTTCCATGCATTTACCACTAGTTGCGAGAAATATTAATAAACCAAAGGAAAATAGTTTGAGAATTGTGAAAAAGGTCCTGGGCCACAACATCTTGAAATTGATATTTTGCAGAACTACGCTTCTTAGCATAATGCGCAAATCATGTCATCTACAGCAAAGTAATACATTCTTATCTGATTACTAGAAAAATAGCAAGAGTTTCAAGCAGAGAGGTGGGAATATTAAAAATAAGTTTTACAGGCATGTCTATGTTTATTCATCAGACCAAACTGCAATTCATTCTCCTTTGTCTTACAACACAATTGATTATAAAATTAATCAGCAGCTTGCAAACCAAATGCTGCTGCTGCCAACACACACTGAATTCCTCAGACACAAGACTGTGGCTCTGCCAGGTGTCACCTTCCTGGTCCTGAAGTTAAAGTTATTCTGACACAGCAGAAACATTAGGGAGATATACATCCTTTCCTCAACTATATATTGTGTGTAAATATTGTGTATTGTGTGTATTGTGATATTTTGTGTGTAGGTGTGTATAGATAGGTGTGTGTTCATATGTCTGTCTGTGTGTATACATACAGATGTGTGTATACATATGCTCATCTGTACAGTAGGTATATTTCTACCACAGCTTTAAATAACTGTTTTATACCTAATCTAAACTTTTCCCTTCTTACTTATCAAAACTTGCCTGTTCCACAGGGAGTGGGTTTTGGTGGTGGGTTTTTTGGTTTGGTTTTTTTTGTTGTTTTTTTTTTTTTTTTTTCAGATCCTCATGTCTTTTTCTTAATTCATCTAAAAATTGATGAGAATGAGGTTACTGCTGTCATATGCATTATAGGAAAAGAATGGTGCAGGCGGTACTACTGGAACATTAACTATTTTGTGACGGCTTTATTTTTGCATTTTAATTACAAATACATTCAAATGATTGAACAGTTCCATCCCAAACATCCTTAAAATAAGCAGGGGAGAATAAGCAAGCAAATATTACTGCTTATGGGCACTAAGCCCTGTCTACCTCTGGCCTTTTCAGCAGCCCACAGAATTATCAATATATGGCAAAAGCTAATATCCTCTATCCTCCCTTTTTTGGAGAGTCTTCAGCAAGATAAAGTAACATAAAAATCAGCAAAGAACATTTTGTTGTTGCTACCAGAACTCACTAAATAGCAGGATACAACAGGGGGAGGGGAAGCAATTTAAGTTGGAGAGAAACAGAGTACAAGTGTACACAGAATCTTGCTGGGAGACATTAGATGATACAAGCCTAGTCAAATTAACTTGTATTCGCTGCCACAGCAAATTTAGTTTCTATGATGCAACGATCTCATTTCTAGTTGAAACAGAGCAATCCAACTCCTACGTCCTAAAAAAAACATCTACGCAGCTAAAGTTGAATTACTCTTTGATGTACCTCTCCCTTCTCTTGAGACCTAGATTTAAAGAGAAAGGGTTTTGCAAGATCACTGAACTCTTTAAACTTCAAGAGGCGGTCACGATCAATGGGTCCGTACAATAATATTTTTTGCTTGTCATCCTTTTTTTTCTTTGTAGTGATTAGTGAGCCTAACAGAAAGCTTTAATCTTGTTAATTGGAGTTATTGCCAGTGGTCCAAGAGGTTAGAAAGGTCTGTAGTCTGATGGAACCTACAGCAGCAAGTATTCTCTTGCAGTGTCCAACTCCACACAGCTTCATCCACACTACGCTGAATGTGGCAATGGCAAAAACGAGCCATAGCAAAGAGATTCCAACTATAAAAGAGCAACTTCAGTAGCCAAAGCTCAGTTCCTTAACAGACAATCAAATGTTAACTTAAAAAACTGGTGACAGAGTTGTAACATGAACACACTGCGGAGTGTTCCTTCAGGGCCTACCTAGGTAAACGACTATTTTTTGCTGCTCAGCAATACCAAGTTTAACGCAAGAACCTGTTCAACTCTTGGCAGCAGTCTCCAGAATAAATCCATGTACTTTTTGCTCTTACATTTCTAAAACTATCTCATAGTTTCCACCCCCACACATTCTGAAAACCTCTGAGAAACACATGCCACTCCCATCTTCTCTGGTGCTTAGCAGAAACACTAATTACCCTGTCTAGATACAGACAGAGGTATATGCAGCCTCATGTGCAGGGCAAAAAACATGAATATTCTTTCAGGTCAGCTTATTCAGTAGCTAAGTATACATCTTACCTAGGAGGAACAGTTTTATTTACTTTTGGAACTGCCAGAAAACAACTTGAATATGATCTGCAAGGGAGAAAAACTGATTCATCATCTTTAGTATTACCCTATGGCAGAAAGAGTTTTAAAGGAGTTTTTGGTTTTTTGTTTTGTTTTGTTTTAAATAGAAATGCACGTTGTCTCACCTATGGGACTGGCTAACAGAATAGTGAAATGCTGACATCACGTGGGCCAAAAGGGTAGAAACTGTGCTGCTATGAAGGGAAAATAGTTTCTTTTTTAGTAAATAACATGTATTTAACTTCCAGAACTAATTAATTTTTTTAATGAAGAAAGCAAGTATTAAAGTTGACCCTCAAATTCTTCAGTAAGGCTTTTAACACCTTAACCCACAAGATAGTCCTTCACAACAAGCTAGGAAAGAACAGATTTTACATTCCTGATAAAAGTAGAATTTCTGTCAAAGTATGTTCAAAAATTCATGGTGTATCACGTGAAAGCAAAAATGGACACCAGTCCATTCATAAGAGATGGTCTTAGAGGAAATCTGTTACATAGGCAACAATTAGAGAAACTATCAAAAAGCTGGCTTTCTATGAGAGAAGGATCCCTATTAATAAAGCATAAGAATGGAAAGGAAACTTAATGCGCATAAAAGGGAAATTTTAATTTTTAACCTCTTTAAAAAGACTACGGAAAATCGTATTTATTTCTTGTGCTCTCTGTTCAATAGTTCTCTGTGGTTGATATAAACAATTATGATGGCAAATATTTTGCATCCATGAATATGAATCAATAGTGGCACATAGACAACTTCACCAACCTTTCAGAGAGTTGTTTAATTTCTTTTAATTCTTATGACACACAGATGAGGATTTTTTGGAAACAAGAAAAGAAAAAGCATCCAAAATTGATTTAAAAAAAATAAAGAAAAAAGGCCTCACATACACTAGCACTGAAGATCATTCTTTGTAACCCGATGAGCTCTAAAGTCTCAATCTCTTGAGATTTCTCATCTCTGCAAATGCAGACCTTTTGGAAAGAATATCATTTGACTGACACAGGTAAAGCTACAATTTTATTTTTTTTAACTGGTCTTACAATGACAGGGGAGGTCTAGCTGGACTAGCAGTTGCATCTATTACAATGAAGTTGGGTTTCTCAGGTTGATTCCTACCATTATGTAGTAAGTCACTTTTCCTGCTCCTTTAAGATTATAGTGCAGTGGCAATGAGCTAAGACAGTTCTACTCAGATATGCAACGAATAGCATCATACAGTACCCACCAAAAGAAAAGCAAGGAAGTGACACATCAGGAATTTACTACAGGAATCTTGATATGAACGCACATACTCATTTACAAAGCCTTAAGGTGATAGGCAGTATCTTCTGGCTGCATGACTAAGCAAACAGAAGTGAGTGAAATCAAATAAACAAACACCAGAAAACCTTACATGCAATAAAAGGATACAGTGCCATTTCTTCAAGATCAGTATTTCAGACTAGCAAGCAAACAGGCATTTCCCATCAGAATCTGAGCATGACCGTTTTGCTGGGTATTTCCCCCTTTATCCCTTACAGCAATATTCATTTTCAAAGTTCTTTTACAAGCAATCAGGAAAAAAAAAAGATTGTAAAAATTAAATTGTATAAACAGAGGGTTTGCACTAGGTTTTCTTTTCTTTCCATTCTTGCAGTTGAATGCAAAACTGTCCTCAGGGAAAGGAGGGAATTTTATTTCCCTCATTGATCAGAAATGGCCTAAATAAAAATAGAGGAATCATTTTAATAAAGCTTATATGTATTGTTCAGTTTAAAGAACCTTCCAGCTTCCACTACTGAGTTAAAAATAAACGCAAAGCAAAAAGACGCAGTGATCAGATGTAGAAACCTGTATCTCATCTGTAGGGCTTGTGATTAAGCCATTTGGTTATATAATTGGCTAGCATACAAAGTTACACCTACAGTAGCATGCTAAAATTCTTTTGAAGTCTGCCTGGACACTTAATTTGAGTCCAAGTAGCACGTAGTCCTTCAATTAAGTGTTTGAAATTTTTCTAGGTGTTCCAAAATAGATTAAGATAGATTTCCTGTTAGTTCACAGTTCTATAATATAATTCTTTACACACTTAATTCTTGTGATTTGCAAATTCACTCTTAAAAATTCAGCAGCCCCTCTGACAAGCCAACCTTCTTGCTTAGAAGATCGGTTACTATTTCATCCGATTCCTCTCTTCCCGCACAACATGACTGTAACATTTTTGTGGCTTCCTTCTAACGTACAAGTTTCATATTGTAGAAAGTATAATCTAAACAGCATTTCTTATAATCTCACCAGTCAAAGCAGAGAAATACATTTGTATTTTTTTTTTCCTTGAAGTTCCATTCTTAGCCTGGATTTGTTTTTCCAGACAGCTCCAGATGGCTGGAAGAATTCTGTACGCCACAACTTATCTTTGAACAAATGCTTTGAGAAAGTTGAAAACAAGTCAGGCAATTCTTCTCGGAAAGGCTGTTTGTGGGCTCTGAATCCAGCCAAAATTGATAAGATGCAGGAGGAGCTTCAGAAATGGAAGAGGAAAGACCCAGTTGCTGTAAGGAAGAGTATGGCAAAGCCAGGTCAGTAATACGTTAAGTGTACTAGTTCTCAAACAGTGGTCCCCAGAACTTTTCTTTGCAATAGGCACCAAGCTGTATAAGAGAATTTATACATGATTTAGGAAAGCATTTAAGAATTTTTCCTGGTTATAAAGTGATTGGCAAAACAAGAAAAAAAAATTAAAAAGCAGAATTAATAAGACCTGGTGTGCTTCCAAATAGGCACAAAGAAGCTTCACCAAGAAAACATTCTCTCTTGAMATCTCACTAAACTTTAAGACAAAAACAACACTGAAATAAGTACTATAGAATAAAATTTGAAATTAACTGATAAGTATCCAAACTTTAAACACAAAAATGCAATTTATTACATACTCACTTGTCAATGACAATTTAGAAAAACATTTCAGGCTTTTGGAGTTCTTATCATATATGGGCTAGCAATTTTGTTTGCCATTCCACTCACTCATTTCCTGAGGAACACTAAAATTCTAGCTGCAAGCTATGAAGATTAAGGCTCTGTTAGGAATAAGTCAGTCATGGACTTTTTTCTTGTTTTGTAGAAGAACTTGACACACTCATAGGCGACAAAAGTGAAAAGCTGAGATCTTCAATCGTGTCCTGCAGTCCGACTGGTGTTGCAAGTGCATCCCTTTCCAGACAGATGGCAGTCCAATCCCATTCCTTATGCGAGCCCTCTCTTTCCTCCGGTATACCACAGCCATTACATAGTATCCACGCATCAGGAGCTCTACATGTCAAGAACCCATTACCAAATTTGCTCGGGGGGCAGCAAACTGCGTGCTATACATCACCACAGGGTTTTCCTCAAATCTCAAGTACATTAATGCAACAGTCACCTGACCCTCAAACCCTCTTTCCTTCTGGGGAGGCTCAAAGTGAACTCAGAACTCAGCCCAGCATCACCCAGGATTCTCCACTGCCGGCTCAGACCCCCCCCATCTGTGGTGTGAAGATGCTGACGGAGCACTCTACAGCCAGGACAATGCAGGACACACTCATGCAGGAGGGAGATCTCAGCAATGATATCGATGCTCTTAATCCATCCCTGACTGATTTTGATCTCCAAGGTAGGTACCTAAGGCATTTTTATTTTGTGGACTCAGGCTTATTACGTCACATCCCAACCTGCATAAGATGCATTTATGTCCTTCTTTTTTAACTACTTGTCCTTGCCACGGCTACAAAGACCAGCTTACTAGGTTGCATTATTTTGCACAACATGGAATTTTGCATTGTATCTTTAAAAAGTTTCCCAAGAAAGCTACAGATTTACATCCAGAGTTAAAAAAAACCTGCTTACTCTTGACTACGACTGCTGATATTAAATACTGCAATACAGTATTTAGAATGTATTTTTTAAATTCAGACATATTTTCCACTGAAAACTACTCAAGCTCAATTATTTGGTGCATATCAAGAGAATTGTCATGTGAGGAGCAAAAAGAGAAATAATTTTGATTGAATTAACACGTTAACATTTTTCTTTACAAATATTTATTCAAACACCTTCCACATCTTTGCTCAAAAGAATGCTATTTACTCCTTCACAAGTTTCATGGGCATTCATATGATCTGTACAATTATATTTTCTGAGGTGTGTTCTTAAATACTTGGTCATGTAATGCAAACAGTAAAGTTCTTGATATTAAATAATTGAATCATCTTGAATGGACAGGATTTTGAACTCTAAGAACATAGCTTTCCATGCAAAAATAAGAAAAAAAAAAAAAAACACCAAGTTTATGTATGTGTGTATATATGTATATTTATGTATGTATACATATAAAATAAAACCTGTGGGTTCCAAATGATATAGCTCTTGCTGCACCAAATAACATGCAAGAATTGCCTTCCTGCACAGACAAAAAGTAGTACACAAAGCAACCTAAAAGACAGAGCAAAAAACCGCAGTCTTAATAATCTACATGACTCAGCAAATACAACTGCCTTGCCATTGTACTGTCACAAATATTCCGCAATCCTGCCATGCCCAGATTCCTTTACTAAGATTAACAACACAGTGTTTTGAATCCTCAGCTCCTTCCTCTTTCAGGCTGCCAGATCTCACATTCCATTCATTTCTCTGAACCTCTTTCCATTTTATTCAGTTAATCTGGAGCATGCTCATTTGTACTGTGAATATTCTGTATGCTTCACCAATACGGTACAATTCCAACTTCCCTCTGTCCTTGCCCTTTACCTTAAATTATTTAACCTTATCTAAGCTTTTTACTTTCTTTCTTTTTAAAATTATCAAATCTCAAATTAGAGGTCCTAGAACTTAAGACAAGGCCTGCACACTTGGAGCAAAACCATTATACACACACACACACAAAAAAAAAAAAAAGACAAAATCAAACTTCTTCTACTAAGTATTATCCCATTTGATAGTCTGCAGATGGTGCGTTTAGCTTTGGAGCAATAATCTCCCTGCCACCACCCCCCCCGAAGAAATCTTCAGTGATGAATATGAAAAATACAGCCCTCCTGCAGTAACTTATTTAATGCTTTCACTGTGATATGCACATTCAATGGAAAGATAAGAAACTTTTTGGTACACGTCAGAAAAAAGTAACATTTGAGATCTTTTGATTTGTCAGGTCAATCACATATCCAGTAATTTAGTTTGCAATTCAGAGAATGCTACACCGTAAGAATACTTGAAGGCCAGTTGTAAAATAATATTATTTGCAGATTTGTCCCATAAAGTGCCATTAGCTCTTCCATATCTTATAAAGATAACAGAGGCAATTTCCTCTTTCAAAATTAGTGGGTTTTTTCAAGTAGAAGTTATGCTTCATAAAGATACATTTGCAACAGAATCTTGCCAATTATCAAGTGAAATAATTCTCTTAAACTAATGCTGCTTTCTCCCAGATTTAAATTTATTATGGAGACAGACAAATAATAACTATCTAAACAATCTTTTTCCTTTCTCAGTCACAAGTGATTAAGAGTACCTACACATACAGCATACACAACTGTATAATTACCGACTTCTCCTGCAAAATAATCTTTCAAAAAGCATATATAAAGAAAGTTGAATCAATCCATTTTGTTTTGTTACAGGAAATCTTTGGGAGGAGCTGAAAGATGACAGCCTAGCTGTGGATCCCCTAGTTCTCATTTCATCATCCCCAACGTCTTCCCAGTGCTTCCCTTCTCACTGCCAGATGGAGAACAGCAGCAGCAACAACGTCAACATCCAAAATGGAACTCCACACAGCAACCTACCCGACCTACAGCTCACTACTCTTTACTCTGCCTTTATGGAATTGGATACAGTGTCTCCTGCCTACCTAAGTAATTCTGGATCCAAACCTATAGCACTAATGTGAACCACACACCAACCTAATTATTATTATTATTTTGTCTAAATACAGTCCTAACCATCACACACACTTACCTATCTGATTTATGTCAGCTGAAACTGTGTCCATCGGAATAAGAATAATCTTTTTCCAGAACTTGCCCGCAGGATATGTAGCTTTACTATGATAATTTTCTACAGACAAATACTAAAAAAAATTTTAAAAACTATTTAAAGATAATATTGCTAACAGCTGAACTGGTCAACACCATTTTATCAAGCCACTCATCTTCTGCATCTTCCATAAACAAATGACTATAAGAGGAAAACAAATGACTTCTTTTTTCTTTTTTTTTTCTTTTTTTTTTTTTTTTTTTTTAAGTCAGGCAAGAAAGCAACATGCAACAC
>JAYKAV010000378.1:828131-876599 GCA_035582835.1 Phoebastria nigripes | reverse complement strand
AAAAAAAAAAAAAAAAATCTGCATATTAAAACCTTTAGAGTCCCCCTGAAAGAAGTTCTGGGTTTTGAGAAACAAGAACATAAACTGAAAATTCTGCAAGTATTAGAAGACAGAGGACTAGCTGCTGACAGACTAAACCAAAGCAACAAATATACTTCAGTGAAAAATCTAAGTTTTACTGTGTTTAAAAAGAAATTTAAAACGCTGCTTTTTTAATAAAAAAGAACAAAACAATTTAGTAGAATTTTTACTTGGCTGGAAATTATTCACATTCATTCCTCTATTTTTATCCACATAAGCTGAGCAGTAAGATGAATTATTCAACCATTAAATCAAGATAAAAAAAGAGAACAATAATTGTTGCAGTTAGCTGAATCCAGAGAGCATCTCTGTTTTAACATCCAGCTGACATCTGATACATCCAATAGGGTTTATTACGATGTTGAACTAGCCCTTGGATTAGGATAGCATATCATTCCTAACATGAACTAAACTAAGGCATTTCAGTAGCCATTTTCTCAGGAACACACTTCTCTCTCTGATTTACCATAAAGGTGCTGCTTGTGACATGACAGAACAGTGGTTTATTTCAAGTGAAGCAGTGTAAAAACAAAGCAATCTGGAGCAGGAACCTTTAACAATACTAAGGAAAACACTCTACAAACCAAAAAAAAAAAATCTCTTAAGTGTCTTGGATGACATCTCTATTCACATATTATGGAAACTCAGAAGAAACTAAGGAGGTTAAAATTTGAGTCAGATTGGGTCACTTAAACTACGAAAAAGCAGCAAGGAATTACAAAGCAAAGTACAGACCAGGTAGAACAGTAAGACAGTATTGTTAAAATAAATGCATGCAGGTTTAATTAGCCGCTTTCTCACAGCAAGGTGGGAGTACTGCCAGTTAAGACTGAAGCCAAACCCAGGTTCAAATCTACACCCTCAACCATGCCTACTAGCCCAGACTTAAAACAAAATCAGATTAGGGGCAGACAGATAGAGAAGACTTAGGAAGAACACATGTGATGCAACTTTGTAATCCCTTACACAGCTACCAAGAAATCTTCACTTGACTTGAGCCCCTCTTCCTTTGCATTCCTGCAAACAGAATATGCAGAGTGAGAAATGCAGTCAAGTTTGCCAAGCTGTTCTATGCAAAAAACAGCAGGAAGAGAGTTATGCAAACATACTAGAGCTAGGTGAATCAATTCTCGACCATCCTAACATTTAGATAAAGAAATGCGGAAAAAATTAAGTACGCCACATCACTAGAAATGTGCATATCAAATGATAAGCCTAAAGCATATACTAAGTATGAAGCTGCTAAACATTATATTCAGTGTAATTTAAGAGTTGCCAAGTTACAAATAAATACCTACCAAGTACAAACTTTAAGAGCAATAATATTATCCTAGATACCTTTTYTGAAAAAAGACTCAAACAAATATATATCCTAATATAACCATGCATTGAGGAAAAGCAAAACCAAACCGACCCTCTGCCCTGCACTCAGGCAGCGTGTTTTCGTACCCCTGCTGGCTCTGCCACACATAGCTACTATTATTCCTTAAAATATTCCAACATCACTCTTAAGCCAAAAATAATAATATTTGGTAAATAATGTTATCTACAAATATTAGACTGTTTACAACAGATCTGGCTTGTGCTGAGAGATTGGTTTCCACAGCTCTGTGCATTTGTATGCTCGCTCTCTGACTTCAACAGAAGACAACACTCCCGTGCCAGCACCCTGCACCGCTGGGGTAGGACCATCTGTCCAGACCCTCTCAAACTCCTCAAATACATTTACTTAACTTCAGCGAACAGCCACTCTGGTATCAGTGGGACTTTTGCATACAGCTACCTATATCCTTAAGGACTTTTCAGGATAAGATTCTCTCCATTTACAAGTCCTTCACTGCAAACACGAAAGAGTTGGTAAACAGATCAAAATTTTCAGAGGCCTAAGGGAGTGAGATACTCAGTTCTCAATTACTTTCAATCACCATTTGCATCAAATTCTTGTTAGCCCTTTTTAAAATCCTTATAATGATACATACTGAGTAGTATACAGTGAACCACATTACGGCCAGTATACAGAATGATACAGACCTTTGAAAGATATTACCCTACAGAATTAACAATCTTCCCAATATTTTATATTTGGCAGAGGGAGACAATGACAAGAAAATGCATGGGAACATACCAGATGAAGGGCATCAGGAAGGTCCATCACTCTAAAAACATAGAAAATAGTAATAAAATATTTGTGATTACAGCAAATCCATGGCACATGAAAAATCCATTAAAAATCGACAGTATGATTCTGGACAACACTTTACCAAGATGAGCTAAATATCTGCTACAGAAACTCCAGATTCACAGATTTTAAATCAAGAAAAGCTAAGCTTCTTTTTCTGTGTTAAAGACTTTTAATTGATGGGCATAGCAATTCATTCGTAATTTGTAAATTCGTATGTGTCATTCATATACTCTATGAACTGTGTTTAACAGGCTAGGGCATTCTCTCAGATGAGACCAATATATTCCATGCTTGTGACCATACACGTGATCACAAGGTGGAGAGGGAGGAAGAAATAGAGAGAAAGCTAAGTGTCATACTGTATTCTATATTTTTCTTAGTAATAACTCTTTGAAGAATGATCAGACGTGAAGAACAAAAGGGAAAAGAACACTCTAACATGTTTTTCTTGTGTTTTGCTTGACTTTCTTGACATACTGTATCTACACAAGAGAGGCTTGTCCTCCCTATATAAAGTTATTTATTCTAAGCACCTTAAAATATTTTCTCCAATGCATTCCATATTTAACATGGTTGGACATTTCACAGAAATTAAAAGTCATTACATGATTTTTCTTATATTAAAAGAGAGCCATGTTTAAAAAAAAAAAAAAAAAGACTGCAAGTTATTAACTAATACAAATTATCGGGTCTCCCCCTTCCCCCCCCCCCCCCTTAAGGCTCGTACATCTAGAATTTTATTGTCTTGCTTCAGTTTAACATTAGTGATTCTGCTACACACGAAAAAATCCCATTGAAATATGGGTGCATGGGGAAAGAGTCATACTATAAATTACAATTCAGGAATAATTCTTTTTAAAAAAGTAAAAAAACTGTATTTATTTAACTACTTTTATTTAAATTTATAGAGAAGAATAATCCATACCTTGTGCAAGTACTTTTAAAATAATTTTTGACACAGTTTATAGCACAGTAAATATTTTCTTAGAACTTGTAGAGCTGGTGACACCTTACTTTGTACCTACCATAAAATAAGTATTTTGCACACATTGCCGATCTATTTAAGATACATTTGCATTAAAGACCATTTTAAGTAGTACTCTGAAAACAGGGCGAGAAAGGAGGAAAATAATGCTGTTTTCCCAGTCCAAGGCTAACGATGTTTGCTTAATCAGCCTAATCCAAACACATTATGCAAACAGCTATTTCTGCCTAGGGAAGAAAAAAAAAAAAAATCTTAAGTGTAATTACCATAAAAATATCTTATTACCAAACAGACGAAAGTGTTCACTGTTGCCCTCTCCAACATACGATTAGGAAAAATTTGCATTCTAAAGTTTAGGATTTATTAGTTTAACCTTTTTTGTTGTATGTTTCTTTTAAACTTCAGAAAATTCAAATAATAGCAATTTATATTGGAACTATGTTTTCAAGCTCTTTTTTCTTGACATGAGCCCAAATTTACTGTTACAAGACTTCTGGCTAAAGTAGGCTGCCTCCCATATGTTTTCCTATTCTTGGTATAAAACCATCACCCCTAAAGATTCATTTGCTTTTGTTCATACAGTTCTTCTCAGATACGTTCATATCTTCGCAC
Organism: Phoebastria nigripes; assembly: GCA_035582835.1. Taxonomy (NCBI): domain Eukaryota; kingdom Metazoa; phylum Chordata; class Aves; order Procellariiformes; family Diomedeidae; genus Phoebastria; species Phoebastria nigripes. Next base: position 872,739 of record JAYKAV010000378.1, on the reverse strand, counting down.
ATCTTTCAAAACCCCAGCACAGCACTGAGCTACTGAAAAACGACAGTGATTAATAGGTATTATGGAACAGATAAAGTATTAAATAGCACGTCAGTGTTACTTTATGTCTCTTAACTTTGTACACAAAGCTTGAAAAGAAAAGTGCAACTGACTTATTGGCACTTTCAAGTAAGTTTAAACTACTGGCTGAAACAAATATTTGGATTCCAGAACTTAGTTTATCAGTGCTGATGCTCCATTCTTATACTTCAGCCTTCCAGATCTATGTGTAAATGTTTGTGTTTAGACTACTAAATATCAAAAACAGTAAACACTTTTACATAAGCTTTTTCTGACCTCTTAATCCGTTTCTAGTCTAATGCAAACAAAACCAAAACATTCACTAGCTGAAGAAGAACTATATGGTTCGCCATGCATCCCCTCACTGCAATAATGTAAATGGAAGCTTTAAGCTAGCGTTTCCCATGTGTGGCCATAGAAAAAATTTACTTGAGAACTACTGCTTTGTTCTTCACTAAAATAACGAATGATGGAGTTAGTTCATAAAATAAAATTTAAATCCAGTCCTTTTGAGAAGCAGAAAAGGGCAAATTTTTTTTTGTCCATAGAAAGAAACAAACACACGCAAACAATACTTGTTTACACTGAAAATAAACAGCAGTAGGAACATCATTAATGCATATTGGATTTATTTCCCCTGGCTGCTTCTCAGTCAGCTAGCACATTGATGAAAAATCTCAGATACTATCTATCAATATAACAAATATTGAATGGAGGATGAACTGCCAGATCTCAGCAAATAGCCATCAATGTGAAACCGTCACCAAATAGGAGCCCTCCCTGGCGGTAAGCTGGCAGTCAGTGCTATTCAGCCTTGTGCAATAATGATTTTTTTGTCTTTTGTTATCTCCGCGTCAAGACTGCGGAGTAGTCCCGTACCTTCTAGTACCCTTTAGTTACGGATTTCTAAGTAAATTTGGGCTCAGTACAGTGAGGGGCACAGAGATAAGCAGGAAGCCGGACAGCCTGGCAGTCTTTTCTAGGATTAGAATCAAGGGCCACGAGATGCCAACGAGTGCTGGAATTCGTTTCCAACAACTACTGAGTTCACACCAACTTTGCTGCAAATCATTTTTAGGCATAGAAAGCATCCTACACGCCTCAAGGCCAATAAATACTGATGAGCAGACTGCAGTTGCTATTAAACCTCCGTAATTCAGCCACCTGAACAACAAAGCACTGAAACACGTTGCTGCTTAGATGAATTGAAGTCTTCCTATTCTGAATCTATCGATTTTTGACCTGGGCACAGAAGAGGTGAGTAAAGCCATTAAACGTTTGCTCCTGACAAAACCAATTAGGCCCGGCTGCACAACGAAGACCGTCATTAGCCGCATTACTCAAATTTCTTATTCACACGATCGTCACCAGAAAATTAATTACGTCAAATAACGAGCAGCAGGCACGAGCGGGGTGGATGACAGCCTTCCAAGCTAGCGCTGAGGTGATTTACCGAGACCCACCTCGCCGGCGGCGGTTCCCCGCCGCCCGGCAGGGAGCGTCCGAGCCGCCGCTCGACCGGGTGCCGTGCCCGCGGAGCCACCCCTTCCTGCGGCCCGCCGTCTCCCGTGTGCCGCCTCCCTTGCGACAGCCGCCGGCCTRGCGACCGGGCGCCCGCCAGCGGCTGCCGCCACAGGGCGAGGCGGCCGCCTCACCGCGCGAGCGGTAACCCGTGGCGCGGGACGCCCAGCCGCGCCCGCTGATTGGCCGCCGCCGCCGCGGCCGTTGGGATTTGAAAGGGAGGGCGGGAAGGGCCGTTGGGGGCGAGTGGCGTTCGCCGCCTCACAGTCCCGTGTCTTGTGGTGCCAGTAAAGGCGCGTTTCGTGCGCTGAAAGTAAAGGTGAAAGCCTGGCAGCGGGCGGGGATGAGTAATAAGCGAAAAACAAGGCAGGTGTGGCTCTGCGAGCGTTTCCTACAGGCTTTGCTTTCCTCTCCAGAACCCTCCAGGGAGGCGGTTGCCCAGAAGATTCGTGCTGTTAATGTGAGTGGCTGCAAGTGGCCACGCACCGAGCTCTCGGGTAGAACAAAAAACACTAGAGAAGGGAATTCACATGATTTGGATGAACAAAGAATTTAAGGTCTCACTCATCAGGCAGCTACTGAAGAATTTAATTTCAACCACATGAATAAGCTCAGCGTGTTTGTGCCTGTCTGAGGTACCAGGCTTAAATGATTACTTAAGGCATTTATTATACTTACCTTTAACTCCATGACTTTAGAACATAAAAAAAAAAAACCACCCAAAACCTACGGAAAAATACTTTGTACCAAATATCCAGTTAATCTAAGGAAATAAACTGCAGTGCTTTTAGTGCAAGGTTTTGCTTTGGCTGGAAATTATCTTTCTCATTTTAACTTATCTTAAAGAAATGTAAATGTTAGCTGAAATAATAGTCTTTAAAGTTATCTAAGTGGCAATGCTTGTGCTCGTGTTTCCTGCAAGCGTCTCTGGCCAGATAGCCACAGGAAGCGTATGCATGTGTTTGTCAGCTGCAAAGAACACTTCTGGACTGTTATTTCAAATTTAATTTATGACAAATGCCAGCTGATGAACTCCAGCGGGGGAACGTCTTTAAAAGGTACATGACATCTTGGTGCTAAAGAGACTTGGCATGTCTGGGGCTGAAAGTTTTATTTCCTCTGAATTTATAATCAGGTCTCCGAGCGTGCTTTAATTTTAGGGGACACAGTGCACCCTCTGTTCTCCTGACTTATGAAACTGTACAGACATCAAAGCAGTCAGCAGGTTTAATTAGACACTTAATTATATGTAAGGGTGGTAAGGTATGCATTTGGGAAATAAAAACATGATTTTCAAAACTAGTTGAATGCCAGTGAACATTCGCATAACTGTGGTACGCCGTACCTTTCACAACATCATTCGTAAGGACAATGTTTTGGATTTCAGTTTTGGTGGGGTTTTTTTACTAAAATAGGTTCTAGATATTTCTAGCTTTCAGGTCTGGCACACGTAGGGAAGTCCACCTTTCATAGCTGAAATGGGGTCTGCATACACATGCTCAAAGAATGCTTTGTACGCCCGTTTCTTTGCTTGGCTGCATGCGCGAGGAAATACACTTTACCGCATACACAGGACTAGCAAGTGATAGATAAATGTACAGTTTGATATTTTACTGAAAGCTTTACCTATAACTGCCAGACGTTTCCCTTTGCCCAAGGTTTGCTACTCCAGTTTTTGTCTTGCCTTTACTGAAAAAACAAAAGCTACATACACTTCTATAGCCAAGCAAGTAGAAGTAGTACAACTGTGTGCACAACTGTTCCAGTAAATATGGTAAAACTGGCATATTCCAGTAATTTGTCATCTGGAATAATTTTTTATTCTTTATAGCTAAACTATAAAGATTATAAAATATCCAGGTGGTTATTCCCCTCTTCTGATTCATTCTGTCATTCAGTAGGAAAGGAAGAACTGAAAGTGTTTAGAACTCTTCTCTCCCGTATGTGTTAACTTCCTTTCGTGAAGTAAATTTCATTATATGTTTTCTATATTGCTGTTTGTAACTTCCCTGCCTGTTTTTATTTCTTTCTATGAATTACTTTAATATGCAAGCTTCATTAACATGGTTTACACCCTCTACTAGAATAATTAAATTATTATTAAATAAAACAGGCCTTTGTTATTTAAGGTCCCATGTCAGTTTTCAGAATAATGGCTGGGAAACATCCAACTGCAATTATTCTCTACCTACCTAAATTCTCTTTGTAGTTTTAATTAAAATACATTATCCAGCATGGTTTCACCTCCTATTTTAAGTTCTTGTACAGCACTGGTTAAGGAAAAAAAATTATCTCTGTAAAGCAATTACTCCTTTTTGTGGACTTAAATAGGTAGAATAAATACCTTTGTTTTATCCTAGCATGCAATGATAGACTTCTGTAATCTCTAAAATTTTCTTTAAGAATAAGATACATTGTCTTAAAGGTAAACATTGGGAAACTTGGAATAGTATATCACTGAGAATCATTCTTACTACAGTTAAGAAATGTTAAGGGAATGCAAGTCACAGATAGATTAATGCCCTTGAACAATGACAAAAGAATTAGAAGCGTGGTGCGAACACGTAAGATTTGCCACAATAGCTAAGCAGCTGACAAATGCCATAAGAAATAAGAATCTGAGGAGAGGTACAGAACATCTCTAGGATGATTAGGCATATTTATTAATAAATGAGACTGACATACTAGCTAAGGAAAAAAAAAAAAAAAGAAAAAGCATTGGTAATGCAGTATATTTTTGGCAGACATTTAACACTGGGAAATTTTCTCTTGAATAAAACTTGGTGGTTTTTTCTTTTTTTTTTTTAAAAAAGGTTCTCTTCAACCTCGGAAGTTTTTCAACCACTCCAGGTAATTGTACTTGAGCATCAAAATCAGAGAGGCTGTTTAATCTGCCTTATTAGAGTTATTAGTATTGATTTTGCTATCTCTTCTGTTTAGGTATTCAGTGAAGTCAGCATCTAGTCCTTTCAAGAATTCTAAGAAAATAGACCTGATGCTTCCAGTTGTTCGGGTAATTCCGAGAGTAAGCTTAATCAGGAGAGAGCATCTAACCACAGAGAACCTGTACAGGCAAAACCAGAAACTATCCTCCGATTTAGAAGAGCCCATAAGAGAACTGATGTCAAGCTTTGAGTATATCTTCATTGCAGATTGCAGATCAGTGATAGCTGAACAATAGTCACATTACAAACCTGTGCTCAGGTCATCACCTTAGTGTGGAACTCAGTGCAGGTATTTCATGCAGCTCCAAGTAATAGTCCAAAAGTTAAAGCCTTGTATTAATAAATTTCTTCTTCAAGTTCCAGTAGACAATAATTGTTCTGTGTTACTAAGGCATCCCCAGTAATTCTGAGGAATCAAAATGAGTTACAGCAGATATTTTCAAACAAAAACATTATACTTCTTTTCCTCTGAGAGTAGGTAAGTTGTTCTGCTTCACAGAGAAATACAGAGATATTCCCAGGAATTTTCAACTAAAATATCAAAAACATCAGGATGGAATTACCCCAGTACAACTCACTTCAGTCTGAGCAGATGTTTCAGTTTTAGTCAATATGGCAGACAGAGCAATTGCAGGCGTCATATTAATTTCAAAAATTGATTCTCCATAGTGCAGCCGGCAGATTTTTCAAAAGCACAACCTGGTGCATAACTGTGATCTGTGGAACAACTAAGTTCTGTTAATGTACTTTGAAAAGAATTTATTTTAATTATGCCCCAAGATATTTTCACCAATCAGAAAGCTGAATCCCATTTAAACACTTTTAATGTAATCGTTTTACTCATGTAACTACACAAACCACTGCAGAGTTTTTACATGTGCATTGCTTAGTTTATAATCATCAGAAAGTGAAGCTAGTTACATAAATTTGCACAAAACTGGAGTTCAAATATTGATGGAAGACATTTGAAATGAAAATTTTAATGTTTTTAATGTGCTAATATAAATATTTAAATAAAATAGACAACCACCCTCATTTCTAGGATCAATAATTTATTTTTTTTTTTTACATTTTGCAATTTGTTACAGGAGAAGAAACACTTGCTAATGAAAGTGACATGGTTTTTAACCATTTTCCGAGGTAATGGAAAAAGTTAAGCATATTCCCTAGTATGCACATTTATGACTAAGCTGCCAATATGAAATAATTTTAAGCAAGTGTACTCCCTATTTAACCCTTGTATAAATTACTTTTAGTACTCTCCTTCTCCTACAGGAAGACTAAATTGTAGCATCTAATTTTCTTTATCCTGAAGTCTCAATCTTTGCTCTCGCTACTTATCTATCTGCAAACAAGTCAAAGAGACTAGTTACTGAAGCCAAAGCCACAGAAGTGGATTCGGTGCCAAGGTTCCTTTTTCTCCTGGCAACCTACTCGGTTTCCTACTGTCYCAAAAGGAAACAAAAGACTCCCAGTTTTCTGAAAACCAGATTCTCTGCATGACAGTGCATTACATTGCCACTAAATGGGCCACAGTGGATGTTCTTATAGGAAACAAATCAGGTAACTAACAAGATACAAAGAATTATAAATGAACTTGGTAAAAATGTTTCTAACATTTTCCCAATGGTATATTAACTAGAATCCTACTTTCCTTCCACAAAAAATATATTTTTTTATAAATACATTTTAATACAGACAATTCTGATTCTATGCAAAAAAGTCACATTCAAACAGGTTTTCTCAGCGTAGCATTAGGATACAAGCAGACATCACAGTAGGCATTAACACAGTGATTCTAGGGAGGCGGTTAACTACAGCTTGTGAACAGATACACAAACACACAATTTCACCCGCTTAGTCAGACTGTCCTGTGATTTAGAAAACAACTGAGCTTCAACTTGAGGCCTAGAGTATCACACTCTTCAAATATATTTCCATGTTTAGAAAACGATATGAACTGTCAATGAGATTTAATATCTGATTAATATTAAAGCATTTGTATAAACTTAGGTTGTGCTTATGCTGGGGGTATAGAAAAGAACTGCTAACAGAAGCTACCAGCTCTCTCAAACTCAAGAGACAAAGCATTTACACTTACCATGACCTTAAAGCTCTTGGTCCCAATTAGCTGAAATTAACTCTTCCTGTCCTTGTCCCTCTCCCTCATTTTTTCCCAGAGATAACTTTACCACTAGAGCCCATGCATGTAAACCTGTCTAGCTTTTGTGCTATACGTACAGTTSTCGTTGCTCTCCCCCATCCCCCCTGCCCCCGTAAGGGATAGCAATAATCTTTATAGTTTCATTCCTAACCAGATCTAATTAAAATTGAGCTGTTAACCATATTTTTTCAGGTTATAAATAATTAATAGAACATTTTTATAATACTTTTTAAGTACAAGAGTTGGATATTAGCATTTTCTTACCTTAAATAGCCCCYAAATAATATTTGCATGAATAAGAGTTCCCTTTAATTTTTGTCATGAAGATTGGAATTTAGTTTTTATAGGTCAACATGTAGCACTATTTCTCAATATACTTTAATAGTCTGTTTGCTCAAAATGAAGGAATTTGGAACTTGGTAGCCTGCAACGTTYCACACACAGCCAGCCACCGCTTTGACGCTCTACACAAGTTTTTGAAATGAAACTCAAATGGAAGACAGAGGTGGCAAATAGAGCTATCTTACTGACCTGCTCAAAAACAAGACGTAGAGATTATGAGCAAGAACTGAACCCCATCACATCGCTTTCAAACCTGAAGAGACTTTCTACATTAAAAAAAAAAAAAAAAAAAAAAATTCTTCTGAGTCAGGGAGAGTGGATTATTCAGTTATTTCATAAATGTCACCACATAAAGGATACATTCACAGAAACAATTTTGGCTTTTGTCACTGATCTGAGAACAAAGTTTCAAGAATTTAAACCATACTTATACTTGATGTGTTAATTTTAAAAATAAATTGTTCTCTTTCTGCCACTAAAGCCYGTGAATTATTACACCATGCAGCATGGCAGTTAACCACAAATGTATTACTGTTGCTTTTCTTTAAATAAACCTAAAGTTTAAAGGAATCCAAGACTGAGAAAGTGAAAAAATGTGTTGTTATAATTTCCTTGTCTCTCAGAAAAATTATGTCACTATTAGCACTCACTGAGACTTAGTTTCTTTTTCCAAGATTAATTCACTCTGTAAAGTACACATATAATCCTGTCTTATGACGGGAAACAGCTAGTCATTATTAGCAGACAATCTTGGTTAGCTCTTACATGTTTTCTTTCACTTTCAGAAAGTCAGATCTCGAATTTCCACACTAGCTCATTAAAACAGAGCTGTAGTGCTAATTAAAATAATTTTTAAAGTGAGACCAAAGAAAAAATACAAGAATTATTTTTSCAGAGTCAATACTTGGTGATTTTGTAGATGAACTTCCGAAGTAAACCCAATAATGATTAATATTAAAATACAAAAGAATAACTTGTCAAGGAGACTAACAAATTCTTCTGTGAACAATGCTGTTCAGATTAGATTTTCAACTGGTTTATAATGAGAATCAGCTGCCAATTTAAGGGAAAAAAACGTGGGTTTCATTTTACAACTGACCTGAGAGCTCTCGGCTCCCTTTCAGATGAAAGTTGAAGTTCAGTGCTGTACAAAGCGTGGTCTTTAACATGGAATTTTGCACACAGTTTTAATGCAAAACAAGGACAGAAGTGGCATTAGAACAGCAACTGTACTGCAAAAGTTTTTGAAGACTTCTTAGAACAGACTTCTAGTGCTGTTTATGTGCAACAATATAATGTCTCATGTCAACACTACACATTATACTGCTGCATAAACAGGTAGAAAAGAAATGGACCCTCTCCCTTGGACAGTGATTCCCACATGTTTGTAAACATTGTGGATGTAGAGGACCTTAAAGAAATGCTAACAAAGTGTCTCCAAGTGAAACAGAGAGATAACAGTGATTGATAACTGTTGCAGTGGAATACAGAAAACAGCACCTTCATTACACTTCCCTCAGTTTTGTTACTTGCCTTGGTTTAAAAATCAGAACTTGTTATTTGTAGCAAACTGTGGGGACTTCTAAAAAAAGTAAAATTCCTCAAACTGAAAAGCTAAAGCTAAAATAGGTTGAAATTTATTTTACTGAAAATGTCCAATATTTGTTTCTGTTTTAAAGTATTCCTAATAATAGAAGACAACAAATTCACTCAATAAAATATCTCCTATATGATTCACACTAAATTTTCTGTTAGCCGGAAATTATTACCCATAGAATCTGAATTACCAGAACAGTTAGCAGAATTCAGGAGATCAGTAGCAGATAGTTCATCCTCTTACGTTTAACCTCAAACCTACCATAAAATGCAGAGTGTCAGAAAGTCCATTCAACCACATACTGCACTATTGGGAACAAGGTAATTTTCTGTAGGTTCTTTTTTAAAGGGGCATGTCTACCACTCAAGTTTTCGTTGATTACAGTAATATTTTTATGGAATTACTTTTGGTTTTGAAGTCCAAAGTCTTAAAAGGAGGTAGCATAAAAAAGGAGCAGAACGTGACTATTTCAGCTCAGCAGACAATGATATGCTATACAGAGAGGACACGCAGTACCATAACCCAAGACTGACAAAGAGTCTGTACCAAAGTACAACTGCTCTCACCAAAATATACCGAGATGTATATTTCTGTTTGAAATGTATGACTGGCAATCCTGGGTAAGCACCATTGCTAGAAGTCTTTTAAAAATCTTATGCACAGAAGGGATTATTATGAACAGCAGGTGAGAGTTGAAAGATATGCCCCCAAAAAACCTGTATAGGGTGCTAGTTACACACTCTCTTCTGTCTTCAAACCGGTATATTTTCTCCTTCAAGAGTTGGAACAAAATTCATAAATACTTAAACTTGCAAAATGTCATTTAATATATAGACAGTTTAATAGCCCTGATGCAAAAAAAAAAAAAAGGGGGGGGGGCACCTAGACTTTTTGAAACTATTTTCACCTTTAGTAATTATTGTGCTATAAAACTTAATGATCAGTAGCTCAAAGCATTGTACAAATAATGAGGAAATTCTTTGTAACTCTCAAACAGATAAATYGGCCGTAGGCTAATTGAATGATTTAATACACTAGAGACAAAAAATAGTGATAAATACAAGTCTCATTGTGATAATAATTACTACAAGATATTAGCTGTGTAAAATCAGTGAACTTTACGTACTTTCTTAGCTATCAATCTTAATAAAAAATTCTGTGCTGTAAGCTAAACTCACTGCATTTTCTTTAGAAAACTGAATCCTCTTTCAGAAGTAAAGAAAGCCAAGCCAAATACAAATGGTAACACATTTAATAGTGATCACAACCCCAACAAGAGCACAAAAACCTCCCTGTTCTTAGGCAGATGGCTACATTTGGAACCATTTGTAGTTCTGTTTGACTTAGGCTGTGACTAGAAAGATGTTAATCACGACTGGAAATGGTATTTTATAAAAATTATTACAATCACACCTATCTGAGGCTAACATATAATGTTCCACTTAAACTCACAGAATTAGACATGGAGACATCAAGTATTTATAGAAATATCTACAGACTGCAACTGCCTTTTATTTTTTTAAAGTTTCGGTGAACTGACCTTTAGAGTAAGGGTTTCATGACAACAGGCTACCCCACACAGCCTTCTCAGGTTTTGTTTTGCATACACTAGTTCACTCTTTTGATGTTGCTACTTCTTTGTACTTCTATCTTTCTAAGAAGCACACGCTGAGAAACTTGGGCAAAATTGGTCTTAAACTTCTCACAGAGTCTGAAGAGAGAGCTTTTGCTAAATTTTTGCTGTGCCTTAAAGTCCTGCATTATTAGACTTACTGTTTCACCTGTATTAATATCTGATGCGAAACATTTTTAACAAAGGGAAAACACCATCATAACATTCTTCAAATTCAGATACAAATGGAAAATTGGAAATTCCACACTCTCCAACTGCCCTAGACAAATGAAAGCGTTGCTCTAACAAGCAGTGCTGAAGCCCTTATCTTAGTATTGAGCAGAGATGAAAGAAAATAGACATGGAAAACGTACAGCATGAATAGGCTGAATGTTAGCTATGTAAAAATGTTAAAGAAAGCTAAAATCCTTCAATTTTTCCTGATTATTCTGCAATCAGTTTGCAAAAACTGAAATTAATGGAAAATGCTTATGGAGGTTCATAGACCCTCAATGCTATTTTGCCTTCATCTGAAATGTGAAAGGACAGTACCCGATTAAAAACAGCTCTGTCATTGAACTACTGGTCTTCATTGCGAGTTTCAGTGTTTCCAAGATTAAACAGAATTATTACACAGAAGGAACAAAACTAAAGGATGAGGTACTTATTTAGAGAACTAACCTAAAGATGAAACTTGCTTTTGTAAGACATTATGCTTGACATTTTCAACTGGATGTACAAGTTAAATTGGCCATGCCTTTGAAGCATTCACAAAGAGAAACAAATAAACAAAACTCTGCATTTGCATCCATCCACTCACATGGTTTCTCAGATTACATTCTTTGAGAAACCAATCACGTCCTAAAAGATACTTGAGGGCCAGAACACAAATCTGCAGAATTAGGGCAAAATCCCCCAGGTTCCACAAGGCCATTTTCAAAGCAGACACTTAAAGAACTTAGGGAAGTGGTATCCAAAGATCATTTAGCATTGTAGAACTGCTTAAAGTTCTGAAGAACTGGGTCTGCTTCAAAGCTCAAAACAGATGAGACTGGCAAATTTAGTCATGAAACTCCTACTGTGGCAAACAGTCCTTGGTTTGTGGATCCTTGTCCAGTTGACACTGTGGGCAACTGAACTGAAGGTGTTGGTATCCCTGACGACTTCGATAGGAAAGGGAAGGCCAGCGCAGGTTGGCTGTCCATCCTGTGCTCAAGGTCCTCCACTGTATGAATAATCTGCCTTGTTGTGCATCACGAGCTTGTTGTCTACAAAGTAGAAACTGTCCGACTGTGTCTCATATGGATGAAGGATCATCTCTCGAACTGCAGGGGGGGAAAAGAAAAAAAAAAAACATTAATCGTGTTACACAGAAGCCCTGCTGAGGCAACGCTCTGCACTGGGTTTCAGTTACGTTCACTAGCATTGCTCAGATAGTAGCAAACTCTCATGTGAAAAACCAAAATGGGAACCTACCCAAACCATTCGCTGACAGTATCTTTTAAAGAACTCAAACATAATCCAAATATGTTAAGGCACCATATAAAGTGTAAGCGTTCTACCTAACCTCAAAACAATATCACACTAGAGTTTGGGGCTTTTTTTTGTTTTGTTTTAAAAAAAGTGATAAAACAGCGAACTCAAAAGAAATTTGTTCTGGTGTGACAATAAGTAAGCAGCAGTGCATCACTGTATTTTCCACAGACTGTAATATTAGTGCTGACATACATGATTAGGGGTTGTAAAGAATATAAGGTCACACAGATTTAGTACTGATGCTATTGTGTCTTGGGAGAGAGGAGAGAAAATAAAAGTTATGTTCGTACTAAAACTAAAATCTCTCAAGCTATCAACATAGCACATCAAACAGAACAGAACATTTAAGTGACCGATTTATTGGATGTCTTTTTAATCCTAGTTTTTTGGTTGGTTAGTAACACAATTTTCTTTTTTCTCCCTGACAACGAAGCTTCCCTTTTATGAATTTAAAAAAAAAAAAAAAAAAAGCAACTGTCTGGTGGTTGACAAGATACACACTACTAGAAAATGAAATCTGTATTAACACAGATACAAAATTACCTGGAAGGTTTCTACCCTACCCACTTTCTACAGACAGCTCTTAAGAAAGGGCTTCTTCAAAACACCTTAGATTAACATCACTATGTGGTAACCCAGCAATTAAAGAGAGCTTACTGAGATCCTCCGAGAGCTGTGGGAATTCATAGATGTGCTCACAAGTATTTTTACTGCTGGGGATGCAGAACCCAAATTCAAAATCAAAACTCTTAAGCAATTGATCCCGGAAGTAGTGCCTCTCAATCATGCGGAAGTTATTAATGGGTTTGTCCCCTACTGTGAATTCCACCCTGAAAAAGAAGGATAAGATTGAGATGAGCTTTCTTCCTTAAGTAAGATTTTCAATCATTCCTGAAAGGTAGAAGAGAGCTCTTCTAAAAAAAGCCAAAAATCTAAAGCAATGGTATGAACCAAATTCTCGTTTCCTCTTTTTCTTAAAGCATGCTACAGGGACACAACATAGCATTACAAATCATAGATTATATTATATTTTGATTCTTTTTACACAAAAAAAAAAAAAAAGAGGACATGCAAGGCAGTTTTACTATCTTAAACTCATCTTCAGTGAAGAAAAGATCCCTCCAACTATACTGGATAGGCTCTTCACTAGATCACTCACTAGACGTTCCTTATTGCATTGGATTTTTATACAAGTTATTTTAATTCTTCTGGTGGATACTAAAAAAAAGCCAGATCTACAGAAAATGGTCTTTCTTCTGTTCCTGCTTCGTAAGTGGTAAAGGGGGACAAGTTTCAGCCAGCACTATATTCAAGTTTCTCTTACCAAGAAGCATGACCTCTTGGAGAAAGATAGGTATTAGTTACATATGATACGCTATGAGCAAGCCAGGAAGACACTGTTACTAGTTTGGCACAAATCAGAAGTTGGGTATTTACCATTTTAACCAAATAGTGGCCAAATAGGTGCTAATTGATACCTAACTTTAATTTTTCTTCCAAAACAAAATCTAAATGGTGCACATCTTTAAGATTAGCAGGAAGTGGTAATGTGCAACCTTGCTCTAAATATATTCTCTGACAACAAATTTTAGTTCTTTTGCATCGTAACCAAATGCTGAATTTTAACCAAGCTCTCGAAAATACTTTTTTTTTTATGCAAGGCTACTGTACCTCAGTTCTTGTGAAATACACATTTGCTGCTGAAGGGATCTACCAAACTGCACTCCAACATGAATCCGAACTGGTTTCTATACACCTGAAGCAAATAGGTTTGTGCTGGAAACTGTAACTGATGCTCGATTATAGTATTACGGACTTAATGACATAACAGCAATGGGCATAAAGCTCTTGATTAGATCTACTAATTTAAACTTAAGTGAATGTAAAGAAAAACAAAGATAACAAAGAACCTGCTGTGCTATGACCCAATATCCTTCTAAAATCTGCAGTAAGGACAAAGAAGCCCACCAGCCTGCTCTTTGGAGGGCCAGAAGAGGAAATACAAGCCGAAAATTGCATCTCCCCATGCACTCTATTTAACTGCAGATAAATCTGTAGTTAGTAGTAAGTTAGTAGTAATAGTGTAGTTAGTAGTAATCACTACTAACTTTTACTAAAGTAAAATAGTACTAATAGTAATAGACTACTAATAGTAGTAATAGACTAATACACTCTGTCACCTGTATTACAGTAGCAATAACTTTGGCCTAAAGCTTTACAGAAAAATACTTCAGGTGTCACGTTTTGGTGTGGTTTATTGATGGATGCAAGCAGTACTACCAGACACGTCAAAGATCACTCTGGTATGTAAAGCGTCAAACATCACCTCACCATTTCACTTGCATCTATGGATTAATGTTTTTTGGGGAATGCAATGTGGAAGGCTCCAGACACACCTTCCAAAACTGGCAGAGCCTCTGACAAACAAACTATAATGCACAGAAAAGAGTTCAAATATCTGGCCACTCTGTCCACCTTATTTTGCCCCATTTAGCATTAATCTCTTCAACACCATGCCTATTCCTGAGGTAAAGAAACAAGCTAAAGAGATAGAGAAAGCAAGGCATCCAGCAAAGATGTTTGCAGATCCTCCTAATAACAAAAGATCCCTATTAAATCAACTTCCTGACAGGATCAACAAGCAAGAGCCACTTTTTATAAGATTTCAGTTGTTTCCTGTACTAGAAAAAGTAGCACAGGAGCAATTACTTACGTGGCTCCCACTTGCCGAAGTCTAAGAAAAGCTGGGGTAAACTGATAGCGTACAAACCGTCCAGCATTGGGGTCAATGTCCTTCTTGTCATTGTGTTCACGTTCTGGAAAAGCGCAAAGTAAAGCTCCGTCACAGTCGTCTGAGAAACAGAAACCCAGTGAAAAATACTTGCCATCATACATTATTGAGTCATACAAGCCAGGAAACTATTCCGAGAAAGCCTGATGATGTGCTTACCCTCTTCCTATCCTCTCTAAGGCATCCACTACTGGTCACTCAGACGGAGTATTGCAAGATGGCCCTTTGGTTTGATACACTTCTTATCTTCTGAAGTGACTTACTGCTCCTACCTCTGATTCAGGATTGCAGTGTGACTCTGAACAAGCCATTTCACCTTAGCGTGTCTGGTTTGCTATCTATAAGCTACAGAAAACTTCCTCTCACCTGCAGGGAGACGGGGAAGATTTAAAAGAGTGCTTGATCAGGAAAAGAACGGTTGCCCTGGGTTTTTATTACCACTGGCAACAGGTAACACTTTGACGGTTACAAGTAACACCTAAAAATTATGAAGGAAAAAAAAAAATGCAAATTTTCAGTTTGTCTGATTTGCACAATTGACAAAGTTTCTCCCTTTTGGAAATACCATTTCCCTGACTCCCGAGTGAAAGGTGTTAGACTGTGCGCAGGGGAACTCTAGCTGATGAACAGCCAAGAAACGAACACACGGTGACCTCCTCCTCCTCCTCTGCTTCTGTTTACAACATCCATCTGTCCTTTCTCATCACAGATGGCAATCACAAGGATACAGCAGCAGCAAGTTCTGTTCACTGTGTTGGTACAAAGGGACACCTGAATAGTATTTCTGCTGCAAGCTGGGACTCTAGCTCTCTTGCAATTGAGAGCATCTCCTATTTTGGGGAAACGCGTTGAGTAAAAGGAGTGGGAAAAGGCAAAAGGAAGCAGACACCAGCATTTGTTTGTTCGTGAAAACAGTATTTTGTGCGTGCACTCACCTGAAGCTGCTGGTTTGGTGATTTCAAACAAGACCGTGCCAGATTCCATGTCCCGGATTTTGAACCTGGTGAAGTCTATCTTGTAAACATTTTCCTCTGGAGTGCACAAATAATCTGCAGAGGAAAGCAAATTTAAATGAAGGCTGCCCAGAATTAGCAGGTATTACTCTTTGGAGGTCACAACCAGCAGTGAGAGCAGCCCAAATGCATCTCCACTACTACCCTGTTTTTAATCCAAAACTGAGGTCTATGAAGACAGTCCCAGTTCTGAATGCTCACACCGCCCTGCTCAGACAGGGAAAGGCTTCTCTCCCCCAGCACTTGGAGGTCATCACCTTTTTCCAACCCTGTGCCAGCATCTTCTGCATCCACTTCCCCTCAGGGTATTGAGAATAGTCAGCACCTCCATCAAATCCCAGCCTCTCCAGTGTAAGAGGCTTTGCCTGTTTTAAAAACTGCCCTCTGGCAGAATGCAAGTGCTAAGCAGCTTTGTGAGCACTAAGCCGACTACACTTAACTGGAACAGGAGTGTCCTCCCTGGTGCCACCTCCCCTACCTCCAGCCCTCTGCAGACAAAGGATGGCCTCTTCTTCCACCGATGCTTGTCCCATGCAAGGACTTTTTTTCCTCGGCATTGAAAACGGTGTTGAAGCTTTTCTCTGTATTAGGAAAACAGTCTGGGAACAGAGCCCTTCCCTGCTTCCATCAGAGTCAGTATCTTTGGGAGAAAGTCATTGTTTCTGGCTTCAGCCTTGCTGTGCCTTGAGACAGCTTCCTGGCCTGGGTATCAGCCTCCTCTCTCTGGAAGGAGCAGTGGTGCTTCCTTTTCACTGCTCATATAAGCACAGATTGAAAGCAGCTCCAATAACTTTAGCTTGATAAATCTAAATAAATGTTGTATGTATACAAGCCAGGTTAGCTTTTGAGCAACTGTGCATCTGCATGTTGTAGGAGTCTTGTTTTGGAGGTTCTAAGGTGAAAGTAATACTTTAGCATTCTAATTCTAAGCCCTTTCTCAGCTACTAATTCCTGCTGTTAGTCTGAGTTAATCACTTATTTCTGTCTGCTTTCCYGTTTCTAAAATTCAAATACAGCCATCCACCTAAGGCTTATTCACTGAATATATGAAAACAAGTTACAGTGTACTCAGAGATCCTACCTGCCCACTACAACCCCTACTTCAGCACCRGTATAACAAATCGGGTACCTACATTATGGTTGGGGGTTATGGTTCATGGGCGGTGGTTAGCACATCCCATAGATAAGGAGTTAATAAAAGATTGCTGTGGTATAGTTAGAGAACATCCCAAATGCCACGCATTGCAACTACCAGACAGCAAGGCTCTCGTGCTGGGATCTGTAATTACAGAAATCGGGCCCCTCTATAGTGAGAGACAAAGCTCGCTGTAGTCAGCGCTATGGACGATTGCTCCTAGCCGCTGCTGAGCAGGAACTGCACATCCAGCACCTGTACTCTCCTAGAAGCCTTTTATTCTTTGCAAATCTCCTTAACTTGGAGAACTATCCGAGTGCTCACTGGTACAAGGAACAGAGGTGTTAAACATACTCTCTGGACAGTTTTACTGCTCTCCGTCACCACCACCATATGGTGAATGCTCAAAGGAATGGGCTTTGAGAGAGAGGACTGTGTTCAAAGCATCTCTGGCATTTGGCAGGAAAGGAAAATGCAAGCCTACTGTTAGAGGAAATAGCCTAAGAACTGCCCAAAATCTTCTTCTCTGTCTTTAACAGTAGCCAAGGAGATGGGACAGAAATTTAAATTAACTGCTTGCCTTAAGCCCCAACGTTTAGCAATCCTCAGGTAGATGTCCTGCAATTATACGATGATTTTTAACACATCAGCCAGCCCAAATTCTTAACCTGTCCCGCAACTTCCCCTCTCCAAGCAGCCGCATGCAAAACACAAATTGACAGAAGCAGGCACAGCTTCCCACAGTCCCGGCTTTGCCTCCCTCGGCCCACGGCCGCGCTCGGACCAGCTGCTCTCCACGAAGGCAAGGGGCTGTACCAGAACAGGCTGTCGGTCGCCTGGGAGCCCGGGACACCTTCCCTAGAGCACGCAGGCAAAGTCTGAAGCCGCGTTTGTCTGCAAGTTAATTATTAAGTGTTTTTCCTCCTGCAGAATTCCTGCCCATCCAGCACCATGGCAACAGCTTTATCCCCCTCCTTGGCAGCAGCGTTGCTGCAGTAACAGTGTCCATGACTCATCTGGAGGAGAGGAGAGCAAAGCAGAGCCACCGAAGAGGAGTAAACCCCGGGCAGAATCCCCACCAGGCTCCTGCTCATTGAGGTTTGCAACCCCAGCACTGTATTTTCCAACTCTTTTTGCACTGAAAATATTTTAAACCTTTTTTTTTTTTTTAATAAAATCAACATCCCAGTATCTAACTGGATGACATCTGGGAAGATTAGCTGCCAGAGTACAGCAATCAAGTGTTTTTTCCTCCTCTGGCAGTGCCCAGTCTCCTAGCAGGAAAAAAAAAGAGGTATATATATTCCTTTCAGTCTGTATTAAATTTGCTTGCTGCAATTCCTGTTCAAAAATCAATCAAAGTAGCCACTTGCTGTTTTTTTCCCCATACATAACAGAAGCCTGCAGCTACACTGGAAGGTCTCATTGGGAATGGACTGCTTGCAATTGGCAGATACTTCTGCTTAGCTGAGCACTGTCAAATTTGCTAATCTCATCCCATACATACTTATTTTTAAATTACTGTAGGGCCCAGTTGCCCACACTTCCGTGACGCACTTAACTATCATCTGCTTTCATTATCCTAATTCACCGACACCACTATTTGGGGAATGGAGGCAGCATCCACGTCTATTTTAGTTAGACATAAGGCAGCTCAAACCTCCATCAAGTGACGTGGATCATTACAAGGAAGGGAGTTTTGGTCTCTTGGGACAGAACATTTTCTTGTTTCTTCCACTTCCCCTGCAGCAGGTTGCGTTGTTTCCTGTCAATAACCAAATAATCACACTATCTCCCTGAACAAGCCTTCAGTACTCACCTGATTCAGGGCTGACAGAGAGCACACTCTGAACAAGGGATGAAGGGATGGACACATCAGCACTGTCTTAGGAAACCCAACAGATTGGCTTTTGTCCTGAAGTAGTGCAAAAACAGCTCACAAAAGCGGAGCATTTCCTACTCCTTCCTAAAGCCCAGTGAATTGCCATATCCCAGACCTCCATACCCAAACTCTTCCTGGAACGAGTTCACCGAGTTGAACTTGTTCTCAAAGCAAAGAGCAAACTCTTGCAACTTGCCCAAGCCTGGTATTAGCAGCTACTTCTCACTCACACATCGCTATTCCTGCTGGTGCCTCTGCAGCTTCTTTCCCATAATCTCTGTATCATGCCCAAAGATCTGCAACTCCCCACTATTAGAGACATTTTCTATCTTAAGACCTACCATGGTTTTGAAGAGTTTGGAAGCACAGCTAGCAACACTGTGGTGGTCTCAGGAAGCAGCAGAGGTGATGGACTTCCTGAGCCAGACACAATGGATTCCTTCATGAATTCTTCTATTCCCTTTGTATGAAAAAGTRATTCCAAAAAAACCCCAAACAGCAATCCGTAGCAAGGCATTCGTTAAGAGATCTCTAGCTTTGTTATCAGAAACAGTAGATGCTCATTCCCTGTTTACAGTTCTGAGGTGGTACCTCTGCTGTTCAATCCAGAGAAGAGCCAGTTCTCATCCAGGAAACCTTCCTCCCCTCCCAAAACCAACCAAGATTGCAAAAGAAACTGGCAAAACAGCCTAGACAATGACAGCAGGCACTGCCTATTCTCTTGTGAACAACGGTACACTGTGAACCCCGGTGCCTATTTCCAGCCATGTGTTTTAGCAAGCTGGTGTTACAAAGGAGCACAAAAGGTGAGGGATAATACAATGCTAGATAATACAAGAAGAAAGCTAATGAAGGCACTTTCTCCTCTTGCCCTCTCCCTGTTATTTTGGGTATCCAATGGATGAGATTAGGTGTTTGATCCTCATCAGAGAAAGCGAAAAGTTGATCCTATATTTTCAGATTTCCTTTGCAACCACCCCACCAGGCACACTTTATCAAGAGGAGTTCATGGGCAATAGGGTTAGCACTCCTTGTTGTGCTCCTTTCAAGATTCCTTCTTCTCCGCAACTGGGAGAAAGCACGTGTCCCCTCTTACAGACATTACAGACATTTCTGCGGTGCTCATCAGAGCGGCTAAGCTCAGATTGGGCAGCTCCTATTTCAAGGCTTTTATAGCCCACAAAGGAAAGCAGAGTGTACCTGGGGTAAGAAAGAACCCAAAATCTGGTCATGAAAATGGGTGTAAATCAGGAGGATGCTGGACAAGAAACTGATGTGACAGCAGTGACTTGTCATAGGGATGTCTCTCCCCAACGCAGGCAATAACAAGAATTTGGGGAATGAGAAGGATCCTGTAGCTATGCAGGCCTATTTCTTAACATGCATTAGCCAACAAGGTCAGAAGCTATTTTGAAGACAACTCCCAAGACATAARCCAGGTATAAAGCAAAGACAACCGCAGATGAATTGCCAGGAGCTGGAGATTAGGAGATTATCAGATTGAAGAGCCTCAGGAGGAAGCAAGCAAAAATAGCACGAACCCCGTGAAGATGCAGAGCAGTGACGCAGGACAGAGTGCAAGACCTCGAGGGGAAGGCAGGGCAAGTTTCAAGAGGTATCGATACGCCTGCTTAGACAACCGGAGTTCAATTAAAGAAAAAACTAAACCATTTCCCCTGCCCTCTGCCTCAGCAGTTCAAGTCCCGTAAAGAAAGGGGCAGAGAAACAAGCTAAGCCAGCCAGGATCCACTCCATGTCTAAAGCCATGGGTTTTGGATAAGCAAAGACAGTGGGGGTAAACGGGGAGGGAGGCACCCGCAGCCCTCCCGCCTAGCTCAGTAATTAGGCTGCTGTGAATGCCCCAGAGGAAAAATCACGCACCAGGAGGATCCCACGGGAGTTTTTCTGCAGCGGCACATTTACTGACCGACATTGTGAATGAAGCAGAGGAGTGCATCCCAGCAGGCTCTGAGCTGGGGCATTTACAAAGGTCCCCATAAAGGTGTACCCACCCGGCAGCGTGCCTTGCCACACTATGCACCGAGTCCTATTGCACGGCTCACCGGGCTCTGCTTTTTGTGGCAGCCTGCTCATCTTTTGCCTTTTTTTTTTTTTTTTTTTTTGCTAGAGCTTTCCAGACTTCACCCTCTCACGATGAATTTGATCACAGCCCTCCAGGCCTTGTTAAGGAAGGCTGGAGCTGCTCTTCCCCCATCCCCACGGCATCCAAACACTCTTTCCTGTCCCCTTGTTCATGCTGATTGCACTCAAAGTCTGGAACCACGTGCACAACATTAACGGAATCGGCTCACTTTGCTCCTACACAGGGCTAAGCCAAAGCGATCAGGCCCTGCCCAAACCCCCAGCGTATGCCGCAGATTTTCTCTTACCTTTGCCATTTCCACCAGGCATGGCCCAAACCCACAACACTGGCAGAAGGAGGAACCCACTCAGCTGCCAGCCCGGCACCCTGTGCTACGCACACGCCATGTGTGCTGCCCCTGGAAAGCTTAACAGCCCATATTGTACTGCGAGACTACTAAAAAAACCCTTCATCTACACAACACTTCCGAGTTGCGCGTTATCACAAAGGCTTGAAAAGGTTCATAACGTATGTGGTGTTTGCCGAGGAAAGGGAGTCACGGCGAGAGCAGCTTGACACAGCTCTGGGATATCGCTCTGCGACAAGAAATCAGCATATCAACACGCTTCTGCACATCACAGCCCTGGCCAACTCAGAACAGAGATTCATTAACCTCCTCGCAAACACCCCCAGCTAATCAGAGCTCTTAATACAATAAATTTTCCCAATTAATTGGGGAAGGAAAGGAAAGTCATGGTCCAGGAGCGGCTTTGAAGATTGATTCGCGCACATCAGCTTCCCATTAACGCTACAGGGAAACTGGTATGAAAGTCACACACGAAGGGTCTGCCCTGACCGACCCGCCGAGGCAGCCCTCTGCCAAGCTGGCCTTTAGCTAAAGCTGCTAAGAGAAGTCTCAGAGAAATCCTAAATGACAGCTCGGGGAAGAGATTAGTTTCAGAAATGATTAAGTGTGTGTTCCTTATTTTTAGGTTTTGTTTTGTCATTGTTTCCAAGTAGTTAAACAATTATTTAACCCTTTGGTTTGCTAAAATAAAATAAGCTTTAGAACAAAGCTTAAAATATAAGCTTTAATCTAGTATTACAGACAAACTGTACAGGTGCCTGAAGCTGTGATAAGCAGGGCAGTCTCAGAGGCTGAAGCTTGCCTTTCGTTACGTATCTGTTTGAAGCCTGGTACTATTGCACACTGGCAAAAGGGGATGGCATTACGGGGGCTGTAATATCATCTTTCTGCTGACCACCGATGACTCTAACCCTAAAAACAGAAGAAGAAATTAAAGCTCTGCTTGAATTAACCTTGCCCTGCAGCTAACGTGGGTGTAGCACAGCGTGACCCAGCAAAGCTGCGAGATGCAGCATGGTCAAAGACACGAGGGACGGTGCCCGGGGACGACAGGCCCCAGCTCCTCAGCTGGYTCCATGGGGCAGGACATGGCGTTCGCAGACACCGACATCCCCATAACTGCAAACAGGCTCCTCCGATCCTCCGGCTGCTTCGGTAATTAATTGCAATTTGAACTGAGCTCTGCCCCGCTCCTTTACTAATCCTAAGTTAATCACGTTGTAAGGTTTTTTCCTCTTTTTGTAACCACAGTTGTGTGAGCAAGTAACAAATCTTGCTAATTGCAAAGAAAATGGTTCATTCGCCTCACACCTAATCCAGCCAGAGCCAGCCCAGCCAAAAGGCCCAGATATTCCGGGGCAGCACCCCAGATCCATCAGGCTGGACCCTAGCATGCCCAGAAATGTTATGACCCTGGAGCTGCTGGAGAATTTAACATTGAAAGGACGCAGCATATGCAGGACAGTTTCCACAACTCCCCCTTTAAGCTTATTAGAAGCACATTAAGAGCAGAGCCCAGCTGGCTATTCTGGCTGGTTACAGACGGGGTTTCTCTGGGTTAGCAGTAAGCGCGCTTTTGCCACAGAGCCACATCCTGCATCTCCACCCTCCCAGCCTGAGACATTTAACATTTGGTCATTTATCAGCTGTACCTATTGGAAGAGGAAAGCCCAGCTGTGCTTCCTAATACAAAAATCAAGGGCTTTCCCTAGACCCAAATGCCAGAGCACTAACAGCCTGCCCGCATGCTGCCTGGTCAACAGGTAGCAACCACAAGCAGCAGTTGGGCTCCACGGAGACCCAGCTCTTCCAGGGCCGAAGGGCGAGCAGCTTTGCCCGGTACATCAGGAAGCATGGAGGAGCTCTGCAGCAGGCAGAGCAAGCATAAGACAGCAAACCCTGGCTCCAAAAGGGCGTCTGCAAGATCAGCGCACGCCAGGCACATGCAGGGCTGCAAGGGTCCTCCCGGGTGGGAGCAGTGCCCTGCTGCCACAGGCAGCCATGCTCTGGAGTCCCTTCTRTAACTGGATCCATACTGTACTCCACACAGTAGCTAGGATTCTGCCTCTCCCCACACAAGCTGGAAAGCCATTCAGAAACACGCAGGTTACTCGTGGTGTAAGCATTTCTAAACCACATGTTCCTGCAGTATCAAGCCCTCCTCTAACATGGTTTATCCTGGGCTTTGTTTGCTGAAGCAATATTAAAACGTGGCCAGACCACCCCAGGTCCCCTGGCAGCACGCAGCTTATCTGCAGTCCCTCGACAGTGCGAGCTGCTGTGTTACTGGCCCATGAGTTTGGATAAAGATGAATTATACTCCATCTGGAACCATAGGGGATGTCCAGGGCAGCAGGACATTTCTGCTGCAACCCCACCACCAATTCCCGCTTCAACTTCAAACTGTCTGGAGCACCACAACTTTGGGCATCAAAACCAGAATTGCTGAAATACGGTGTCATGTCTGCCCTGATTCAGCGTCTCCAAGGCAGAAGTTGGGGCTGGGGTAGCCATGAACTTCTCTCCCACAGCCTGGTCCTTCCTCCTCCCTGCAGCATGCTCCGCTCAGAGCGGAAGACTGGAAGGGTTTCACATTGGTATTTTTGGCAATCTGTTTTTAAGAGCTTGCTGTGGTGCGTGGAAATGAGAAAAGGCCACAGAATGCCCCAAATAATCATTACGTGTTAAGGATCAGAAAAATATTCTTGTATCTTTGCTCCCTGTGTTAAACCCACCAGGTGGAAAAGCAAGCTTGAGAAGGGGTGCTGCAAAATATTCCTAGGTAATAAGATACAATATGCTCAACGTGGATGTATTGTGTGTCTGTATCCCCAAATGCACACCGAGGATTTCAGGTGCAGAGAGCATTCGCTGGCTCCCATGTACCCGGCAGGACAGACAAGCACTTCCCACGGGAAGGCATTACCCATGGCTCATCGCAGTGCCTGTTTCGTGTTCGGCACGACCCATCCGCAGCCCCTGAGCTACCCTCATACCAGCAAGTCTCATAGCAGGAGGGGAGCAAAATTTTTTCATGCATTTCACATCTTCCCCGTGCTCCAGAGCACGCTGCCCCATGGTTGGAAAAGGCAGGCGACAACCAGCTCCGCTCCCAGCCTGGCTCTGAAGCCAGAGTGACCAGCTCAGCCTTCCCTGCTCACTGGGAACGCAGGTGGTTACCAAGAGCCATGCACCATCCACACCGGCCAGAGCGATGCCACGTGAGGTCTGTGCGCCCCGGGAGCGAGGGCGCGGGGTGGCCGTGTGCCCGCAGCCCCTCCAGACAGCACCACCAAAGGCAGGGACACGCAGGCTACCATAAAGCAAGCACGCAAAGTGCTTAATGTGGCCATCGCTTGGCTTCACCATCTAACTGCTGCTCCTCCGAGTACGCTGGCAGTATGCTTCAGCGCCTGCTGCACAGCTCTCCCTGCTACAGGCAGGGGATTTCTGGGCCTGGGCAGTGAATCAGACTGCTGCAGCCCATCAGAGCATCTCAGCTTGGAGAAGGGGACCCAAGGACCCCCCCCAAGCATCAGCAGCCCCACTTTCAGAGGAGCCTCCATAACCCCTTCCTGAGGGCTAACACCAAGTCCCCGCAGGGCTTTCCTCCTGCCCTCCCTTCCGCCCATCCCTCCATGCCGCTCACCACACACAGGCCCACGGGGCTGCCTGCACGCACCAGCACTCACAGCCGCATCCTTCCTCTCCAGGGCTCATCACACCACACAGCCCTGGCCTGTGACACGAAACCTGCTCTAACACCACATTGCAGAGTGCTCCAAGGCAAAGAGGAGCACGGCCGGACACCCAGGCCAGCCCCCTCCTCCCCGCCAGCACTCTTCTCCCCTGCCCAACCTGCTGCCCACAGAGAGATGACCCAAAGGTCCCAGGACATGCAAAAAGGCCTTTCTGAGGGCAGCGGGGCAAGCCACCCCTGGGCATTGCTGAGACCGGGCTGGCCTCTGGCACATGCCTTCTCCCAGCCCGGCGTGCTGCAATCCCGGCAGGTCCAACGCAGCCACCGCCGCGTGGGCAGCTGCCTGGTCCCAACCGAGCTGTTCTGCCAAGCACAACAAACCCTCCAGCCGGCACGCTCCCGCACCTGCCGTCCCCTGAGGATGCTCTCAAGACCAGTGGTGCTATACTGGGGAAAGGGCAACTGGGGAGGGCTGCGGGAATGGGTCTATAGTGAAGCCCCCCCATGCTGCAGCCACGGATCCAGCCTGCCCCCCCAGCCCCACCGCTGTGGGCACAGGCTAGGGGCTTGGCTTGGCCCAGCCCTGCACGAAGGGGCGCAGACACAGGAGAGGGGTGATGGGGAGAGCACTGGGGAGCATCTGACCACTGACCTTTGACCCCGGGGGGGGGGGGGGCTGCTCCACAGCCTGGGCATCCCTCGGTGGGGGGTGGGGCTCCATCCCCAGCCCTGAGCCTCAGGTCCGGGCATCCCCTGGGGGAGGGCCGGTCCCTGGTCCTTAGGTGGTACCCAGACCCCAGGGGTACCGCATCCCCGGGGCGGACCCTGCCCCCCGGCGGTACTGCATCCCCCCCTCCTCGTCCCCTGGGGAGGGGGAACCGGCTTCCCCCGCCCCCCACCAGCCCAGGCAGCCCCAAGGGGGACGCGGTCCCCATCCCCTGCGCCCCAGGGTCGGCCCTCGACCTCCCCGTCCCTCATCCCCCCCCCCTCCCCGGGGCAGAAAGCCCCGGCACGCACCGCTGGTGACCCGCTGCAGCCCCAGCACGTCGTCGGGCCCGATGAGCGCCTTGCGGCCCAGCTCCTCCTCGGTCCGCGCCGCCGCCGCCGCGGCCCCGCCGCTCTTCTTCACCTTCATGGCCCCGCCGCCGCCGCCGCCGGTGTGAGCGGCCCCGGCCCCGCTGCGCGCCGCCGCCGGCCCCGCCGCACCGGGAGGGGCATCACCGCCCCGCCCGCCCCGCGGCCCGCCCCCCGCCCGGCCCAGCGCCGCCCGGCACCGGGGCGGGGAGGGGGTACGGCCCCCTTGGCGGCTCCGGGGGGCTCTGAGCCCGCCAAACCCCTGCCATGGGGGTCAGAGCCCCGGGGGGGGGGGGGGGGGGTCCCCAGGAGCCTCTGGGCAAACAGCCCCCCAGAACCGGGGGTGCTGTGGGGACAGACCCGACACCTGCCCCGAGAGCACGGAGGGAAACACCCAAAATGGGGTGGGGGGGCCCCATAACCATCCCCTAAGCACCTCCAGCTTATATACAAAATGGAGGAGCTGGACCCCATTAAGGTGTAACTCCCCCCAGAAGGCTACACCCCAATACCCATCAACAAGAGAGACCCCATTAAGGAAGAACTGCCCCCCAACAGCTGAACCCCACAACAAGCACTTTGGGCTAAATACCCATAAGACAGGAGCCAGACCCCATAAAGCAATGGAGGGGGGTATAGGGGCAGGCAAGCCGGGCAAGGGGAAGGCAGGGCAACCCACAGAAGGTGAGTGGCAGAAGAGGAGAGGAAGGTCACACAGCCCCCCTCCCCCCCAACTGGGGTTTTTCTTTATTTACAGAGCAGCTTGTTCTGAACACAGTGCAGGGACAGGGGGTGAACACAGGGAGCCCCCTCTCTCCTCTGGGATCTCAGCATTGCGGGGTGGAGGGCTCAGGACCCAGACCGAGAGCATCTCCCACACCTCAAGGCAGCCTCTCTTCCCACTCCTGCGTCTTGGCCACGGCGGACCCAAGCTGAGCCGCCGGGCCTGGCCCTGACACTGTGCTGGGGCACCTTCTTGGGCCATGGGTCCGTGACAACATGCTGCATGAGGTGGGGACAGCCCCAGCCCCAAGGCAGGGCACCATCGCAATGGGCTCAGTCCATCTTGGTGGGCTCCTTCTTACGCTGCCTGGCCTCCCGGACGATCTTGGCCAGAGAGAGAAGAATAGGAACAGCCATAGGCAGGAAGAGSGGGATGTAGATGGCAAATTTCTGGTCGTCAGGGAAGTAGAGGAGATGGAGGAGAGACGGGTCAAAGAAGGCCCGCTCTGAGGAGGTAACTGCCTCCTTGCTGGCTTGGAAAGCTGAGTGCAGGTGGCCCGTGGCCAGCTTGGCCATGGCGCTCTGCGCTGAGGCCACCGCTTGGTATACCTGTGCGGGAACAACACCGACAGTCAGTCCCTGGCCAGGGAGGACCACAGGAACAAGCCTGGGGGCCTCGCTCACTGCCAGGCCTGGGCAGCACCACACCAGTGAGAGGTCATGGTCTGCACAGGGACAGTGATACCTACCCCCCCCMGCTCCCCACCTCAGGGTGCCCCAGCTCTACCTCAGAGGCAACATCATCTTTGATGACAATGTTCCCAATCTTGTCCAGGAGCTGGGCCAGTGAGGTCAAGGTGGTGGACACAGTGGCGATGTTCTCCACGGTGTGGGCCCAGAGCAGGCGGTCCAGCTCCCAGTCAGCCAGCCCCTCGTTCCCTGGGCTCTCCAGCAGGAACTCGGGGGGCAGCTCCTCCCGAGATAACCCAAACAGTAACCTGGGAGCAGAGGGGAAGGTCCCAGTCCACATCACAAACCTGCAGTCCCACACACACTCCCTGCTCTTCCTCTTCCCCTTCCCTGGTGCATTCAGTCTTGGCAGGGCTCAACCCACCTGATGGCCTCCTGCACAAGGGACAGGACAAGACAAGCCTCCCACCTCAGGAGATGGGAGATGCGCCAGCACCCCTGGCCAGAGAGCAGTGCTGGCTGGTAGTCAGCACCTCGAAGGCCACGAAAAGCCACACTCAGCTGCCCCGAGCTGCAAACAAGCTGCAATGGGTACAGCCTGCTCTGACCCCATCGATTTCCATGTGTGCCAGGAGAGCACACACAGGCCCAGGGAGGGAAGAGCGCATCCTCACCGGAGCTGGGCCAGGAAAACCTCCATCACTCGCACCATGTCCACGTCCACGTGCAGTGGGAGGGAGGCTTGGGGGGAAACAGGGGCTTCAACATTGTAAACCTGCAGGAGAGCATATCAGCAAGGTACAGCCAGAGCCCTGGGGCTGGCAGGGCTGCCAGGACTCACTAGGGATGGAGAGCCGCCACCTTGCCCGAGCGCTGCCAGCACCCCCACGGCCCCGTACCATGATGCCGCCCCAGCGGGGGCTGTGGAAGGCGTTGGTGCTCACTGGGGCTCCGTCCTTGTCCTGGATGTACAGAGGGGAGTGGGAGCGCTCTGGCACATACAGCAGGAAGTTCAGCACGGGGTAGAGCGAGGCAGTGCTGGAGCCTGCAGCGGGACAGAGTCAAAGAACTCCCCTGGCCGGGAGGGACAGCGAGAGCAGACCGCCCGCACGCAGCGCTGGGGCAGAGCCAACTGCCAGCCCAGCAGGACTCAGTCGCCCTCATTCCGATCCACTGCTGGCAGGGCATGGTGCTGTGGGGAGGGAAGGGACACAGGCCATAGGCACAGCTGTCCCCCCTCCCTCAGCAGAGCCCGTGACAGCCGAGTCAGGAGCGCAGTGCTCACCCAGCCTGGCCTCCACAGGGTTGATGACGTGCGGGAGGCTGTGGGCACTCAGGAGGAAGCTGGAGGATTCCTTGTCAAAGCGTGGCGTCACTCCTAGGACAGCGTAGTACAGGATCTGCAGGCACACAACAAAGATGTTGCTGGCAGAGAAGCGTGTCCCGGGGCACCCAGGAAGGCCAGGGCTGGGTTCTCCCCATCACCTCTCCCAGCCCTCACCTGTGAGTCAACAGAGAAGTTGGCCACCAAGCTCAGTTTGTCCAGGACGGGCTGCACATAGCGGTTCACAGCATCCTCAATGTCCCAGTCCACAGCGTGGGACTTGGGGTCAGGGTTCAGCAGGCTGAAGGTGATCTCGTACCCTGCCGAGGACCCACAGCCTGTGAGGCACTGGCACGGCCACCGCCTGTTGATGCCAAGGCTGGGCATGCAGCCACGACAGAGCTCCCAAGAGCAGCAGGACCTGATCCCCTCCTCCCTGGCCCTCCCTGATGCAGGGTTGTGCACCAGAGCCCCAACACGCAGCAATCACAGCACGGATCCTAGCCCAGAGCAACTGCCAAGGGCAAAGGGAAGACCCCAGGGTCTGTTACCCCAGAAGACATCCAGGGATGCTACAGGTAAAGCAGGAAGAGTGTCTCCCCCAGAGCCAGCAGGCCTTCCCCAGGTCAGGGAACAGGGCTGGGGCACATGTCCGTACCCAGGCTGGATTTCAAGTGCCGCCGGGCATCAGGGCTGAGCTGGCCGTCGGGCACRCGGTCCGAGAGGGCAGCGGCGATGGAGCTGGCCGTGAAGGACATCACCTGCGTGAGCTGCTGGAGGTGGGTGCGGAGAGCGGCCAGGCCCCCCTCAGCCCTTACCAGGGCGCTGCGGTGCTTCCCCACATAGACGCTGATGCCCTGGGGAAGGGGCAGGGGTGAGGGCCGGGAGCAGGGCTGGCTCCTGCCAACATGCTGGAGAACAGCACGGTGACACCTGCAACAGCCTAGGGACAGATGCCTCCCCCCAGGGCACCTTCGAGGGGTGAAGTACGCAGAGGCTGGCACAGCAGGGAGCTGCTCCCTACCTGAGGCAGAAGAGAGGAGGTTTTGGGGACCACGTACACGGTCAGAGAGCCCAACGAGGCATCCTGCAGTGGGCACAGAGCAGCATCAGCCTCTGGGGAAGATGGAGGCATTAGCAGGGTTGGGAATTTCACTCCAATCCCTGTCCCACCCTAAGATGCAGCAAAGCCRAGTCCTCTGCTCAACCAGCCTCAGAAAGAGGAGCCTGCTCCCCCACGGAGCTGCCCCAGCTACCGTGATCCCTTGTCCCAGTACCTCGTGCAGTAGCCACATCCAGCGCTGCCTCCTCCTGAGCCGTGGCACTGCGATAAACTGTCTCGTAGCGGGACGTGATACTGGTTCTCACTGCTGCAGGAGAAAGCCTGAGTGAAGCTGCTAGTCCTGGCTCCCAGTCCCTTCATAGGAACCAGGTGCTAAGAGGGACAAGGGACAGCCCCAGGGGGACACATGCCACAAGGTCCTTTGGGCACCAGATCTAACCTCAGCTGAGTGACCCACCCCGACACGTGGCCTCAGCTGGTCCGGGGTGGCAGGCAGGACAGCCCCACACCAGCCAGGGCACGTCCCCCTCTCCAAGGGCTGCCATCGTCCCCATCCCTAGGGAGGGGAGCTGGTCTCTTCCCTGCCGCACCCCGAGGACCTTGCTGTCACCACTGCTCCCCTGTACCGCCAGCTCAGGACGGGATGATGCTGGCAGACGTGGGTTCGGGGTGTGGGGAGCTCTGGGCTGACAGCCGGTGCCAGCCTCCTGCGGCGAGAAGCCGCGGGCACGCAGGGACCCCCCGGGGAAGGACGAGACCACCCAGGAGGGAGAGACAAGTCGGGGACAGCCGGAGGGGYCTCTCACAGTTCACAGAAATCTCCATCTCCTGCACGTCCCTGAACGGCAGCGGCCTCGGCAGGTCCCCGGGCACCGACCCCGGGGCGAAGACCACGGCGACGGGCACCGCCAGCTGGAACTGAGCAGAGGCGTCAGCCCGGGCACCCGAGCCCCAGGACCCGCTGCCCCGGTCCCCCCCGGCGCTCACCGGCAGCTGGCCCAGCCCGTCGATGTCCGCGTAGGGCAGGGCGGCGCGGTAGGTCTCGGTCGTCCTCCACCACAGCGGCAGCCCCAGTACCACAGCGATGGCCGCGAAGGACAGGGCGGCCCGCCGGCCCCGCGCCCGCTCTGCGGGGACAGCGCTCAGCACCAGCCCGGCTCCCCGGGGACGGGGCAGGGACCGGGCACCGGGGGACAGGAGCTGAGGGACAGCGAGCGAGCCCCGGACACGCGGGTGCCACCGGTACCTGCTTCATCCGCCGCTATCGCCGCGGCCGCCGCCATCTTCACTTCCCCGACCAGCCGAGGGGGCGGGGCCTACGCTCAGCCCAGCCATTCAGAGCGCCCAGTCCTCATGCAGCCAATAGGCGTGGAGTTCGGAGGGCGGTGACGCAGACGGGCGGACAGTAGTACCAACCAGAGCACGGTACCCGCCCTGAAGAGGCGGGCTTTGGCCGCAAGGCCTCTACGAGAGCCGCGGAGGGACAGGCGGTGCCTCCGCGCGGGCGGGAGGGGCTGCGGCGGGCGCATGTGCGGCACCGAGCACCGCGGCCGGGAAAGGGGGGGTGGAACYGGGGGAGGGGAGGGTGGAACAGGGGCTCCTCACCCACCCCATGGCCCGTAGGGAGAGCCCAGCCACCCCTCCTGGCTCCCAGAGCCCCACGATGGGCGTGGGTGGGCTGAGACCAGGCACAGCTCATTGCATGGGTGGTGCCCGCAGCCGGCAGAGGAAACGGGGCAGCCCGGGATGGGGCAGCGCGCGGTCCCCAGGTACCCCGTGGCGAGGGAGGAGGCGGCACAGCGCTGTCTCTACCGTTTATTCGTTGTTAGGCTATTTGGTACACGGGGTGCACACGGCGAACACAACACAGGCGCCCCAAGGGCGGCAGCGACCGGGACTGCGAAGCTACGGCAGGGCAGGGGCACCCCCAGGCCTTCCCCTCCTGCCCCCCACGCGGCCGGGCCTCCCTCCACCACAGCCTGGCTGGAGAGCCCCCCGCCAAAGGGGCACCCGGGGGGCTCCCTTCGGGGGCCARGTGACCCAGGCCCCCCACTTCATCTGTGGATGCGGTGGCGTGGGGCCGGCCCGCGGGGCGCGCTCCCCTTCCCCTCCCCGCGTGGCAGCTCCCCTGGGTGGCTGGGGTGGAAGCAGGGTGTGAGCAGTGGCGGGGAGGGGGCCAGGGCGGGGGCCGGGGCCGGTGGGGCACCCGGCCGGGGCTCAGTAGGCATGGTTGGCCACGTAGAGGGACTGCCCGGCGGCCCCCGAGTCGTCCCCGCTGCCCTCGTACTTGCCCAGCGCCGCCAGCCCATTCACCTGCAGGGAAAGAAAATGTCAGTGGCCCCCGTGGGGCATGGCCCTCGGGGTCCCCCAGTCCCTGGGGACACAGCCTTCAGGGGCTCCAGCCCATGGGGACATGGTCCGTGGTGTCCCCGTGCCCTTGCAACGCAGCCCTTGGCATCTCCCTCCCGTGGGGACAGAGTGCTCAGCATCCCCCATCCCCCACAACCCTYGCTGTCCCCCGTCACCCCACGGGACATGGCTTTTGGCATCCCTCTTCCCACAGGGACAGAGCCCTCGATGTCCCATGTCACCCTAGGGGGCATGGCCCATGCCGCAGTGACCTGGCCCTTGGCATCCCCCATTGCCCTCTGGGGACGCGGTCCTCACTGTCCCCCATCCCACAGGGAGACAGTCCTGTGTGTCCCCCCATGGGGACCATGGCCTTTGGCATCCCGTCCTGTGGGGCACAGCGCTTGGTGTCTCCTGTCACCCCATGGGACATCGCCCTCAGCATCCCCCAACCCAAGGGGCACAGTCATTGGCGTACCCCCTCCCACGGGGACACAGCCCTTGGTGTCCCCACCACCCTATGGGACGCAGCCCTCAGCGTCCCTCTCCTGCAGGGGCCATCCCCGTCACCTCTGCGCGCTTGATGAACTCCTCGGTGGCGGCGGTGGCGTTGTCCCGCTGCCCGCGCCAGGCGCTGAGCGCCGATGCCTGCAGCGCCCGACCGTAGGAGAAGGTGAGGGCCCATGGCCGCACCAGCGGGCACGTGTTGATGGCGTTGAGGTTGATGGAAGCCTCCTCCTCACTCTGACCCCCAGACAGGAAGGTGACACCTGCAGAGAGCAGGGTTATGGCACCAGGGGGGCCACAGGGCATCCCCATCCTGGTCCCCGCCACGTTCTGGTGCTGGTACCTGGCACGGCTGGGGGCACGGTGCGGCGCAGGGCGGTGACAGTGGCCATGGCGATCTCCTCGGGGCTGTACTTGGTGGGGCAGGAGTGCCCGGGGGTCACCATGTTGGGTTTCAGCAA
The DNA here is from genome assembly GCA_035582835.1 of Phoebastria nigripes. NCBI lineage: Eukaryota > Metazoa > Chordata > Aves > Procellariiformes > Diomedeidae > Phoebastria > Phoebastria nigripes. The sequence continues at coordinate 839,800 of JAYKAV010000378.1, read as the reverse complement.
GGTCCCCTCCAGGTAGACGTGGTGGTCGCTCAGTGCCTTGTAGACAGCTGCCAGCACCTGGGGAGGATGGGCAGCATGGAGTCCCCCGGCACAGCACAGCGTGGCACAGTGCCCGCCCTGCTGTCTGCTCCACTGCTCACCTTCTCCGTCACGTACTGGCACCGCTTGAGGTCGTGGTCACCATCGGGCAGGATCTCCGGCTCCACGATGGGCACAATGCCATTCTGCAAACACCAGGCAGATGCCATCACAGGGACATCCCTGAGCATCGCCCCGGCCCCATGGCAATGTGGGCCAATAGCTGGACCTGGGGGGCGATGCTCAGCCCCAGGGTTCAATGCCCATCCCAGTGGGCTGATGTGTGGCCCCATGAGGTGACGCCCAGCCCCGTGGGGTGATGCCCAACCTAGGAAGGCCAATTCTTGGCCCCATGGAGCAACACCCATGTTTGTGGGGTGATGCCCAGCCCCATGTAGCAATGCCTGGCCTCATGTGGTGATGCCTGGCCCCATGAGGTGATGCCCAATCTAGGAAGGTCAATTCTTGGCCCCACAGAGCAATGCCCATGTTTGTGGGTTGATGCCCAGCCCCATGAGTGACACCCACCCCATGGGGCAATGCCTGGTCCTGGGGGTCAATACGCATCCACGTGAGGTGTTACCCAGCCCATGGGTTGATGTCCAGCCCCATGGGGTGATACCCAGGCATGGGGGCAATGTTGAGGCCCATGGATCTGTGCCTATCCCTGTGGGGCAATACCTGGCCCCTTAAGTCAACAACCACCCTATGGGTCAATGCCCATCCCGTGGGGCGATGCCCAGCCACAGACACATACCTGCTGGCAGATGCTGGCATAGCGGGCCAGGACGTTGGCGTTCTCCATGATGGCAAGYGCGGAGGGGGTGTTGTCACTGATTTTCAGCACGCAGCGCCACTTAGCGAAGTCAGCCCCATCCTTCTTGTACTGGGCACAGCGCTCCGACAGCCCATCCAGACCTGCCGGGTAGCGCGTCAGCCCTGCAGCCCCAAACCCTGTGGCCCCTGCCCCTCTACCCCCTCCACCTACCCTGCGTGGTGGTCTCGCCATCTGTCCCGGCCAGCGGCACGACGCCCTTGTCCACCTGTGGAGAGAAGGGGAAGGCGGCGCTGAGCCCCACCAGCACCCTTCAAGCACCCTCAGCACCCCACAAACCCACCGGACAGCCCCCATACCTTGATGCCCACGACGATGCCCTTGTCCTTGATCATCTGGACGAAGGGGGTGCCGTCGTCAGCCTTCTGATACATGGTCTCGTGGAAGAAGATGACGCCTCCGATGCATTTCTTCACCCGGCTGTCGGCGCTAAAGAGGATCTGGCGGTACAGCCGGCGGTTCTCCTCCGTGTTCTCCACCCCAATCTGGTTGAGGCGCTTCGCCATGCTCCCTGCGGGCACCCAGCACCCTCGTCAGCCTCAGGCGTGGGGAAAAAGGGTGGCGGGACAGATCCCCCCCTCACTGACCTACGGACTCATCGGCGGCCAGGATGCCCTTGCCCGGGGCCACGATGCGCAGCGCGATGTCCGACAGCTCCTTCTTCTGCTCGGCCGTCAGCGCGGGGTATTGGTGCGTCATGGTGGTGGTGGCTGCGAGCGGATGGGGGCTGAGTCACGCGCCGGCCGGGCAGCCCCCCCCATCTGCCACGCACCCGCATTCTGCAGGGACCGGGGACCCCCACGGGGCTGGGACCCCGGCCCTGCCGGTCAGCGGGGCGGGCGCGTTGCATAAGCAGGCAGCTGCCCTCACCCCGGGACGGGCAGGGCCTCGTGGAGGATGCCGGGGAGCTCCCAGCCATTTTGCTGCCTGCTCGCCCGCCCCCAGCCCAGCCATCTTGAGGGCGCGCAGCTTCGCGGGGGGCCGTGGCAGGGAACGGGGGGGCCCAGGGATGGAGATACCCCGGGGCCGGGGATACCCCGAGTGGGAGGTACGCGGGGGATGGGGATACCCCGGGGATGGGGATACTGGGGGGATGGAAATACCCCGGCAATGGCGCTACTTGGGGAGGGAGAGACCCCAGGAGCGGCACAACTGGGGCTGGGGGTACCCGGAGGATGGCGATACCCCGGGGACGGCGCCGTCGCGGGGACGGGGATGCCCCGGGGAGCCGGTAACTCCCCCCGGGGCGGCGATCCCCCGGCCGGCACCGCCTGGGCTCGGGCTGCGCCAGCGCAGGGGCTGTCTCCGGGTTCCCCCCCGCCAGCACCCCCATGCCCGGGGCTCCCTCTGCCCCGGAGCCCCCCCAGCCCTGCCCGACCCCCGGGATGCCGGCGGCGCCGCACGGAGACACCCCGGAGCCTCGGCAGGGCTGCCGGCTCCCGCCGCCGGGGTCCCTCGGCTGCCCCCCCGGCCGCCCCCCCCCCGGCTCCCCCTTACCGTGCAGGGCGGGCGGCGGCGGTTGCGGACTGCGGGCTGCGCGCTCCGGCCCCGCGGTAAATGGGGCTGCGGTGCCGCAGAGCTACGTGACCGGCGGGGCGGCACCCGGCAGGACCGGCCCCCCCGGCCCGCTCCGCCCCCCCCGCCGCCGCACGCACAACCCCCGCCCCGGCGAGAACCCCTGCCGCTGGTGGGGACCCCAGGGTGACAACCCCGGCTTGGGGACCCCGCTGTGCCGCCCCTTTGCAACCCCCTGCTGCTGGTGGGGAGCCCTCTGTGCCCCCCCCTCCCCCAGCCGGGGACCCAACTGAGTCCCCCCCTGTCATGGGCAGGGACCCCCATGCCACCCAGGCACCCCACTGTGCCACTCCCTGGTGCTGCTGGAGACCCCTCTGTGCCACGGGGACCCTGCTGTGCCGTTCCTGGCTATGGCCACRGACTCCCCCGCCACCCCCTTGCCACTGCTGGGGACCCCCCTGTGCCCCCCTATTGCCACTGCCAACTAGGGCCAGGGACCCCCCTGTGCCACTCCCATGCCACCCCACCACTGCTGTGCCAGGGACCCCGACCACGTCACCTCTGCTACCAGGGACCAAGCCCCACCAGTGCAGAGCCCCAGACCCCTGGGACAGGGTGGGGGGTCCCGCAAGAGACCGGTCCCCCTGCAAAAAACTGCCCGGAGCCAGCGCAGGGACAATAGCGGTGTCCCCGTTCACCCCACGGGGCCAGCTGCCAGGGCCGTGCTCTGCTGAATCTCCACCGTAGAAGGAGGGCTCAGCCRCCCTGCGTGGCCCTAATCCAGGGAGGGAAGTGCATCTCCCCCCGCATCCCAGAGCCGGGCACAGCCTGGGGCACCCACTGCCAGCCCCTCATCTCGGGGGGGCCGTATCTGACCCCTTGCCAGCAGGGTCACAGCCACAGCAGGGAGGGAGGGAGGCGATGCCAAGGAGCAGCAAGCGCTGCTTGCCCATGAGCCACCCACGCACCCGGTAAATAGAGGCTCAACCCTAAACACCTCCATTTCCTGGGTGCGGGGGTAAATAAAGGTGCCAGCACCCAGGGTGTCGCAGCACCCACCCCGCACAGGGTAGCAGGGCTGCGGTGGAGGGCAGGGGAAGGTGACCCCCCCACCCCAGGCAGGAAAACAGGCCATTAAAAACCAGAGCACTTGTTTGAACGCTGCTATTTTGGGCCACACCGGGGGAGGGAAGTGCTGCATGGCCCCCATGGCAGCAGGGAGCACCCTTGGGGTCGGGAACACCGGGATGGGGATCCCGCAGGAGATGCCCTAGCAGGGAAGGAGGGAGTTGAGGCTGGAGCTGTGCTGGGAGCAGCAGGGGCCCCCGAGGGAGCCCCCCCCCCCCATGCAGCAGCGGGGGCCAAGGGGGGGGCTGGGAGCAGGAGCTGGCAGAGCTCCCAGCGCCTGGCAGGCAGCACTCCCAGTGACCCAGGGGATGCTGCATGCCAGAGCCACGCTGGGAGGGGAACCATCCCCACGCAACAGGCGTGTGGCCCGCAGCCCCATGATGGGGGTGCAAGGATCCAGCCTCCGATACCCTCCGCAGGGGGAAGCAGGAACCAGGGGCAGAGGGAATCTAGGGCAGGAGGAGGAGCAGGGGCCCGGGGAGGGAAGCTAGGTCAGCCCAGGCACGCTGGCTGCTGCCGGGGCCGCAGGGTGGGAGCCTGGGGAATGCAGCGCCTTATTGAGAGCAAGCGCCGGGGGGGGTGTGTGCRTGGCCCCCGCCAAGGAGGAGAGGCCCTGGGGTGGCAGAGAGCTTTGGCCACAGCCCCGTGACGGGGACGGAGCGGGTACAGCCAGCACAGGCTAGACGAGTTGTCCCCACCCAGGGCACCAGGAGCTTCCTGCATCCATGCACCAGGCAGGGTGAAAGCCAACAAAACTTTATTCAAGAAATAATTACAGCATTAAGAACAGGAAGGTTTCATGCTACAGGCTACAGCGGCTCGGCAGCTTCCTTGCTGCCACTGGCCGGCTTCAGGCCCAAGTACCGCAGCAGGCTGTGGAGCTCCTGGCAGCCCGCTGCCACGTCGGGGACAGCCGACAGGACCTGGGGACAGCAGCAGCGTTAGCGACAGCGTTTGGGATGAAGGTTTGTATTGCCGCATTCACAGCAAGGGTGAGCGAGACGAACCAAAAACCTCACCTCTTTCATCTTCTCCTGCATCTCCTCGTGGGTCCTCAGCACTTTCTGGGCTTGATGGAGCTTCAGCTCCAGCCCTCGGACCTGTGGTGGGAGATGCCTGTCGGGAGCCTGCCCCAAAATTGGGCAGGGACCAGCCCAGGAGGGAGAGGGGACTAGAGCCAGAGCAGCCCCTCGGGGCTCCCCATACCTGCTCCAGGTACTTGTCAGAGAGCATCTGCTTCTCCTCCTCTCTCTCCAGGAGCAGCAGCCGCAGTTTGTCCACCTGCAAAAAAAGCAAGCGCCGCTGAGAGCTCACTGTGAGGAAGAGCCATGGGGTGGAGGGCTCTCCCCTGCTGTCCCATGGGTCGCCTGCTCGAGGAGCAAGGTCTGGAGAGGTCCCCTGTCCACAGAGGGGTGGTGACATGAGGAGCCCTAGGCCCCAGCAGTCCCCTGGCCTCACCTGCTGCTGCAGCAGGACTCGCTCCTGGATGTAAGCAGCATCCACCTTGGGCTCCTGCCCCCGCACCTCCTCCCACAGCACCTTGGCCTCCGACTCTGCGCGCTGGAGCGAGCGCCTCAGGTGGAAGACCTCTCCCTTCAGCATCTGCAGGGGGAAAGGAGATGCTGAGACGGGTCCTACGGCCAGCACCCCCCAGGCGTGCAGCTCGGCCGGGCCCCCATCACGCACTGTGACTTCCCCACTCTTGTCGATGAGTTGCAGCATCTTCTCTTCCTGCTGTTTCACCATGTTCTGCAGCTCCTTCTCACTCTGCGGCGGGGAAGAAGCGGTGTTAGGCAGTGCCCGGCCCCAGCCACCCCCAGCACCCCAGCGGCGGAGCGGGTTTTCTCATGTTCGAGAAGGTCAGAAGAGCCAGGAGCACCCATGGGGCATCGCTGGAGCCGGTCACCCAGATTTCTCTGCGTCCTAGATCAGCGCCTGTCCCAGTTTGTCTCTGCCCTGGGGTGAGCGCTGGCCCACTTCTGGCACCGGCTCACCTCTAGCTTGACCCTCAGTGCCTTGTTCAGCTTGGCGATGGTGGCAGCCTGGGCGTCCATCTTCTCCTGGCTCTCGTCCGTCACCGTCTCCAGTCGGAGCTGCAGGTTGGAGCTGGGAGAGGACAGCGGGGCTGAGCGAGTGGGGATCGCAGCCGAGCGCAGTGCTGGGTACAAACCCCCCTCCTGGGCATCCCGTGGTGAGAGAGGCCAACCCAGCCAGCTGGAAAAAGCCCTTCTAGCTATGGCAGGAGAGGTCTAATCCAGAGCTGGGGTGAGAGACAGACCCCAGACAGGCTGCCCGCAGGAGATACCATGCCCGGGAGAGCGGTGCCCATGCCTGGCCCTCGACACGAGCCCCCACTGAACTCACATCTCTGTCTGCAGCGCCTTGAACTCACTCTGCTCCAGCTCCTGAATGCGGGAGCTCAGCATGGTGAGGTCAGAAACCACGGCTTTCAGCTCCTTCACGCTCTCCAGCAGACCGTCCTCAGGCTCTGTGGGCAGGGCAGAGGCTCGTGAGCAGCACAGAGGAACATCAGCCCCAGGGAACACGGAGCCAAGCAGGAAGGCATGCCTGCTTGTCCCCCCCCATGCAGGCAGCCCTGCAGCTTCGGAGCAGGGTCCAGGGCAGGGTGACAGCCCCAGTACCTATTGGCTTCGGTGTAGAGGCAGGTTTGTCCTTGGTAAATGCACTCCCGCCTCCGGCGGCTTCATCAGCATCTGCGAGAGGAGAGGGCAGAGGCACTGTGCCCAGTCCTGCGTGCTGCAGGGGAGCACGACCAGCGCTCACCCATGCACCCACCCACCCCRGGGAGTTCAGAGAAGACCCCGTCCRCTTGCAGGAGYCATGACCCAACCCATGGCTGCCACAAGGGAACAACTGGGGATCTACAGGGAAAGGCACGGGCACGGCACCAGGGTCTCCTCCTTGCTCAGCACCAGTGCACATCCCCAGCATGGAAGGGAGCGATTTCCCATCCCCATACAGGGGGACCGCCCAGCACCCAGGGAGTGGGTGCCAGCTCACCTTTCCCCGACACCGCTTTCAGGACACTGCCCACGAAGGAGCTCCCGGCGCGGTATGGGGTGCGGCATGCCGGCGTGCGGCAGGCGGGGGTCCAGGCACGGCGGGGTGTCTGCCAGCCCGGCGTCCGTGGAGCCGGGGTCCAGGCTCTGCTTCTTGATAGGGCATCATCCTTTGGAGGGGAGGGAGAGCACAGGACCGGAGCACGGCTTGTGACAGCTCTGCACTGCCCCGGTGAGCGAGGGGCGTCTTGAAGCCACGCCATGGAGAGCCACAGGGGTCTGACCCCCCCTCCCTGGTCCACCCCCTCGTCCTTGTCCTCGGGGCAGGGCTCCTACCTCCTCTTGCAGAGCAGCCCTGAGGCAATCGGCGAGCTCCCGCAGCCGCATCTTGCTCTCAGCGATGTCCGCGGAACACCAGGAGACTTTCTCCCTCCTGTTCTGCAAGTCGAGGAGCTTGGCCTTGGTGCTCTCCAGCTCCCTGCCGAGGGCAGCCTGCTCTTCCCTAYGGGATGGCATCAGCCTCAGCGGAAGCAGCATTCCCCCTCCTCGGTGTGGGATGGGGACATTTCCCACTCCTGTCTCCCACTGTGACCCGGGGGTGGAGCAAACCCCACAGGTTTAGGCAGCTTCCCGCAAGATGGGGTCTGCTGGGCTTCCCCACAGCCTCTTCCACCCACCTGGGCAACCACGCTTGGCTGGGGCAGCAGTGACCGGAGCGGTGTCCCCCTGTGTGTCCCCCACCCCCCAGGAGGGGCTCAATTTCCCAAAAATAGAGGGGTTCAAGCAGAGGTTGTGAGGAGGGTCGGTACCGCAGGCGCTGGTGGGAGTCCATCAGCTTCTCATACTGCAAGCTGCGCTCCTGCAGGGTGGCCTCTGAGGACTTCAGCCTGGCCTCCACCTCCAGCAGCTGCATGCGGGACATGCGGTTCTCCTGGTCGAGGAACTGCAAGAGGGTGGGGGGACACAGCCATGAGCACCTGGCCAGAGACCCGAGGGGACCTACTGGGACCCCCAGCACGGTCTCTCCCACTCCTCAGGGTGCTGTTTCCAATTAGGGGCAGCTTTACCCCAGCAGACCAACCCCTGGAGACCAGCAGTTTACTGGGGGACATAGGACAGGCTGGGGGAAGGCACTGTGCCTGCAGCCAGGGGAAAATTATCGCAGAGAGCTGCCCACCCCCCTCCCTGGGAATCACCACCAGGCAGGATGGAGAGCTGCGCTACGTGCGGGATGTCAACCGCCCTCGCCACGCTCACCCCCCCTGCGGGAGGGCTAATCCCACTGCTGGCYGGCTGCCAGCGTTTCCGCGAGGTCATGACGGGGGCCGGCAGCGCGTGACAGCGCAGGCAGGGTCAGGCAGCTCCTACCTCCCGGCACTCGGTTGCTTCCCGCAGCTCCTGGCACAGCCCATTGCACTCCCGCTGCAGGGTGTCCCTCTCCCGCGCCAGCCTGGGGGGGATGGGACGGGGTCAGGGGGTGCCACGTTTTGGGGGCAAGGGGTGGCAGGAGGTGGCTGTGGCAGGGGCCAATGCCCTGCCCCAGGTCTCAGACCCACCGGGCCATCTCCTCCCACTGCTTCTCGTTCTCCTGCTGCAGTGCGTCCCGCTCCTGCTCCAGGTTGGCCAGATTCGTCATCAGGGAGCTCAGGTCTGCGAGGGGCAGAGCCATCAGCGCCGGGGGGACGGGGGCAGCAGGGACGGGGGCAGCTCCAGCCCCCCACGTCACCCACCCCTACCTGCGCTGAGGCGTGAGTTGGCCACCGTCAGCTGCTCCAGCTGAGCCACCGTGTCCTGTAGGGCCACCGAGGTCTCCTCCAGCTGGCAGGATGCCTGCAGAGACACGATGCCCTCTGGGCTCTCTTTGGGCCACTTTTCCCCATGGGATGTTCCCACACCAAGGGTTCCCCAAGTCCTCCCACTCAGCACTAGGCAATCCCCTACCTCCTCTTTGGTTTGAAGAGCTTCGTCCGCTCGCTGCCTCGCGGCATCCCGCTCCTCCAGGCAGCTCCGCAGCTTGCCAGGCATGCTCTCCAGCACGGCCCGGCACCGCGACACCAGGGCCCTCGCCTGTTCCCGCTACGAGGGGAGATGGCACTGGGCAGAGCTGAGCACGGCACGGCCATGCCGGCTGGTGGCTCTGCCCGGCTGCGTGACCGGGGTGGGGTCTGGCAGCCAGGCTGCTCACGGTACCCAGGGCACAAAGTGCTCCGAGACAGAGTGAAGCGGCACCAGCCTGGACTGCGCCGGCGGGGAGGTGAGGGGCTGAGCCTGCAACCAGCCCCCACCAGGGACACCCCTCACCTCCGCGTCCAGGGCTCTCCTTTCCTCCTCCAGATTTTCAAAGGTGACATCTATGAATTCCCGGAAAGACTGAGTCTCTGCAGCCAGGGATGCCTGTGGGGCAGGAGAGACGGGTCAGTGCTGCCGCAGTGGAAGAGCCACATTCATGGCTGTGGAGGGAGGCGAGCGCCAGTCCCAAGGYCAGATCTGCGGCAGCTTCCCAGCAGCGGCACCAAGAAAACTCTGATGGACCCAAACCCATCACCGACCGTTGTTCAGAGCATCACCCAAGCCCAGGAGGTGGGGATGCCCTTCCAGCCCCCTCCCTGGGACCCAGCRGGGAGGCAGTCAGAGGTGCACACCCGCTCAGTACCTGCTGGTCAATGGCATCCACCAGCAGCGTGGCCAGCTCTTGCTGGGAGGCCAGGCTCTGGTCGCGGGCGCTGATCCGGGCGCTGGCGTGGGTGCGGAAGGCCTCCAGGAAGCRATCACCCTGCCGAGGGAAGGATGCTGCTCCGGGCATGGCATCACACAAGGGGCAGCTCCCAGGAGCCGTCCCCCGCACGCTGCTGCAGCCCAGGGCTCCTGCTCCCAGCGGGACACAGCCTGAGCCAAAAACCCATCCCGAGAGCTCCAGTCACCCCAGGCAGCCACAGCCCTTCTGGCCTTCCAGGGCTACATCAGGCTTTTCCCCCTGGATGCCAGAGAGACCTTCCCCCTCCACAGAGATGGGCAGAGATGCAGGATGCCCCATCAAAGGCACGGGGATGACAGAGCCTGCCCTGATCCCCCCACCAGCTGCCCCCCTACCTCCTCCTTGGCTCGGAGGGCTTCGTCTGCTCGCTGCCTCATGGCATCCCTCTCCTCCAGGCAGCTCCGCAGCTTGCCAGGCACGCTCTCCAGCACAGCCCGGCACCGTAACACCAGGGCCCTYGCCTGCTCCCGCTGCGAGGGGAGATGACGCCAGGAGGCATCAGGTATAGCTGACGGCTGCTGTGTGTGCCAGCAGCACCAGCGTCTCATGAAACCCGGGGGAAAGGGTGCCCAGCCCAGCTGCGCGGGGGCTCACCTCCCGGTCGAGGGTTCCCTGCTCATCCTGCAAGCTCTGAAATGTGGCATCCACGAGGTCCCGAAACAGGAGGCACTGCCTGCTCCAGGCGCTCTGTGGAAGGGACAAGGGCACCGGCACTCAGGCAGCACTCCCGGGGCCAACACAAGCAGCGCCAGGCACACGCATGCCCTGCCAGGCTGAGACCCGGTGCACTCATTGCACGCCAGCCAGCCGAGACGCACCATCCCCGCAGTGCTTAGCTCCAGCTCCTGCTGCAGGTCCCGCTCCGCTCCCCGCTGCCGCTGCAGAGCCTCTGTTTTCCTCCGCAGCTCTTGGTAGAGGTTGCGGTAGATCTCCTCCTCCTAAGGGCATCCCAGCAGTGCAGAGGGGACTTCGTACCAGCCCCGCTCCACCCTGGGGTCCAGCGAGAGCCATTTGGCTGTGACACCTCCTGTACCCCCCTCCCCACACACGCCAGGGATGTTTCCCCACACAAAGGATTCAAATCCAGCAAACTCAGCAGGTTGAGCCAGGCGCGATAATGTGGCTGGAGCAGCACCGGGCGCATGATGCCGTGTGCCGTGCCGCAGCAGCCCCACTTTACTTCCACTCCACTGGGCTGCGGTCCAGCCGGGGCCACCATCCCACCGGTGGCACACAGGCACCATTACAATGGCAAGGCCACGGAAAATGGGGTGGCATCACCCTGACGAGGGCTCTTACCCCTTCGGGGTGGGTGACGTCCGTTTGTGTGAGCACGTCCCTCTGCTCAGCCGGCCCCACGCCGGGCAGCGGCCGCTGGCTCTCCTGCCAGTTGCGCAGCTGGAGCGAGAGGGCTTCGATGATGATGAGGGTGCTCTCCAGCCGCCCCTCCAGCTCTGCCCGTGGCAGGGACTTCAGCTGCTCCCGGGCACAGCTGGGGACAGAGAGAGGGCTTGGGGCAGGGACAGCCCACGGGTGCCACAGCCCCAGACAGGGGGGAATGTCCCCAAACTTACTGCCAGAGCAGGGAGTCCGTTTCGGCAGCACTGTCCTTGGCGCAGGGGGGGCCGCCCAGGGACGTGTTCATGCTCCTCTCCCGCAGGTCCCGGGGGGTCATGAAGGTGCCGGCGACTGCGGTGGGCACCGGGGTGACGCTAGTGCTGGCGACCGCGGTGGGCACTGGGGTGACGCTGGTGCCGGCGACCGCGGTGGGCACCGGGGTGACGCTGGTGCCGGCATCCCACCGTGGTGCAGGCAGGGGCAGGCTGTGCTGCAGGGACTCCAGCAGGGACGAGGTGTTGAGGCTCTTCTCCAGCCAGACCAGTGGCAACACCCAGGACACAGCACCCGKGGCCACCTCGGGCGAGGGGATGGGGGTGGCCATCGCCTCTGACCCAGCATGCTCCAACCTACCTGCCTCAGTGGGAGGGGGAATGGGGGGGCCCTGCTCTGCGGGAGCAGGGGCTGGGGACTTGGCCCCCTCAGGGGTGTCTTGGCAAGGTGGGGGACCTGCACTCTCATCTCCAGCTGGGGGCTCGGGGGCCAGGGGGCTGCAGGAGAGGTCGGCGGGTGCCGCTCGCCAGCCATGGAAGGGAGCTTCCTGTGGGGTGGAACTGGTCCCAGGGGGCCCAGGGGTGCAGGAGGCCAGGCTGGCACTGCCGGGGGGCCCAGGGGTGCAGGGCGCTGAGGTGGTACTGCTGGGGGGCTCCAGGGTACACAACTCCAGGATGGGGCTGCACAGGGGGGCCAGCATGGTGCTGCCGGGGGGCTCCGGGGTGCT
>JAYKAV010000378.1:808248-827697 GCA_035582835.1 Phoebastria nigripes | reverse complement strand
GGTGCTGCCGGGGGGCTCCGGGGTGCTGGGCCCTGGAGTGGAACTGCCGGGGGCCTCCAGGCTGGTGCTGCTGGGGGTCTCTGGGGCACCGGGCACTGCGGTGGGATTCCTGGGGGGCTCAGGGGCACCAGGCTTCAGGGCGGGACTGCTGTGGGTCTCTGAGGTGCTGGGCCCCAGGGCGGGAGTCCTAGGGGGCTCTGGGATGGTGCTGCTGGGGGTCCCCGGGGTACAAGGCACTAGGGTGCTGCTGCGGGGGGGGAGGAGGATAGCACTTCTGGGGGGTCCTGGGGTGCAGGGCACCGGGGTGATGCTGCTGGGTGGTCCCCGGGTGCAGGACACTGGCATGGCACAGTCATCGTCCTACAGGACATTTGGGGGGGTGGGGGGTCAGGGCTGCCCTGCCCTTCCCCCCAGCACCCTATAGCCATTTTCCCCAGTCTCCCCATTTCCCCCACCCCAGTAGATATACCTGTCCCCCCACTGCCCTGGTACCCCACCCCAGTATCCCCAGTTCCGGTACACCCCAGCATCCCTTCCTGTTACCCCGACTCCCCCCCACCCGGCCCTGCACCGACCTTGAGCCGCAGGCGGCGGAGCAGCGGGGTGAGGCTGGTGCGCTCGGCGCCCGGCTGCAGCCGCAGCTCCTGCAGGGGGGCGCGCCGGGGCCGCCGCTGCTGCGCCTGGGGAGGGGGGGAACCGCGGGTCACCGGCGGCATCACCGGTGGCATCCCCCCCCGCACACATACCGGGAGCGCTCCGGCCCGCACCAGACCCGCCGGCCCCCAGCCACCTCGGGGCAACCCCGCACGGTCGGGGCCGCCCCGCCGGGACACCCCCCCACACCCCCCGGGGCTCTCCCCGCCGCACCACCGGGACGCCCAAACCGGTGCCCCCGGGGCGAGCCCCCCGGCCGCACTCACGGCGGGGGCCTGGGCGGCCCGCATGGCCCCGCTCCCGGTCCGGTCCGGTCCGGTCCGGTCCCGCTCCCGGTCCGGTCCCGCTCCCAGTCCCAGTCCGGTCCCGCCGCTCCCCGCGCGCCGCCGCCGCCGCCCGTTTGAAAACCACGCGCCGCTCTGATTGGCTGCTCTGCGCACGCGTCACTCCACCGGGGAGGTTGTTAGAGGCGGGGCTATGCCAGGTGGTGGGCGGGGGGGTGGGCGGGGCTTCGGGCGAGGTCCCGCCCCCGCGGGGAAGGGCGGCGGAGGCGCTGTGCAGCGCCGAGCACGGGGCGCACCGGGGGTGCGCGGCCCTTGCGGGGGGGGGGGGGGGGGGGGGGGGGGGGGGGGGGGGAGGGGGGGGGGGGGGGGGGGGGGGGACGGACGCGGGGACGGGCCCAGCTCCCCCCGGGCCCAGCTCCCCCCGGGCCCTCCCCAGCGCCTGTCCCGGGGGAACCAGCCCCGCACGGCCCCCCAGACCTGCCCCGACCCCTGCCCCAGGAGAGGGGGGGCAGCCCCGCACACCCCCGGGGGTCCCGCAGGAGTCAGGGCAGGACCCGCAGCGGTGCCCGCGGCTCTCAGGTTTATTGCTCCCGCGGGGAGAGGTACAGCGTTGGGGTAAGGGAGTGGGGGGGATGTCCCTGAGCGATGGCGGGGGTCCTGGCCGCGGCAGCTCAGCCAGGCCAGGGCCGGCCCGGGGGGGCGGCAAGGTCGCAGTCGAAGTCGGCGAAGGTGGAGGGGTCAGGTGGGGGCTGCTCGGGGGGGCGCGGGGCCACCGCCACCGCCACCGGGTCCTTCTGCAGCAGGTCGGCGTCGAAGGCCACCCCACGGAAGAAGGGGTGGCCCTGGAAGTGGTGGAGGTAGCGCAGGCGGTGCAGGGGGTTGTGGCACAGCAGCTGGGGACAGGAGGGAGGACAGTGAGCAGTGGGGACCCCAGCATCCAGCCTGGGGGCCCAGCAGGGACCCCAAAATGTGGGCAGGAGGGTTACCTCGGCGAGCAGCCGGGCCAGCGCGGGGCTGAGCGCGGGCGGGCTCTCGTAGCTGCTCTGCTTGACGCGCTCCAGCATGGCCACGTGGTCCCCCGCCGGCGCCACAGGGAACTGGGGGGGCAGGGAGTGGATTTAGGGGTTCCGTGGGGTACCCCTATCCCCCAACACCCTGTGGTCCTCACCTCCCCGCTGGCCAGGGCAAAGAGCAGGATTCCCAGGGACCACCAGTCGGCTGCATGGCTGTAGGGCCCCCCGCTCAGCACCTCCGGGGCTGCGGGGATGAGTGGGTGAGCGCCTGGGGGGGCTGTGCCCCTCCACCGCAGCCCCCCACTGCCCCCTTACCCATGTACTGCAGGGTGCCACAGATGGTGTGGGCTCGCTCGCCCCAACGCAGGTGCCGGGAGAGGCCGAAGTCGGTGAGCTTGAGGTGTCCTGTGGGGCGAGACACCACGTGGGGACCCATGGATGGAGTGTCCCCATGGACAGGGTGTCTCCACACTGGTGCTACCAGACTCTTACCTCTCTCATCCAGGAGGATGTTCTCCATCTGAAACGAGACAGGCGCTGGGGTGGCCTCTCCATGCTGGGGGGTTTGGAGACCCCCCCACCCCATCCTCTGGCCCCCCCCAGCCCTGCTGGTACCCACCTTCACATCTCTGTGCACGATGCCCAGGTCGTGGAGATACACTGGGAAGAAGATGGAGCCGTCAGAGTGGCGGGTCCCCTCCTGGCACGGTGCCCACTGCCACCCCCGCGGCACCCGGCAGGCAGCTGCCCACCCCTGGGGATGGCTGACCCTGCCTGCAGGTCCCCAGCAGTGGGGACGGTGGTGGCTGTCCCCAACCTGGCAGGCCACTCACCCAGCACCAGCACGAGCTCGGCGGCGAACAGGCGGACGGTGGCCTCGGCGAAGCGCTCGGCGGCGCGCCACAGCGCGTGCAGGTCTCCGGTGCTGCAGTAGGTGCACACTGCCGGGACGGGCAATGGGCCTTACCGATGGGCTGTGCCACGGGGCCGGGCTGGCATGAGGGGCACAGGCACCAGGGTGGCATGGGCACAGCGGGCCAGGTGGGTCGCTGGGGCCGTGCACCATGGTGACGTGGGCACAGGGGCCACGTGGGCACCAGGACCATGCACCAAGGTGATGACAGCAAGGTGGCACAAGCACCAGGACCACACTGGCACCAAGGCGGCACAAGCATCAATATGGGCACCAGGACTAAGGTGACATGGGCACCACAGCCCAGGGGACTGGGAACATGCAAGTACTGGGGCCATGTACCATGGTGACATGGGCACCAGAGCCATGTGGGCACTGGGAACACATCAGCACCAGGACCACGTGAGCTCCAAGGTGGCACAGGCACCGTGGCCACATGGGTAGCAAAGTGACACAGTCCCCGGGGTCACACAGGCACTGGGAACACGCAAGCTACATGGGCACCGAGGTGGCACAGCCATCAGGGCCAGTGGGGCCACGCAGGCACCAGGGCTGGGGCAGCTCGTTCACCCCCACGCTGGTCCCTGCCCCGCTGCGGTTTGTCCCCATCCCTGTGTCCCCGTCCCTGAGGTGGGTGCGGGGTGGGAGCCAGCAGCCGAGTGCCTGGATCCCCGCAGGGCAGTGGGCAGCGCGGGGGGAGCGTGCGCGTGTGCGGGGACACGTGTGCAGGCGGCAGGGACACGTGCGTGGGCAGGGGCGGGCTGGGGCGAGCCCATGGGCAGATGGTCACTCACTGATGAAGAGGTGGCGCTGGCCCTGCCAGCTGTCCCCCAGCCCGTGGACAAACGGGTGCCTGACCTGTCTCTGGGGACACAAAGCAGAGAGGGTGAGTGGCCCCCAGGGCAGGGGGCCAGGGGGGCCGGGGACCTTGCTCCTGCCACCCTCCCTCCGCAGCCCCAGCAGCCTCCTGCCATCCCCACGGCTGCCCCAAACCCCCCCACGGACGGGGGTCCCCCCTGGACCGCCCCTAACCTGGATGCTGACTTCTTCCTTGCACTGCTTGAGGGTGTCACGGCGCAGCACCTCCACTTTGGGCACGACCTGGGGGGGGTGAGGGGCCATCAGGGGGGGCTGGGGGCATGCGGGGACACCCATGGGCCCCAGGGGCAGCACCCACCTTCACGGCGCAGACCTTCTCCCGCCCGCAGTCCAGCACTTTTAGGATGGTCCCGAAGGAGCCTTTGGCCACGAAGCCCAGGATCTGGTGGGGAGMAGGGCCTGAGCACCCCATGGAGATGGGCTCAGGGTGCTCGGGATGGGGCAGCGTGTGGGGTCCTGCGTGGGGTGAGGTGGGGTGGCACAGGGCACCCAAGGTAGGCGGGGGGGACACATGGGGACCAGGAGGACCCAATAGGCACCCCAGTGGGACACATGGGGACCCGGTATGGGGCACATGGGACAGGGACTCAGGGACCCCAGCACGGCGGCTATGGATGCCAGCAGGATGCATGGGACCCCGGTAGGACACCTAGGGACCCCATAAGGGTGCAGAAGGACCCCAGTAGGACACACAGAGACTCGACACGAGGCATGGGGACCTGGTGGGGTTAGAAGGGGACCTGGTGGGACAGCTGGGGACGCCAGTAGGATGCTTGCACTCCCAGCACGGCGTGTGAGAAGAGCCAGTAAGACGGTGAGCGATCCCAGGATGGCGGCACGGGATGCACAGATGGTGTGGGAGGACGCTCGGGGACCCCGGGAGGATGCACGGGGTGCGGGAGGACCCCGGTAGGATGTGCAGGGAGCCCGGTAGGACGTGCAGGGACTCGGCACGGGGTGCGAGGGGACCCGTTAGGGCGCTCGGGGCTGCCGGGCCGGGATGCGCGGGCTCCCCGGTAGGATGGTCGGGGACCCCGTTAGGATGCACCGGGACCCCGTTAGGAGGGTGGGGGCTCTGGGACGGCACCTTGAGCTGCTGCTGGCGGGCGGAGGGGCGGACGGGGAACTCCGGCAAGAAGAGCGAGACGAGCTGCGGTAGCGGCCACCCGGGCAGCGGCGGCTCCTCGGCGGGGCCCCGCGGGGCCAGGGCGAGCCCCGACCCCGGGACCGGGACCGGTCCGGTGCGGCCCAGCAGCGCCCGCACCCACGACCCCACGGCGCGGCCCTGCGGAACCGGGGGCAGCGTCAGCGGGGCGGCGGAGGGGATCCCGGGGCGGGGGGGGGACCCCGGGACGGGGGGGACCCCCGGGGCCGCCGCCGCCGCACGCACCTGGGGGGGCCGCACCGGGGCCGGCCCGGGGCCGCTGCTCGTTGCTCCCATCGCGGCGCCGCCCGGCCGCGCCCCGGGCCCGGGCCCCGGTAATCCGCCGCTTTACATAACCCCACCGCCCCGCCTCGCTCCGCTCCGCCCCGCCCGGGCGCGACCACCCCCCGCCCCGGGGCCGGGCACCGGGGCTGCCCCCTTGCACCGGCTGCGCACCCCGGGACAACCGACTGCACCGGGGCTCCCCCTTGCAACGGGTGCGCACCCAGGGACACCCACCCGTAACTGATCCCCCCGCCCCTGCTTCTGGGCAGGGCACAACCTCCAGGACCCCCCTTGCATGCTTTGGGGTTCCCCCTTCAACCACTCATCCTCCCTTTGCACCCCACTTGCTGCAGCCCCCCTGCCCCGGGGCAGCCGGTGGGGTACCTGCAGCCCCCGCTGAGCCCCGGCACCAACAGGCTCACGGACAAGACCGGAGGGGGACAAGGACAAGGGCTGAGCCCGGGGCGATGCAGATGCTACAAGGAAGCCCCGAGTCCCCAAAGTGGGTGCCCCAAGCATCCTGGGGAAGGGCAGGGGGTGAAGCCACAGCAGGTGGGGTGCTGCTGAGCTGAGAGGGGGGATGGCGCTGAGCCCAGCACTGCAGCGTGAATGGGGAGGCGAGTAACGAGCCACTGGCCCAAGACTGTTCCAAATTAAAAACTCTTTATTTAAACTCTCTCCCGTTCCCCTTTCTCCCAGCCTGGAGCGATCCTGCTGCTTCACTGGCCCCAGGGGCCGGGCCCAGCACCCTCACAGCAGGGAGGAGGGAAGCTCGCGGGAGCCCTTGGCATGGGGGGCTGCGCCCCACAAAGCGGCCCCGGAGCACGCTGCGCCCCACATCCCCGTGCTGCCGCACCCCTGCCCCGAAGCGACAGGGCTGCCAAGGGCCTGTGTGCGGCTAACCCCCGCCTCGGGCATCGCCGCGCTGAGCAGCGTGGCCCCCCCTGCCATAGGGGTGCCCCTCCAAAGGGGGAGCCACGGGGCGCCCCAGTCCCTTCCCGGCCAGCCGGGTGCTGCCGTCATTTGCGCCTGCCGAAGATCGACTTCTTGCTGGGGTTCTTCTCGCCCACGCTCAGCCCGATGAGCAGACGCGCCTTCTCGTCCTCCTCCTGCTGCTGGATGGTCCCGTCTGATTTGTTCTCCAGCTTCCCCCGGGCCTCCGTGCCCGCCGCCGGCTTCAGGCGTAGCTTCTCTTTGATCACCTGCCCCGGGATTTAGGGGGCTCAGCACCCCATGGCCACACCCAGGCCCCTCGGCGTGGGTGAGAGCCTGAGCTGCTGAGCCAGTACGGCTGCTTCCCGCTCCGGAGAACGTGCCACCTGCCTGGGGTTACCACCTCTGTCCCAGGCAGAGCAGCTCCGGCAGCCTCCCTGCGAGCAGGAAGGAGGCACTGTGGGATGGGGTCCCACGTACCTGYGCCACCAAGGCTTTGCGGCTGTCCCTCTTCACCGCCATGGCAAAGTCCAGCCATGTCCACGTGTTGTTGTGGTACTCCAGGCATGGCAGYACCAGGTTCAGGTCACCCCAGTCCACGCTGTTCTTCTCACCCTGGGTGACAGGGGTGCCAGGCAGCGTGGGATGATGCCCCAGGCCACCCTCAGCCGGAGTGGCTGTGCCCCCTCCCCAGCACGCCCCATCTCCCCGGCCCCGCACCTTGTAGCTGACACAGAGTGGCACCTGTGGGATCTTGATGTAGATGAAGGAGTTGTTCATGGCTGCGCGCTCCTTCATCTTGTCAATGTCATCCACGGGATGCTGGGGACAGAGCAGGAGCCATGAGCAGAAGGGAAGGAGAGGGGACACAGCCAGGAACCAGCGGGGAAGGGACAGCCAGGCACTAGGCCAGGGCATTGCTTCACCGGGGAGAGGTGAGAGCTGCTCTGGCATGGTGTTAGGAAAATGAGATGCTGCAGGGATCACATAAAGCGTGCAGGTGCTTGGTTGTAAAGCATGCAAATCCTCATGGTGGGAGGGAGCAGGAGAAAACGGACAGGCAAGCAGGGGAGGACATGGCTGCCCAGCTCTGCAGCCGAGGGAAAACAGACTGGCTCCACAGCAGGGCTCTCCCAGATTTCCCCCTCAAGGCAGTAGCAGGTACCTCGGGTGCTTTTCGGAATGATCTTCTGACCCCTGATGTCCGATTCAGTCCCTGAGCGACTCCCTTCCCTGGGCCCAGCGAGTCATCAGCCACGATCAGCTGCCGCGGCTTCACCACAGGGATGCCTAGGACAAACAGGGTGGGAGGCGGTGGCTGGTGTCTGGCTGGGGGTTAGCCGTGACCCAGACCCCTCCCAGCTTTGCTGCTCTTCCCACCAGCTCCCTGCCCACAGGGGAGACCACAAGCCCCAGTTCCTCGACGCGTGGCCCGCCAGCAGCTGCCCACAAACATATCCTGGACATGCAGCCAGAGCGGCTCAAAGACATCACTCGGGTGCCAGGGAGGAGGGTGACCATGAGCCTCTCACCTGTTGTCACCAGCTTGGACTTGTCTTCCTCATCCCCCACCTCCTCTTCCTCCACATTGCGGCCGGGGAAGAAGAAACCCATCATCCTGTGGAAGAACTGGTGGGTGAGCTGGATGGTGAGAGGTACCACGTTCACCTGCGGGGAGAGAGAGGCACRTCAGAGCCGGGCACACGCTGCCCACGCCCCATGGGGACTCTGCCACCTCCCGCCCCGGCCCCGGCACCTCGAAGTGCTCCTTGATGGAGATGCCTCCCACGGGCGGCCGGACCTTGCTGAAGATCCTCAGTGCCAGCTGCCGGCCGGACTGGCAGGAGCTCTGGGGACGCAGCACCACCTGCAGGGAAGAGGATGGGTGCCTGGGGTGAGGACAGGCCACCCTGGCCAGGCCACCCGTGGGTCCCCAGGGTGCAGGGCTGCTCCCCCAGGCTGCCGCTTGCCTTGTACACAGCGTTGGGCAGGAGGTTATTCATCGTGACCCAGCCCAGTTCCAGCAGATGCTCAGCCGTGTCATCAGACTTGTTGACCTGCGCACACAGACCCGTCAGCCCCACACGTCCCGGGCCCTGGCTCGGGGACTGCAGGTGCCACTGGCCGGCTCAGTACCTTGCTGTAGAGGAAGCGTTGGAGCTCCAGCTCGGCTATGCCCAGCTGCCCGTCCTCCTCGGTCAGGCGCCAGCGTGCCTGGGCAAAGTAGAACTCAGTCCGCCGTGCCACGCTCACATCTTCGGGCTGCTTTCGCAGCTCCATCTTGTTGGCTCGCTGCAGCTGGAAGTCCTTGAAGCACCTGCAGCAGAGAGAGGAGCACTGGGATGTGGGAGCCCTGGAGTAAGGGGGACACAACACTGCGGAAGTGTCCTACCTGATCAGTATGTTCAGCTCCTCGCTCTCCAGCTGCAGGTCAGCTTTCTCCTGGCTCAGCTGCTGCTGCAGCCGGTGGTTGAGGTCAAGCAGGCTCTCATTTTTGCTGTCATCCTGCAGGGACTGAAGGACAGACAACCCTCAGCACCCTCTGCCCTGGAGCAGGGACCCCAGGGAGCCAGGCCCTGCTGGGATGTGGGCTCACCTTCACGTTGGAGTACATCTGCTTCTCCAGCTGCCGGATCTGGGCGACGTGCTGCCTCACGGCCTCTTGCAGGTGTAGGATACTGCTGCGCTGCTCCTCGGGGTTGCTGGAGATTTCCAGCTGGAAGCGCACCCGTTGTTTCTTCTCGCTGTGCTCCTGGACACGGGGATAGGGGAAGGTTAGGATTGCCCTGGGTGCAGTGAGTGGCACGGTGACCTGAAGCCTCATGGGTACCTTGCGTTTGGGCTCCACGTGCAGCAGCAGGTTGTTGACTATGTCAAGGATCATGGCATACTGTGCGGGGTTGGTGGATATCTCCAGGTCGTGGTGGATCAGTGTGAATGTGTCCACAGCTCCTGCAGGGACACACAAAGGGCAAGTGAGGCCTCAGCGTGGCCTGAAATGGGATGCATGTGGGGGCCAGCCAGAGATGGAGAGGGATGGGGAATGAGCCAAGGTGGTTACGCTGGCTCCAGCAGGCACAGCATGTCTAGCATCATCTGGTGCACTGCCATGTGGCTGGGGACCCCTCCTGTATGCACCCTTCTGATCTCAGCAGGGCCAAGACAGACCATCCCTGGACTTAGCCAGCACGTGTGGATCAGCCCAGAGCTCTGAGACACACAGCTCTACCCCGAGACACACTGCCTGGATGTACCCACCCTCCTGCTTCTTCAGCAGATCCTCCTTCTCCTGGTTGGCGGGAGTCTCGGGGGGCTTTATCTGCGTAGCCAGCTCAGGGTCAATGTCATGGCTGTAGCTGATATAGTACATGCGGCAGCTGCAGCGAGAGATGATCCTCTGCACCTGCTGGGTCTGCTGGGCTTCTGAGGGCTGGTTCCAGTCTGGGGACAGGCAGGGGGACCACGGTCAGAGCGTCATGTCCTGGCATGTTGGGAACCCCACGGTGCCGGGCTCAGAGCATCATTCAGCTCCTGGAGCCATGTGGGGACAGGCCAGACGCTCTCAGCTTCACCAGCCTTGGGGTCACACACCAGCGGGATCAGGGTAGGCACAACAGCCAGCTCTGCGGGCAGTACCTGTGGTGGTGCTGACCATGCCCCCCACTGCCTGCCCACTCTCCATCAGCTCCTGCACYGAGTCCAGGCTCCGTTGCCTATGCTCCTCAATATTTTTCACCTGGGGACACAAGGAGGCACCACTGGCTGTCCCTGCTCTCCCTGCCTTGGGCAGGGCACCAGCAGCACTGCCTGTCCCCCACGCAGCTCACCCATCACAGCCTCCCCAAGCCACTCACCTCCAGCCAGAGCTGCCCATGCTCCCTCTCAGTGGGGCCGCTCTCCGTTGTGGCAAAGTACTGCATGCCATCCAGCAAGCAGGTCCAGGATGTCTTCTGCTTCAGCGTGTCCCCATACCAGGCGGGGTGGTGCTGGCACTGCAGCAGCTGGGCCTTTGCAGCAGACACAATCACGCAGCCCTCTGTCTCCGCGCCACGCAGCACCATCTGCRGGGGGAGAGACCCTGGGGGTCAGACGAGCCCTTCTGGGCCAGGCATGGCCCCTCTCACAGCAAGGTCATGGGGAGCAGAGGGCGTGGGGACAGGCAGACTGGCTGAGGGCAGGTACCTGGCAGTTGACCAGCTCGATGAGGCAGTTGCGGTTGTAGATGTCATCGGTTTGGCAGGCGGCAATGCCGCACAGCTGCTCGCTAGCCCCCGATTCCTCCTCCGTGAAGACCACGAACTTGTCCGTCTCCTCAATGAGCTTCTGCAGCATGTAGGCCCCTGGGGAAGGAGAAAGGGTCAGTGTGAGGCTGCGGGGGGCTGGCTGGGGGCAACAGGGTGAAGACAGGCACGGTTTTGGGTTTCCCATTGCTCCCCTCCCTGCCGTACTCACCACCTGAGGAGGCTCTCTCGGGACGGCCGCTGATGATGGGAGCGGTCACTCTGGCAGGGACGGAGTGAGCAGAGAGCGGCCCCCGCTTCAGCTTTTTGGCTTGCAGCTGCGTGTCGATCTTCAGCCCCTTCAGGGCCTCAGTGGACAGGTTGCGCTTAAGCACAGCCGCTTTCTTGTAGCCGTCGTAGAGGCCAAAGGCGATGTCCCGGTTGGTGGTGGTCCAGGACGCCCGCAGGTCCACCAGGTGCAGCTGGTGCGTGTGGAAACCATCATCCCCATCCCGCAGGGGCAGCTCCTGGGCACAGAGGGCTGGAGTCTCAGCACGGCAAAGCCACCTGCAGTCCCTGTCCACGGGCTTCACACACGGGGACTGGGAGCCTTGCCAGTCCCCTCAGGCAGGGCATAGGGACCAGAGCCCGGGGGACCACCGCAGAGCCCTACAGCAGGGACCCATCCCAGGGATGCTGTGGCTGGAACAAGGCATCCCTTTGGCCAGGCGCTCAGGAGATCAGAGGCCCTGTAGGTCTGTCTCCTCTCCAGCCAAATCCCTCCCTCATTGCACCCAAAGACCAAGGTCCCCTTGTCCCAGGGGGATGCCATCAGGCCAGCGCATCCTGGGTTACACCTGCCGTGCCCCGTGTGTTTGTAGCAGTACCTCCTCAGCCGTGCGGTTGCTGTGCCTCTGGTAGGTGAGGGAGGATAGGCTCAGCAGGTGGGTTTTCTTCACCAGGGTGTCGAGCCGGTGGTCAGCGTTCTCGTCACAAGTGGAGGCCATGAGGTGCACGGTGACCTGACTCAGGTCACTCACCATCTGCGTGATGCTCCACTCCGAAATCAGGCGTCGCATCACCGTGCCGGCTGGGGGACAGGGAGAGGGGTCAGCCAGGGCCCTGCCCTGCCTGGAAGCGCTGCTGGCAGGGCTCCCACTCACCTTGTGGGATGAGCCGCTGGGTGCCGCGAGTGAAGATGTGCCCCTGGCAACACTCCACCTGGATCCCCCGCTGCTGGGCAAAGGAGGCCCAGTAATGCACCTGTGAGGGAGCAGAAAGCAGAGGCTGAGAGCCCAGTGCAGGCAGAACGGGGAGATTACACCAGACCTCCACCCCCAGGACTTGCCTGCAGTCGGGGGAAGAGTGCAGTGTAAGACAGCTGCTTGTAATGCTGCCCCAGTTTCTTCTTACTGGGTTTCATGTTGTTGAAGAGCTTCCCGCGGCAGATGGGACGCGTCACACTGGTCCACGTGGCCCAAAAGTTCTGCATCCAGCGGAGGGTGCTGCTGTAGAGCAGGATCCGGGGCTGGGAGCGCTCTGAGAATAAACCTGCTGTCAGCCAGCACCGTGGGGCAGGGACACAGCAGCACCCAACCCAGGACCGATAAGGATTGCTAAAACCAGCAAGCCCTGCCCCATCCCCCTCGTCCCTGAGGGATCCCCAGGGCACTGTCACCCACCCTCACTGGGCCGCGTCAGGTCCATCCGGATGGAGAGGTTGAGGTTCTCGGAGCGGAAGGCACGGTAGGAGTCGTACTGCTGCCCCACCGGCACCTCGGGCAGGAACTCGGGGGAGCGCAGCACCACGCCGTGGTGGTCGTGGGGGTTCCCGTGGCACAGCCACTGCAGGTCCAGCGTCATGCACAGGTCGGGCAGGTGCAGGAAGCAGCAGTCGTCATATCTGAATGAGGAAAGAGGCCCTGGTTACCCCCCGGCACCAGTGGCAGCCCCCATGCTCCCAGGCCCACACTCACTTGGAGGCTGTCCGGACGTTGATGTCCAGGTTGCCCTTGAAGACGAATTGCCCAGGCTTCCAGTGGAAGGAGAGGTGGCTCCACTCCCAGTGCATGTTCTCCGTGGTGTTGTAGGGGTCCTGCAAGGACAAGCATGTGGAGAGGCAGGTGTGAGCCAGCCCCACGCTGCACTCTGCTCCCTACCCCGGCGGCACCCACCTCGGTGGCCAGCTGGTGCAGGTTGGCCTGTTCGATGTCCATGTGCCAGTCCCCGTGGAAGAGAAGGCGGCTCTTGTCCCACCAGGGCAATGGGGCACTGGGGTCCTCTGAGGGCTTGGTGAGGAGATCCACGCACTGGCCGATCAGGGTCCAGGCCGGGTCCCAGCAGGGCCCCCACACAATGGTGTACTGGGAGATCTCAGCTGGGGACAGAGGTTGGCTCAGCCCTTCGCATGTCCCACGCAGCCCCAGCCCCATCCCGGCACAGAGCCACCCTGCCCCTCCAGCTCTTACAGTGGAAGTCGTGGTAGAACTTCAAGGGCGGCATGTTCCTCTCCACCGTTGCATCCCCCCAGGGCAGCCCCAGCTTCAGGACCTGGCGGCGCCGGGAGCAGGCCTGGCCGCACTGCTCGGCTCCGATCAGCCGGCCCGAGAGCTGCCAGTTCCGGATCTCAAAGAGGTAGCGAGGGTAGTCACGGATCCGCACTGTGAGGCAGAGAAAGGGCTGAGAGATGGGGCAACAAAGGGACACTGCCCCACTCCCCCACTCTGGGCCACGGCAGGAGCTGCTGTCCTGTCACATCTCTGCTCCCTTCCCACTCCCTTGAATCTCCAAAAATCATTTCCCCTGCTTGGTTACACATCACGTGGTGCCAGCAGGTCCCTGTCCTGGCAGCCCAGGCCGCGCAGCCACTGTACTGTCCTCCATGGGCACCCTCACGCGAAGCAACTCACCAAAGAAGCTGCCAACTCTG
The DNA here is from genome assembly GCA_035582835.1 of Phoebastria nigripes. Taxonomy (NCBI): domain Eukaryota; kingdom Metazoa; phylum Chordata; class Aves; order Procellariiformes; family Diomedeidae; genus Phoebastria; species Phoebastria nigripes. Next base: position 814,443 of record JAYKAV010000378.1, on the reverse strand, counting down.
CCCTTCATCATGCGGCACCACTGGGTGACCATCTCCAGACCCTCGGGGGGGAATGGGCTGACACCATCCATGTCCTTCATCTGCTCCAACACACACTCTGTGCCATGGAAGGACTCATCAGCCATGGCCACCAGTTCCAGGTGGGCCAGGGTCCAGGTGAGGAGGGCCCTCCGCATGGGTGTGTTGGCATAGAGGCGCCGCGAGCGCTGGATGTAGATCTCGATGTTCTTCTTCTCCAGCGAGGCATAGAGCTCCTCGATCTTGCGGGCAGGCAGCAGCTCGCCGTGTTGCTTGCGCAGCGCGGCCACCTTGGCATCCAGCAGCTGCAAGCGCTTGGCGCTCTCCTTGCTCTCGTCCTTCATCAGCTCGTAGTTGTCTCGTAACTTGACCTCAAAGACGTCATCCAGGAAGACCCAGGAGAAGTGTGTCACTTTAAGCAGGAGGTCGGGGGGCAGTGCTGTGCTGGCAGAGCGCCCGCACCGGTGCAGACCTTTCAGCCACTTCTGCACACCCACGGCAGCATCCAGCGTGCGGGAGAAGTCGTACTGGTAGGGGAACTCAATGGTCACACTGGCAAAGGAGAAGGCCCAGCCGCGATTGCGAAGGGTGCGCAGGGTGGGGAAGGCGCAGCGGTGCAAGATGACCTCCTCCAGCTCTGGCAGCAGCTTCACCTCCACCTCCTTGAAACTGAAGATGCTGTGTCCATCAAAGCCGGCGGCCAGCTCGGGGCAGTAGCCGTGCAGGGCACCGCCATGCCAGCTCACGGAGGTCCTTTCAGCAGCCAGGCTGATGTAGTTGGCTTCGGAGACAAAGGCTGTGAGCTTGGCAGAGCTCAGCTCCAGTGACAGGGACAGGAGTCTTTTTGGGGGGGTCCCATCTGGCTGGAGGGGTGCCGGTGACTCAGTAGGGGTGGCCGGGTGGGACGCTGGGCTCTCTGGGGGCAGGGAATGAGGCGTCCTGTGGCCAAGGGCGCTCTGCAAGGCTTCATGGCACTGCAGGGTGGCCAGGGTGTGATGGTACAAGTGCATGTGGTCGGGCGGGCTCCACAGCACCGCCAGCCCCTCGCCGCACTGCACCTACAGCAGAGAGAGCGAGCAGGCACCAAGTCACTGCCAGGTACAGCACAGCACAGCCCCATTCTCCTCTCCAGCACCTTTCGGTGCCAGCCAATCCTCCCCCTGCCCCATTCATCCCAGTACCACCAGTACAGGATAAAGCAGAGACCCGAGGCCCACACCAACCTCCAGGGAGCGGATGCTGCTGTGGTAGGTGATGGAGAGCATGGAGAGGTTGGCCACCGGGTTGGGGATGGCAGGAGCTTTGCAGCACAGCTGCATCTTCTCCGTGATGCTCTTCACCAAGGCCAGCACCATGCCCTGGACGCTGACTGTGCAGCTCTCGGCACTCCCCAGGACGGTCAGCGTGTCTAGCCGCAGCTCCAGGGCACCTAGAGAGACGGCACGTCAGTGCTGGAGGCATCGAGGAGGCACAACACGACATGCCAGGTTCCTCTGACCGTGGGCCTGTTTCGGGATAGCTGTCTGGGATCAGCCTGGATGCTACTTACCCACCAGGGCTGAGAGTGTGAAAAGGTTCACGTCCTCCACCTTCAGATCCACCTTCCAGAGCAGCCCCCAGGGCTCGCTTGAGGCAGAGGGCGGCTGCTTGGCAAGCTCAGCTCCACTGGGCCGCGTGCAGAACAGGGGCAGGACCCTGGCCAGGCACTCGGTGCAGGTGTCCGACGACTCCATTTGCAACCCCCGGATGGTGCAGTCCAGGAAAAGCGTGTCTGACTGGGCGCTGGACATGCCCAGGGGCTGGTTGTAGCTGCCCTGCAGGACAAACAGGACAATCGCTCTCAGGCTGCAGGATGTCCCCATGCCACCACGAGTCCCCGTGCTGCCTGCATGGAGTTGCAGATAGGCAGCCCACCCCCCGAGAGCCACCCCTTACCCCCTCAACTCGCCCCTCACCTGCAGGTTGAAAGAGTCGAGGATGAGGGCTTCTCCCCACACGTGCATGTTGGGGGGATGCGGGGCACGCTGGATGTGCGAGTCGTTGCCCACGCGCCAGCAGAGGTGGTCCACGGCCAGCACCACTCGCTGGTGCACACTCTGTGGCCGCAGGTGCTGGTAGTCTGCGGGCAGAGAGGAGGGGGTGAGCGCAGGCAGGGCTCGCTGCTGCCTGCTCAGCTGCCCCCGAACAGGGGCAACCCAGACACAGCCAGGCAGGAGTCTACAGCCTCTGGCCAGACACAGACATGGGCAAGCACAGAGGCAGCACAGCCTTCCCCATTCCCATCCTGGTGCCTCTCTGGCAGAGCCACCAACCCCCAAGAAGAGCCCAGCAGCCAGCCTGTACCTGCAGAGATGGAGTTGAAGCCCAAGGCGAAGGGTGGCGTGTCCCCCAGCTGCACTGACACATTGACATTGGACAGCGAGGCACACAGGATGATGGGCGCTATGATTTGGGGATAGCTCCTGCATGGGACAAGCAGGGACGGGCTGTTACCGGGGCGCTGCATGCCACGGAGCCTGGCAGGGAGCAGGACCAGAGGGATGCCCTCTCCGCAGGGACCCCCCAACTGCCCGCCGCCCTCCATACCAGCCTCCCTGTCCCAGGGGCTGTGCACAGGGCAGAGGAGGTGCTGGGTGCCTGGGCACCCTGCTAGAGCGCGGCAGGCAAGAGGAAACAAGCTGCGATACCAGCAGCTGTGCTGAGGCTGAGTTTACCTTCCCTTGTGCCCTTGACTGGGGACAGGCACCGCCCGGCACCTGTATTCCTGTGCCAACAGGCCCAGCCAGTGCGAAAACTCCTGGTGGCGGTAGTGGATGATGCAGGTATTGAGCAGCACAGCAGCCGAGAGGTCAATGGCTGTGACCTAGACCAGGGAGAGGGCAGGGTGGCAAAACRCTCGTGCCAGGAGCCAAACCAGCCCCTGCCAGGGGACAGGACCGTGCCCAGCGCTCACTCACCTGCACGCTGGTCTTCAGGGAGTTGAGGCACACGATGCGCTGGCGGCTCTGGGACAGGAGAAGGCCGTCTGGGGAGAGAGAGGAGCAGAAGTGAGGAGTGGCGGAGGGCAGTGACAGCAGCCCTGTCCCACAGGTGCCCTCCTGGCTACTTGCCCTCCAGCTGGAGGTCTACACTCATTTGGTCCAGGTCTGAAGTGGGCGTGAAGTTGCGCAGCGGGATCTGCTCCTCTTCACGCTGATATAGAAATTGCAGCAGCTTCAGGCTCCAGGTAAGGTGCCTGTGAGAAGCAGGGAGTCACTGCCAGAAGGGAACTGCACCGTCATGTCCTCCATCTCTCCATCCCTCATCCCCAGCTGACCGGCACGCTGGCACGGACAAAGACACCAGCCAGTGCCCAGCTGCAGCCCAGCCCAGCGCTCTCATCCCATCAGGCTGTCCTACTGGAGAATCAGCTCACGTGCCTTCCTCCTTCCGCAAGAGCCCGGCCCCAGGCCAAGCTCAGTCCTTCCCACTGGGGTGGGATCTAGGACTCCCTCTCTGCGGTATGGCAGAGCAGGGGACAAGCAGGGAATGGCACAGTTGTCCCCAGGTCCCTGTCCCCAGCGCTGATCGGGGCTAGGTCAGCCTCCCCCTCCACCTCCCTCCTTACCTCTTCTGGCTGTTCATAGACAGCACCACGCTGGTGTTCTCCAGCTTCACCTCCACCCTCCTGGGGATGAGCTGCAGCGTGTCCCTGCTCAGCAGAGACAGGGACTTCAGGGGCTTCCCCGGGCCTGGAGAGGGACACACAGAGTCACTGGAAGGCTCTTGCCCAAACCCTCATGCCCTGCAGTGGGAGGGAGCGGTGGCACAACCAAATCCCTCTGGCTCCAGTGCAAGTATGGGGGCTGCCAGCCCCTGCCCTGCCCAGAGCTTGTCCCTGTCCCCGTCCCTGACCTGGGCTGGGCTGTTCCCCCACGCTGCCACGCTGGGCCCTGGCAGTGACGCGGTGCAGCAGCGGGCTGCAGAAGAACCCTTCGTGCAGCTCCGCCTGCAGGGTCCGGACGCGCAGTCTGACGCCCACCAGCCGCCGCTTGCTGCTGATCTCCAGCGAGAGGGAGAGCGCCAGGGCCAGCTCCACCAGGCAGGTGTCATCCTGTACAGGGACATGGCCAAGGAGTGCACAGGGAGTCACCCAACTCCCTGCCGGTGGATGCTGCAGGTGAAGCGCTGGGCACAGCATGGAGCCCAGAGCCTTGCAGGAGCCCTGCAGCATTGCCCAGCCTCGGGGATGGGCTGGAACAGGTCCTTGGAGTGTCCCAAAGAGCCAGTGCCCAGGCCCAGAATGTTGAATTTCTCCCTTCCCCAGCACTCACCAGCTGGCTGCTCCGGAGCACTTTGCTGTTCACCTTTGTCAGGCTCACCTCGCAGGCCAGGCTGGGGAGAGCAGAGAACAGACAAAGGCTGCAGGCCCTGTCTCCGAACCAAGCCCCTGCCCTCCCTTTTCTGTGGGACACAGGGACCCCAAGTCCCTGCTCCAAGTCCTCCCAAAAGCAGAGCACACCCTAACTCTGTGCACAGCACAGCAACTCATAATTTGGAGAACATAAAACTCAAGCTTCCCATGAAGGCAAAAGGAACCAGGCCAGCCTCGGAGGAGGTTAATGTGTCATATCACAGGTGACATGGGATGCTGCCAAGTGGGACAGAGTGAGGCGAGACACTAGGGAGCCTGGCTGGGGTCGGAGGAGCCTCCCTGCCCCCTGGGACCTGGGGCCGGGCTGGGGGAGCAGAGCAGGATGCAAGCACAGTGCTACCTCTTCCCGTCGCCATTCAGGAGGAGACGGGTCTTGCTGGCCTGGATGTGCCAGAGAGACTCTGAGGTGGCCATGTGCAGAACGATGATGTTGATGGAGTCCATGTGGATGGAAAAGAGCTGGGGGGAAGGTGCTACTGTGAGGGATGTCTGACAGCAGCGCAGCCCACAACAGCCTCTCACTGAGCCAGTGTCTCACCTGGCTAAGGAGCCTCAGCAGGGAGGGTTTAAGAGTCAGGTCTGCTCTGCTTTCATTTCCATCAGCTTCTCTGGGAGCCTCCGGGACGGATGGCTGGAACCCAGGGCCCTTCTGGAGATCCGTGCGGATTCGCACCTCGCCAAAACACAGCTCAAAGTAGCGCCTGCGGAAGAACAGCACGGGCAACTCTTACAAGAGCCTGCACATGGCACACCCGGCCCCATCGCCAGGGATGCCCCCCCGCCCTGGGGATGCGCAGGACTGGCACAAGAGCATCCACAAGACAGTGCCACCCCAAAGAAGGGTGCTTCACTCCCCCACAGAGCGGACCATGGGGAAACAGGCACTGCAGAAAGGCGTAAAGGCAGCAGAACCACAGTCAGCGGGGCCAGGGATGAGCCAAACCCCCCAAAGAGAGCAGGGAGGGAGCTGGGGTRGGGGTACGTACGGCAGCTCCCGGCTCAGTTTACTGGAGATCCAGACGTTGTCGATCTCCTGCAAGGACGCACAGGTAGGTCAGAGAAAAAACAACTTGGTTCTGCCTTGTGATGCTCATCCCGACGTTCCTGCTCTGCTCCCAATGCCTGGCATCATGCGAGGAGAATCGGGGAGCATCCAAAAACCCCAAGTTTGGCCATGGGAGGAAGGGCCTGGCACCAGCTATGGGGCTGCGTGACAGGAGCTTGGCTGCAGGGACTTGCTGCCAGCCTGGAAGTGACTGCAGTGTCCTGCCTGCCCTCGTCTGCCTGCGACCACCCCTCGCCCGGGTACCCACCACAGTTTGCTGCTCCTGCTGGAACTTGAGGCTGATATTCTGGGCCCAGAAGAAGCCGAAGGAGCCGATCTTCAGCTCCGCATGAAGCTTCTGCCGGCACCAGGTGACAGCCAGACGACGCGCCAGCCACCTGCAGGGACAGGCGGAAGGCCAGGGTCAGCCTCCTCACCGGGGGCTGGGACCCTCTTTGCCTTTTGAGCACCAGCTCCAGCACCCACAGCTGGACGGGGGCTCCCTGGGCAGAGCCCTGTCGCCATGGGTCCCCCAAGCTGGGGCAGAGACCCCGCAGGGTCACCCCCCCACAAGCCCTGACACCCCCCCCACCCCAGCCCTGAGGGCTCCCTTTGACCCCCACACCCCCCTGACACCCCATGCCCACTCCTGCGGGCTCCCCTGGACTCCTGTAAGCCCCCAAGCCCCTGACACCCTCCCACCCAGCCCTGTGGGCCC
>JAYKAV010000378.1:757614-803190 GCA_035582835.1 Phoebastria nigripes | reverse complement strand
TTTTTTTTTTTTTTTTTTTTTTTTTTTTTTTAATTTTTATTTTATTTTAAGAAAACTGAAATTGATTTCATTGTGAGAGCTTCAGGGGGTGGAACAGTGGCATTACCTTTGCGGTTCGTTTGGGTTTTTCCTAACGAGCCATTTGTTGTCACAGTCTTTTACTCCTGTGGATGTACTCGGGCCGTGTTAAAATTAATTTCATGAGCATTTAATTGACAAAATGAATAGATTGGGCTTCCTTAGGCTCTATGTTTTAATTGAGTCAAGTTTCCCAGCCTTCTTATTCTCACAGAGCTTTCTGAATCCTCTCCAGTTTAACTTTTCTCTTTAGACATGAGAACTGAGCAAAACTGTTCAGTAATGGCTTTGGTAATGTGGTTCCATGGAACCTATGTGATCTTAAGTGGACTGTGAGTTGAACCATGAAATGGCAGAGGTTAAAACAATCCCTGTCCAAACCCTCTCCCCTCCAAAAAAAACTCCCTCAAAACCAGTATTAGCATGGGTCAGGGCCTTGATGTAGTTTCTCCCATGAAGGATGGGAGAAGTCAGGACTTGCTTCTCTTCAGCACCCACACTGCAGTAAAGCCTAGAATAGCACTTGTTTTTGCTGTTTTGTGCATTGACACTGAAATCCTGAGGTTGATTGCTGAATAATAAATGTATGTCGCTGTGAGGGCACTCCTTGCTTATTCTGTGAGCACCGCTGAGGTCTCATGCCTTAGTTGGCATCCCTGTGCCTGGAGAGCATGAGATGCTTCTGGTTTCCCTCACTCCACACCTGCTCAGCCTGTGAAGCTCCTGTGGGGCACTGTCATTCCCRATGCCATCCTGCATGCGGTTGTGTCCCTGCCTTGCCAGAGTGCCACCGTAACTGGCAAGGTGCAGGAGTTTTTCCCGTAACGTATTCCGGTATTTTGCAGGTACTCGCTGCGTATTTCCATTTCTTAAACCTAATGACTTAACTTTTGCTTGTGTATGATGTACAAAGCTGCATCTGCCTCCAGCACTGTGATGTTTTGCAGTCCTGAGCAGCCAGCAGGTATCTGGATGCGTGGCCAAAGCTTTACAGTATTTGAATGTCTGGTTTCCAGAATTCTCGGGTCCATCACAAAGCAGCGCTTGTTCCAAAGGYGCTGCCTCCCCTGACGAGGGAGGCAGCCCACAGTGCCTGCAGCCGATGTCCAGCCCAGTCCTGCTGACCTGATCAGAGATCTACTGTCTCAGTATTGACAGCGAARAGAGCTATCTTCTCAGGGTCATCCCAGTTAAAAGCAGCTTGTGGACTCTGGACAATTGCCATTGTGCCCTTGGGCTGAGCAAAGCGTGGACGCCCCTGGTCGAAAGCAGAGGTCATGTAATTGCTCAGCCCTGAGCTGCTCTGGTGTTGCTGCCCAGTGAGAGAGGCCGTGCTCGAGGTGCCTGGCTCAGCGTGGAGGCACCCACGCTTCCCTCACCTGCTGCCGTCGCAGCGCTGCTTGCTGCATTGCTGTTGTCTTTGGTCCGTCTCGGTCAGTGTCTAGTGGCCGTCGGGTCACTGGGGTAAAGCTATATATATATCACCCATAGGAGCCTGTCTGCTTGTGTACAGGTAAGCATGCAGGATTAGGCACGGTCTCCCTGCCTTTTTGGTGCTCTAGTGCAATTTAGCACTTGCCTCCGTGCTGCAGCAATCTCTGACCCTCTCCTGGGAGTGTTACAGGAGCAGGGATGCTGCTTTGCTGCTCCGAGGAAAGGCCCTTAGCATGATACAGCTGGGCTGGCCCAACGCTCCTCAGTCTGGAGACTCGTAAATCCTCCCCAAGCCAGACAAGCGGCGCTGCTTGAGCGGGGCTTTCCCTGTGTGACCGACTGCTCGGGGGGCTCCCGCCGGGCAGCAGTGCTGGTCTGAGCTCTGCCTCTGCACCTCTGCCGGCTGCAGTCTCTGCCTGCCTCCCTGTCTTGTTTTATTTCAAATGAAGGCCTCTCTGGAGCGGAGGCTGGGAGAGGCACCTTTAGTCCATATGTGATTCAACATCTCCTTGGTAATAGCTACCCTTCCTTCCGTTTGCCGTGCTAAGTGACATCCCCGCCATCCTGAGGTGGATTTCACTGGAGCTGAAAGCACCCGGTTTTGTGGGTGCTTGGCTTGTGTGGAACCTGCTTGGCTGGATCATTAAATGAGATGGGTTTCCTAAGTCATAGCTGTTCCCTGTGTCCAGACAAATTAGATTTGACATGAACTGAAGTTGCCAGGAAATGGTAGAACAAGTGATGAGGAACAAAGTTGGAATTGCGAGCAAAACGCTTCACTGGCAGAGAATAGTAAAATTGCATGTGGTGCTATGACGAGGGGTTTTCTTTCTTGCTGGATTTGTGTGTTGATCATGGCCAGGAGAGAGATGGGGTTATTAGACTTAGAAATGGAAATGCTCTAGGAAAAGCCACTTAGCCTGCAGTTTTATGTATGTTAATACACCCTGATGGATACATGTTGAAGAAGAATTGGTGAGAAAGTGTGAAGTTGACATATTATTCATACACAGGCTGGTAAACATAACAATTCCTGTTCCTCTACTGTATGTAGTTACACAATTCATTAGCATGAATTTATTTCAGGAACAAATTTGTTTATTTCTGAGAGGGATGCTTAAATAYATGTGTGTGACTTCTACAGTGTCCTCTCGAGGACAGGGATCACCCCGTGCCCACGCACCAAGCCAGAGCAGCGATGTCCTGTCTGGGTGCAGAGCAGTAGCCTTGGCCTGCCACGATTTCTGCCTGTCTGGAGCATCATAGATAGATGTTGGCCACAGCCGTGTAATCCACAGCCAAGGAGTATGAGCTGCTATCTGCTCGTGTCTGAAATCTGGCAGAGGTCTTTCCCTTGTCTTTGTTGTGGGTTTTCTTTAATGAGATACGGCCGACACATTCCTTTGCGGCTATTAGTATTTTAAGACTTAAAAGATTCTCCAAGATCAGCCTTGTGCTTTTTTTTTTTCTTTAACTGAGAAATAAGTCCCTGGTTTTCTCTAAGTTACTGTGTTTGTGTACCAGATGTGTGGATCTYGGGGGCAGAACAAGAAGTCCCGCACACAAGAAGTGTCGTGGCAAAGCCTTGATCAGGTTGTCCTGTATGGGACTGATTTCCTTCGGCTGTTTGTTTGCAGTGGGGAAATGATTATGGGAACATTTTGAAGCGTGTTTGTTTAGGTAGCGTTCCCTGGTGTATGGAATTCTTTTCTCATCTTTTTCTCTTTTTTTTGTGTTAAATTACATCAGATGTAATTTAACATGGAGGTTTTGGCTTCAGATCTGACATCTGCTCTGAGCTTCTTTTTGTACCTTCCCAAAGGCTGGTTCTTCTTCCTGGGCTGGCGTTTTCAACTTTACAGCCATTTGAGGAATTGATTTGTGTTTTCTTATAGCTGACTTCTGTAAGTTTCTGTTGTTTTGGTGTATGTAAAAAGGAACTAAAAAAAAAAATCCTTTGAAAATTTTAAAAATGACAGCAAGTTTTGTAACCACAAGATGTGAAAGGCTCAGAGAGACAGAACTTGAGCCATGTCTTTATGGATACACACTTTCCTTTGTGCCAAGCTTGATTTATACTGCTTCCAGGAACCCCAGTTGAGGGAAAAACATCAAACAAAAGGTTCTGGATATAGAAAATATCCCATTTCTGTAGTCTCTTGTTACTTCTTAATCTCTGTTTGGAGGCCCCTGGCCTGGAACATCCCGGCCGCAGCTCCAGCTGTGCGGGGCGGTGGAGTTGGGCAGCCGGCAGCCCCCAGCCCCGACCCTGCAGCACCCTCCAGGCCTCTCTCCTGTTTGCTCCATGGGGCTCCCTAGATCTCCGCAGAGCCTTGCTAACAGCCTGCGAGCGTGACTTCGTCAAGGCCCTTTTCAGGGTCGCCCTGGCTTCGTTAACTGAGTGAGAATTAATCACATTAAGATCCTAATTGGTTGGACTGTGTGCCTAACACAGTGCTGCGTCAGTGACAGCATGGGGTTGCTTGCCTGGCCGCGTGGGAGGGTATGGACGGGATGAAGGGCTTTGGCTGTGTGCGCCGTTTCAGCYGCAGCCGGGAGCTCGGCTGTGTAATGAATGCTGCTGTGACAGGTCCTGTCCTGCTCGCTGAGATGTGGGTTGACAGGAGCTAGCAGCTCTTGGCTGCTGGCTCCGCTTGCCTAATCTCTGGTGACAGGGATGTCCAGGCAAGGTGGACACTGGGTAATTCAGGGCCTTGATAGATAATTTGAAACTCTCTTGCCTTAAGTGTCTTCTCTCCAAAACCCAGTAGGGGGAAGTGCTTGTGTTTTGCTCGCTCAGCTGATGTGATGGATGTCTCCTCTTTCCCCAGTTCTTGCGGAGCTGTGTGTGAGACGCTGCAGTCATGTCTGACTTTGTAGAAAGTGAAGCAGAGGAGTCGGAGGAAGAGTACAACCAGGATGGGGAGGTTGTGCCCAGAGTAACCAAAAAGTTTGTAGAGGAAGATGAGGATGGTGAGTCTGCCTGTCTGTTCTGAGTTTGCTGAATTGTCTGTGTCCTCACTGCWCTATTTTACATCCCATGACTCTGCAGATGGAGCAATAACTGTGCTATAATAGCATGGCCATCTGTAGTTGACAATCTCAGCTGTTTCAGTGCTTCCCTTCCTCAGAGTGCTTAGGTGGTTTTTATATTTGGCAATAGAAAATACACTGCTTCACCCCCGTGGGACTTGCAGTCACACAATTTGATAGTAAACAGTAAAAGCAGAGGAATTCTCCCAGTGTGACCACTCCACCTGTTCCCTCTGCAGAGAGAGCACGAGGCAAGAAGTGGGGTTCTGGCACGAGCAGCTGGCGGGGTTCTGTGTCAGTAGAAGTGTTCAGTTAAAACTCTGGATAGTGTGAAAGAAGATGCTGTTTGCACAGAGCCAAGAAGGAGTCTCGGCAGATAACCAATGAGTACATGTCTAACACTTGCTGCTCTCCACCAGATGAGGAAGAGGAGGAGGAGAATCTCGATGATCAAGATGAGCAGGGCAACCTGAAAGGATTCATTAACGATGACGACGATGAGGAAGAGGAAGAGGAGGAAGAAGCCAGTGACTCTGGAGACTCTGAGGACGACGTTGGCCACAAAAAGAGAAAGCGCAGTAAGTCTTATGATGATTATTTATAGCAGGCCACAGCGTAATGCTCTCACACTGCCCTGCCAGAGAGCAGAGCTCTCCCTCTGCCCTGGGTGTCTGCATGGGCTGGGTAAGCTATACCCTTCTCACTGGTTGGTCCATTCCTAGATTAGTGCAGGGGGAGTGTAACTCGTCTCCACTTTCTTCTCTTAGCTTTTGATGACCGCCTGGAGGATGATGATTTTGACCTCATTGAAGAGAACTTGGGCGTTAAAGTCAAAAGAGTGAGTTGTGTTCCCATGCTGCTGTTAATGGTGTGGTGTGCCTTAGCACAAAGSAGGGTGGGCTCCTGCCTGGAGCGAGCGAGTGGTGTCTCCCGTCTGCTCCTGCCCTCTTGGAAAGGGAGAGCTGAGTGCTTGAAGGAAGCAGGATCTCTCCCTGCCCAGGCAACTGGGAACTGGCTTCCTAGAGTTTGCAGAGCATTTTCTTCTGGTTCCTAAAGACTGCTGTAGTCCTCCCTTCCCACCTCTACAAGACAGTCTCAAAGGAGCCCATCTTCCAATAACTTTCTCCTACATGATGCTAACCTCAAAGTCAGCGCAGGCTATTATGGGCTCTAAAGCTCCTTCAGTAACACTCGCTAGAGGCACATCAAGCCAGGCTAACACTGGTGGTGACAGCATGCAAGCGACACAGGCCTGGACGCGGCGCAGACCTCAGCAGGCAGTTATGTTGTGTACAGGCTGTGCCCAATGAGCACCTGCAGCACGGCTCCCGAGGGGGTGGCTTTTCTCCCCTGTRTGCCTGTGCTGGGCTCCATCCTGCTCCCTCTCAGGTGCCACCTGGGGAGCAGAGGAAGCGCACTTCTGGCCTGGCAAAGACAACACAGAGCTTGAGTGTCTGTGCCAGGAATTTTGTGCACTAACAAGCCTTTTTGCTTGCAGCAAAAATTCAGGCGTGTGCGAAAAATGTCCGATGATGAGGATGACGAAGAGGAGGACTATGGAAAGGAAGAACATGAGAAGGAAGCCATTGCTGAAGAAATCTTTCAGGATGGTGAAGGCGAGGAGGGAGGGGAAGCTGTTGAAGCTCCTGTTGCTCCACCAGAAGAGGAAGAGGAGGAGGAGGAAGATGAATCTGGTGAGTATGGATGGTCAATTACATCCAAAGTTTGTCTTACGATTAAAGCACAGGAACAAAGTTAAGACTTTGTCTGAGCTAGAAGTAACCAAAAGCTGTAGCCCTGTYGTGGTAAAGTTCTTGTTGGTCTGATTAGTACAGTCTTTAGAATTAAACATTTCTGGGTGGCAGGTTTAGTTTGTCAGCCTAAACTGCTTTGTCCAGAACCACGTCACATGTGCTGAGGTGTTGAATGTCTCCTCTAAGCTGCCTCCAAAATGAAAATGCTTCAAAGGAAGGAAGTCAAGGMACTCTTTAGTACCTAGTAGCACAGCGCATGCCTGCCCTACTTCTCTTCAGCATCAGCCCATCACCACTGCTAGTACCATACTGAAAGAGTTTCAAGAACTCTTTCTGTCTACTGTCCAAAGCAGCAAGGCCTTTTCTGACTGCATTTTCAGTGCACTGAACTGCAGATAGCTGCCAGATGGCTTTGCCTGTGTTTGGAAGTTTGTTCTAGCTTGTTATTGAGGTTCAGCTCCTGGAATGTCTGAGGTTGGTRTAGGAGATGCTGTGGGTAGCTGGGCAGACTGACAGCCAGTGGCAGCCTAAGTCTGTGGTGGAGGCTCATAGTTGCACTGGCTGGGCTGAGCTTTGTCAGAGGTACCAGTTGAATATGCGAGTGTCCTGACCACTAAATTGCTTCTCAATGTCCAGACATCGATGACTTCATTGTGGATGACGATGGACAACCTCTGAAGAAGCCAAAATGGCGAAAGAAGCTCCCTGGATACACTGATGCGTAAGTATTGATTGGAAATTGGCCTGRAGCCTTGAAAACAGAACTCTGCTTACTTGATTCTTGCAACTGCAGAGTGATTCAGCTTGTGGTTGGATACCGCTGGTCTCTTTCCCTGAAGGAACCTGGTAAATTTGAATATGGGGCTTTTAGTCTGYGATTTCTTAAATGTCTGACTCCTTCCTTTCTCCCCTGGATTTTTTACAGGGAAACTAAAACCAGTCCCTTAAGAGAAGTATTTGCATGTAAAGCTCAAAGAGTTGTGTACCTGTCCATGATTTTTTTAGCCTGGGTGCAAAACTAAAGCTCAGACTTATGTGCTCTGGCCACCTCTGTGTGGCTAGRAAGATGTTCTGTGAACTGCACCATGGGGCTGAATGATAGTTTTTGCCTTCCAGTGCTTTGCAGGAAGCCCAGGAAATCTTTGGTGTGGACTTCGACTATGATGAGTTTGAGAAGTACAACGAGTACGATGAGGAGATGGAGGAGGAATATGAGTATGAGGATGAAGAAGCCGAAGGGGAGACCCGTGTACGACCCAAAAAGACTGCCAAGAAGCGCGTCAGTCGGCGTAGCATCTTTGAGATGTACGAGCCCAGTGAGCTAGAGAGCAGTCACCTAACGGACCAGGACAACGAGATCCGCGTGACAGACATGCCCGAGAGGTTCCAGGTGAGGGAAGAGGGTGCCGGTGTGCAGGCGGAAAGCATTTCAGCTCCCACCGAGTACAGCAGGCCTGGGACCTGCAGGCCAGCTTTCTCACCTGGCTGCTGGCTGGATTTTGGCATCTCTTTTTTTCCCCTCTTTGAAGATCTCACCTCTCAAATGTGTAGGCTGAAACTCCGCATGCAAACGTAACAGTGACGTTGTGAACTGTTCTAGCTGTGTAAGCCCGGTTTTAGCACTGGTCATAGTTTCTCTTTGGCCACTGGGTGCCAGTGTTGCACTCCTGGGAGTGGTGCAGGGCTTGTGCTCTGCTGAGATGTCCTTTATGGTGGATACTGGTAGTAATCACGAGTTGTACCTCTGGATAGCAAGAGTTACAGTGCCAGAGAAGATTTGCTGCAGTGCCAGACAAGGTTTGCTAGGGTTTCTAGTCTACCTGTATGCCAGCCAACATGTAACTGTTCTGTACAAAGCATTTCTGTAACCCACTTTAATCCAAGTGGCTGGGACTTACACTGCTCTCAATATGGAGTCCTATTTGTGCTGCTAGGAATCATTCTGCTATCTCATATTTTTGTCTTAATTTTACCCTGTATTCAGATTTTCACTGAACAGTCAATCTCCCTTTAGCGTATGTTAATGTAATTCTGTGCAGAGGCTTGTTACCCTCCTTTGTAAAAGGGGACGTCTGAAGCTGCCAGCTTTTCAGAAGGACCTTTTTTCCATGCCAGTGTGCACAGCACAGGGGAACACTGTGTGTAATGTCTTCTGGCCATATGTGGCCTGTTCAGACGTCTTGTCATCTTCACGGATGTCAGTGATGATTAGAGCAGGCCTTCTGAAAGAGAATTGTCTGGGACTAAAAGTCCAGAGAGGGTTCGGAGCTGCTTTATGTTCTGTTATTCTATGGCTGCAGCAAGAAACGTGATAACAAGGCTAGAACAGCCACAGATAGATTGGAACAGAGGATGTAGCTGCAGAGGGTTTGGGAGTCTGGTAGGAAGTGGGGGTACCCTGACTTGATCATCACGGAGGATTTCGCACCATTGCAGGCCTTTCCACAAGCCTTTGACAGAATTGTTAGCTGCCTTTACCTAGTGTAAAGCTGATGCAGGTTTCCTGTGTGCTCAGAAGATGCAGACATTGAAGTGCTATCCTCAGCAAAGCCCTGTGGGTGTGGGAGGTACTGAGACCCCATAAGCAACCTGCAGCTCAAAACAATAATTTCTAGGCTACTTGAAGATGTGGTAGCACAAGCCCTGGTGTTGCACGCGCCTCTGCTCATCCTGTTGTCTTTTCACAGTTGCGATCCATCCCAGTGAAGAGTGCTGAAGATGATGAGCTGGAGGAAGAAGCTGACTGGATTTACAGGAACGCATTTGCGACACCCACCATCTCCTTGCAGGTAAAGGACTATGCCTGGGACTTCTGTCCTAAGAGGACTTGAAGGTGCTGCACATTTCCAGCCTGGAGACATTGTTCCAGGAGTCTGCTCAGAGGAATGTGGTGCCCAATATACCTTTCTTTCTGGTTTTCTGGTTTTGAGCAGGTCATTTAACATGCACACGTCTTCATTTTCACATCCATAAAACAGGACAAAAAGGAACACAGAGAAGTTGCAAGAATAATTGTCAAGAATGATTGAAATATCTCTGAGCCACTGTGCACTTAGGGCTAAACTAGTATTAGCCGTGATCTTTTAACCATCAGTTACCTTGGCCAGATGCTGCTTCTCCATTTTCCTTTGAGCCAGTCAGGGCTAGGATGCTTTTCTGTGGTCTAAAATCAGAGCGTGTAGCTAAGCCTGCATTCCCAGCTAACAAAAGGACCACCGTTTTCCAGCCTTAGCCTGGGCTGATCTTTTGGGGATCAGCTCAGGAATACGATCAGGACAACGTGTTTCTCCTTTTAGGAAAGTTCTGACTACCTCGACCGTGGACAAGCCAGCAGCAGCTTCAGCCGCAAGGGGCCCAGCACCATCCAGAAGATTAAAGAAGCCCTGAATTTCATGAGAAATCAACATTTTGAGGTAATTCGCAACTCGGCTTCATTGCCAAGATAAGGTCTGAGTTGCTGGCTCCTTATCCCGACAGGATTAGCAGAGGGGCTGCTGGAAGCGTTTAGGGCAGCAAACTAGAAGGGGCTGAGATACCGTACCTGGTTGCCTCTCCTGTGACAAAATGGTGCTTCATTGGAAAGTGCAGCTCATCTTATGTGAGCTGTGGCAACGCAGGTTTTTAAGGCCTGTTTGATGGGGCTGCTATTGTTGTATTTCCCTGATCCTGGACAAATTGATGCTAAATGAGGTGGAGGAATTTTAAGAGTCTCTTGAGCCTTGCTTGGTCCATTCAACCTATCCTCTGAGGTGTTGCCTGATGTTGCAGAAGCTTTTTGGTATATGTGGTGTATTCTTTGGTGGAACAGTCTTAAGAGCTGGGGCGTGGGTTGGTACATCTCCCACACTGCTGCCCCGTTAGCTTGTTCTCCCACATGGAACAGGAGCATTCTCTGGACTCCTGGCTGCCAGGAACAGCCCGGTCTTCTGCATGGTGGTGATGAGTCTCATTTCTGACCCAGGTCCCATTCATCGCCTTCTACAGAAAGGAGTATGTGGAGCCAGAACTGCACATTAACGACCTGTGGAGGGTCTGGCAGTGGGATGAGAAGGTGAGGAGTGTTTTCACTGCTTGTTATCCATCAACATTTAACATGTCTTCCCACCTAGCCTGATACTTTCAGCAGATTTTGTTTTGGCTGTGGAGACCTTGTGTGCTTTTTTTACCCATTGCTTTTTTTTGCATGTTCGCTATCATGTGGTGGTAAAGGGTTATCTGACAAAAGAGGGTTCAAAACAGTCCTTCCCCTTCACTGAGTTCCTTTTGTGTAGCGACCTTTCCTGCAAGGAGTGCATGTTCATTCTCTACTATCAGGTAGATCCAAACCTTGATTTTTTTTAATTTTTTTTTTTTCTGTTAATACACCTCTGAGACGAGACCTGCCACGTGTGTCGCATCTGGGCTTGGCTGTGGATGAAGATTTTGATGATTATTTTTATATGACAAATACCCCAAGATCCTGGGAGCCCCTGTTTGGGAAGGGAGGAGACAGATGTGACACACCGCTATGGTGCGTTTCACTGGAATTCTTTGTTCTCATGTTAGTGGACGCAGCTGAAGATCCGCAAGCAGAACCTGACACGTCTGTTTGAGAAGATGCAGGCCTATCAGTACGAACAAATCTCTGCTGACCCAGACAAGCCCTTGGCTGATGGAATAAGGGCCCTGGATACTACTGACATGGAGAGGTACAGTGCCGTGACTTCCTTATATTCATTCCAAAACAATTTAAAATGTGCATTAACTTGCCCAAATGGCACAGGCTCTCTGGCCACTGCAGCGCATTGACTTTAGCCTCCCCCCAAAGCCAGTAATGAGAAATATTTAAAACTCTCTTGGAAGATGAGCCCAAGCACTCCCTCTGCCTGACCTGTACCAGAGCGGGTTCCTTGAGTGCTCTGACCATGGCTCAGCTGCAAGCAGGGTGTAACATGCTGGCTTTGCATGCCGTAGGCTGAAGGACGTGCAGTCCATGGACGAGCTGAAGGATGTGTATAATCACTTCCTGCTGTACTATGGGCGAGACATCCCCAAGATGCAGAATGCTGCCAAAGCTGCTCGAAAGAAGCAAAAGCGTATTCGAGAGGATGGTGAAGAGGAGGAAGGTTTGTCCCCAAACTTGATAGTCTCATAATTGTGGGCTGTTTGAAAATCCTGGTTCAAAAGAGGAGTAAGAAAGTTTGTTGAAAAGCCCATTTGTTTGCATGTAGCATCTCTGCTGTTTGCTTCTATCTCAAGTTAGTACCAGGTCTTCCAGGCATCTCTGAAAATGCTTAAAGTTTGCCACACGAGGTGCTGCTTTTCCGATGGACTGAATACCACCCCTCATGGCAGGGGCCAAAGCAAGGATCAGCCACCTTGATGTGTGTTTTAATGTGCAACCCAGAGATACTGCTTTTAAAACTGCAAAAGAGTGAAACTGAAGAGAAGATAACATTTTCAGGGTGTTTTTCTAACACTGAATAATTTTAAGGCTACTGTGACCTTTGAGATGTGTTTGTGGAATTTAGGGACTCTGTTGCACAATGTAGGTTGTGTTTAATCCCTTTGCTGTGCTCCTGATGCCCTGCAGCTGTCTGGATGCCTCTGTGAAGAGGCCTTGCTAAACATATCCTTCCCATAGGTGAAGGGGAGGATGCAGAAGATGATGAACAGAAAGGGCCTGAGCTGAAGCAGGCTTCCCGTCGGGATATGTACACCATCTGTCAAACAGCTGGGCTGGGTAAGGGCTGTGCTCTGTCATGCTGAGCTTGCAGTGGCCTAGCCCATGTGCTCTTCCGAGTCGTGTGGCTTACCTGTAGAAGGAGGACTGGTAGTTTTGCTCAGTATAACCCACAGTACCCTTGTCCTCATTGTTTTTGTGGTTTTTTTTTTTTTCCCCAGATGGCCTGGCTAAGAAGTTTGGTCTGACACCTGAGCAGTTTGGAGAGAATCTCCGAGACAGTTACCAGCGTCACGAGACAGAGCAGTTCCCTGCAGAGCCCCTGGAGCTGGCCAAGGATTATGTGTGTAGGTCAGTGTGGGGGGATTTTTGTTGAGGTTCTACGGATGTGACGCAGGAGATTGGATCTGGGGGCATTCTCAAGTCCTAAGCCTTCATGTTGCCTTTTTGCTTTTAGTCAATTCCCAAGCCCTGAAGCAGTGCTGGAAGGAGCCCGGTACATGGTGGCTTTGCAGATAGCCAGGGAGCCTTTGGTCAGACAGGTCCTGAGACAAACTTTCCAAGAAAGAGCTAAAATCAACATTTCACCAACCAAAAAGGGGAAGAAGGTAAGGAAGGGAGCTCTGACTCTGGGTCAATTCAGGGAAAGATCTAAATAACATACAAATGCTCATTTTTGCATCTGAAAACTTCTCCCACGTCAGTGGCAACTCTGAATAAATCTTAGAGCAGCATGTGAGCTGGGCTGTTGCAGAGGCCAGCTCAGCAGCACGCTGCATTTTTAGTCTCAGCGTTTCATCAGACCTGATTCTTGCTGTTGAGATGTTGCCTTCAATTATTGGAACAGTCTCTGTTTCTCTGGGACTGGGAATGAATTCCGCTGTGTCCTGCTGGGGAAGGAAATGCAGACTGGCAGGCATAGGGGTGAGGGAGTATTGAATAAAAACCGTTGTCTGCTACGGTATACAGAAGGGTCTTTCTTCGTGAATGCCCTGCGTGCATGCTGACTGTCTCTCCTCTCTCCCAGGATATTGATGAAGCCCACTACGCCTATTCCTTTAAATACTTGAAGAACAAGCCTGTGAAGGAGTTGCGAGATGACCAGTTCCTGAAAATGAGCCTGGCAGAGGAGGAGGCATTGCTGACTATAGATATCAGCATTGACATGAAAGGAGTGGAGGGGTGAGTCCTCACTGGCTGTGCCGTCTGTGCCTTGGCAGAGCTCGTTCATCCAGTGCTGCCATGCTGTTAGAGCTCCTCTGTAACCCAAACGGCTCCTGGAAGCCATGGCCTGGTGGTTTCCGGTACCTGAAAGCCAAGCAGCCTCTCAGGGTCTTGCTTTTCTCTTCATCTTAGTGAAAACTTCAGTAGTGGCTTATTCATTTGAAGGCAAACTCTGAAGCCTTTAGGATTTTTGTGAAAGATGATGCTTGTTTCCCAGCCACCCTCACTGTGTGGCTCCTCGGTTCCTTCCCTGCACATCTGAGTAGCCACACTGTGCAATATGGGTGTGCTGGAGTGGCTGTGGGCTGCCCCGTGTTGCACTGATCAGGCCTCTCTGTGCTGCCAGCATGGCGTTCAGCTGCAATCTGTCTGGCAGCATAGCTTTTGCAGCTAAAGGAGTGTTTGATGGGAGGACTGGCTCTTCTCTAAATTTTCCAGGCAGCTCCCTGAATCTGAGGTGCTGCTATTTACATCCCTGTGCGGGAATCTGCCAGTGATGGTGTCAGTGCAGGTGTTTGGAGCCCTTCTGTATCTCCCACTCTCATTTCTTGCAGTTATGGTAGCGACCAGACATACTTTGAGGAAATCAAGCAGTTCTATTATCGGGATGAGTTCAGCCACCAGGTGCAGGAGTGGAATCGGCAGCGTACGATGGCCATTGAGCGGTCCCTCAACCAGTTCCTCTACGTGCAGATGGCTAAAGAGTTGAAGAACAAGCTGTTGGTGGAGGCCAAGGAATATGTCCTCAAGGTGAGATGGTGGACAGGTGGGTTTGAGTCAGAGCCGGGGTTACAAATGCTAACAGTCCTGCAGCATGGTGGGGAGAGCTACTGACAGGCCATACACAGGCATTTGGGAAGGAGGAGGGGACAGGCAGGGGTCTGAGTCTGGTTCTTTCCCAAGGATGGAGAGAAGAGCAGATACCTCAGTGGGAGGGAAGATGGGCTCCATGGTTCTGGAGAGCTGGTCCCAATCCCGGCAGAATATACTGTCTTGCTGCCTTGAGCAGTCCATGACCTTCCCTCCGGAGAAGGGCTATGCCAGAGCACCTGCAGTGGATTTTCTCACTCCTCTCTCCTGTTCTCTGTTCTACCAGGCTTGCAGCCGGAAGCTGTACAACTGGCTAAAAGTAGCTTCATACCGTCCTGATCAGCAAGTGGAGGAAGATGATGATTTCATGGATGAAAACCAAGGGAAGGGGATTCGGGTGCTAGGCATTGCATTTTCCTCAGCCAGGTAGGAGGAAAGGAATTGCCTCTGGATCCATGTTCAGCTTTAGCAGTCCTCCATATCTGAGTGATCTCTGTTTTGCAGGGACCACCCCGTGTTTTGTGCCCTTGTTAATGGAGAGGGTGAGGTTACAGACTTCCTCCGATTGCCACATTTCACAAAGAGAAGGAATGCCTGGCGTGAGGAAGAGAGGGAAAAGAAGGTGAGCCTTGGTGCAGCTATTGTCGAGATGAATGTCTGCACGTTGCTTTTGGTACCGTATGATCTACTGTGGGCTGGAGAGGAATAGTCTGAAGACAGCTCAGGCCTTGTCACTCTTGCCTGCAGACATACTGCCTTTTTCCCACCCTGTAATTATTCTGGCAGAACAGTTGCTTCCAGTTAGATTCCAATTCATCTCTTCTGCTCCTTTTATGGGGAGTGGCAGGGCCTTGTCATTCCTGAGTTCTGTTGGGGTTTTGTGAGCTTCTGTGGTCCCAGCTAGAGAAACTTGCTCTGCTTTCCCTGATCACATTATAATAGCAAGAGGCTGTGGGACCTCCTGGAGCTTGGGGCAGGCTATTGACTTCCATTCCCTACTCGCACTGATTTCCTGTAACACCAGACCATGAGGCCATCAGTCTTCCCTCTGCAGAGCCTTCCTGTTTGTCCTTACGGTAGTCAGGAGCTGCAAGGCCTGTGGAGAAGGCATTTAGCCATGTTCATGTCATGGTGGCAGTGGGGGAGGATTTGCCCTATGAAATAGGAACCCAGGACTGGTAGCTAGCTCAGTACAGAAACCCTCTAACTTTTCTACTCTGACCTGTCTCACTTTCCTTTCCAGGCCCAGGATATTGAAACCTTGAAAAAATTCCTCCTGAACAAGAAGCCTCACGTGGTGACAATTGCAGGCGAGAACAGGTCAGTCTTTGTGTTCCTTCCGCTTCCCAGTCTCTTTGCAGTTCTTTCCTCACGCCTGTCCACATCTCACTGTTTCTGTCCATTGTGTGAGGTAACCCATTGGGGTTACCTCCCTAAGTGATTCCAGGACCCAGCTTTGCACTCTCCCCTCAATCCCCTTGGCCATCTCTCCCTAGGGATGCTCAGATGCTGATGGAGGATGTAAAGAGAATTGTTCATGAGCTGGATCAAGGGCAGCAGCTGTCCTCTATCGGAGTGGAGCTGGTGGACAATGAACTGGCCATCCTCTACATGAACAGCAAGAAGTCTGAGGTGAACCTTCTGTTATTCCAGCTGTCCCTTAGTCTGTCACTCGTTTGTGCTGTCTCATCCTCCATTTGTTGTGCTGGCCCTGCCTTCTGTCGTCCGCTGCCTCATGTAATCCATCTAGATAGTGAGGTACTGATCTTTGGGTACAGGCAAAACATCTTACTTAGGCTTCCCTGAAGAGATGAGCACCAGCAGATGTACAAAGTAGATATTGATGTAGTCTGAAATGAATCTTGCCCAGCAGAGTGGATGGGGTTGTTTCATTCCTAGTTGCAGCAGAGTTCCTGGGAGCCTTTGACCTCAGCTCTCTTTGCCCTGAGCACCAAGTGCTTCCCTTGTTCCAGTCCCTGTCTGATGTGTCTTTGCTACTTGTGCTACAAAGTGTGAAAACACCGTCAGGGTTTTCCCTGATTCTCTGGCCTCTTGCAGAATGAGTTCCGGGATTACCCACCTCTGCTGCGTCAAGCCGTCTCCCTTGCTCGCCGCATTCAGGACCCCCTCATAGAGTTTGCCCAGGTCTGCAGCTCCGATGAGGATATTCTGTGCCTAAAACTCCACCCTCTGCAGGTAACTTTGCCTTTGGGATCCTTCTCTGCAAGAGAAAGTGGCCTGGGAGGCCTGGGACAGTTTGCTGTCAAGGAAAAGTATTCCAAGTTGAACTGGTGCAAGTTCTGCCTGTTCTATGCCATATTCAGGCTACACAGCACCTTTTTTTTTTTGCCTCCTTTAGCTCATCTGCCTCCTGCCTTTAGGCTGTTCTCAGGGGTAACTCTGAGATGCAGTACAGCTCCTGAGAGCCAGTCTGTTGTGTTTGGCTCAGCTTGCTTATGGCAAAGTGTTGCACGCATCTCCTTGTGAGGCTAATGCCTCTCCTTTCTGTCAGGAGCACGTGGTGAAGGAGGAACTGCTGAATGCTCTGTACTGCGAATTCATAAACCGCGTGAACGAGGTGGGAGTGGATGTCAATCGGGCGATTGCTCACCCTCACAGCCAGGCTTTGCTGCAGTATGTGTGTGGCCTGGGACCACGCAAAGGCACTCATCTGCTAAAGGTAAGGAGGCTTCTGTCCCTGCCTACAAAAACAATGCATCACCAATAATGTGTGAGTTGGCCTGGTGGCAGTGCTGTTACGAGCTGAGTCAGGGCCCGTGTGCCAGATGCAGCTGACAGCTCCATTGACGTGTGTTTTAGTGTGTGTGTGTTATCTCACTGTGCCTAACCCCGAAGCTGTGCATGGACTTACGTCCTTGATAGACCCAAGCAACTCAGCAGATCTGTCAATCCTAGCTAGCTCCTAGCTAGCTCCWGAACCCACAGGAACAGATGCACTGTTACAGTATCAAGACGCCTCTGTACTGTAGAAAACACAAGGCAAAAAGCCAAYGCTTTTCCTGAGAGTTGGAGCTGTTCCATGTGGAGTCATCTCCTTTCATACAATGTTGAGACACAGGCAGGGGCAACAATTTATGAGTTGTGATGGGCTCGATTATGTCAGATGCTTTGAACACTGCAGTGTCCGGTGTGAGTCCTCCGCTTTTCCGGGGGAACCCTTGTGTTTGAATAGCAGGGTTTATACTATTACCTCTTTCTCTAGATCTTAAAACAAAACAACACACGTCTGGAGAACAGGACCCAGCTGGTTACGATGTGTCATATGGGACCCAAGGTGTTTATCAACTGTGCTGGCTTCATCAAAATTGACACAGCATCGCTGGGCGATAGGTGGGTATTGGGTTGCATTCAATGTCATACGGGGTGTGGAGTTAGCATGAGCGACAGGCTGAAGCAATCCTGTTCTGTGGAGTCCATGTTCCCAGGAGTTTGTGTGGCCCCTCTGATCACTGGCCAAGTTCAGATGTTGCTGGTTATTAATCTCATTCTTAAGGGCAGCTAAACTCGCACAGCAATGTGAGCTGCAGAACATTAATTATATAGCTTGATATGGTTTGAAAGACCCTTTGTGGTCAAGAGGAACTAAACTGTTCCCTAACATAGTCGTCACGCATGTCCGTCAGTAACCCATGTGCACTTTTGCTTAGTTTCTGCCTACTCCTACCATCAGTATTTTATTTTTCTAAAGTTTCAAACTTGAGGCATAACTCGGCAATTTAGCTTCCTCTTAAACTAGTAGCAATCTGGGAAGTTTGTAGAGCATTAGGTTACTGGTAACTAAACAAGACCTGTGTTTGGAGGACAGTGGTAACCTAGTTTCTAAATCTCTAGCTGACTGCTTTGCACAGAAGGGTCATTTGTTGGACATGTGCTTTCCCTAGGGTGGGCACAGTATCCTTGCCTTTGAAAAGCAGTCTGAGAAAGGACACCTGGCTGAATCCTTACGCTGAGTGATCCGACCCTGCTAGGTGCCTGGTTCTTGCAAGATACAAATCCCAGACATGCAGGGGRCAAAGTGTAGATTCCTCCAAACAGCTGGATGCAGATGGCTGCACTGCCAGTTGGCAACACTTAATTTGTATGAGGAGAGAGACTGTAAAGAACTGCTCATAGAGCAGCTGTAGCACAGAGAGTGGTCAAATCTAGATCGCATCCAAAATGCCTGGCTGTGTCTTTGCAGTGCAGGAGCTGCAGTCTGGAATTTGTCATGTCTTGCCTTGGCTCCTGTTGATTTAGCAATGAAGAATTCATTGTGTCCTTTTTAGAGTAGTTTGTTCCACTGAGGGCAGCAGTGGCAAAGCCAACAGTGGTGCTCAACAGCGTGATTTATATTGAGCTGAAGGAGGTGACTCTGGAACCCTGCAGAGTCCTTATCTGAACATTGCTTTGGTTTTATTTCAGTACTGATTCCTACATCGAAGTCCTGGATGGGTCTAGGGTCCATCCTGAAACCTATGAATGGGCAAGAAAAATGGCAGTGGATGCCTTAGAATACGATGAGTCGGCAGAGGACGCTAATCCCGCAGGAGCCCTAGAGGAGATCTTAGAAAACCCTGAGCGTCTGAAAGACCTGGATCTCGATGCCTTTGCTGAAGAACTGGAAAGACAGGTGCGCTGGGGGTTCCTGGTGCTGAGAAACAGAGGGGAAGCTCTGCCGTCCGGTTTCTTATGTTTTATAGCTGGTGACCCTTATCCTTTTTAGGAGCTGAGCATTTGGCTGTTGCCGTTGTAAAATGTATGAACAGCCATGATGAGTATTCAGTGTCTGACAATGGCATGTAGTAAATGCTTACAGAAAGTACACTTGGGACAGAGGGAGGAAGGAGGCAGGAGACAGTAATTAGACTGTTTAAGCTGTTGTCCCTGAAATTATCTAACTTTTTTCTGAATGTATTGGTACTTTTGACCTCCTCAACATCCTGTGACTGAGTTCCACAGTTTGATGGTACCCTGTGCATTCCTCTTTTTTAAACTTGCTGTTTGATAAGTTCCTTGAGTTCTTTCATAATTTATACTGGATTCCCTACTCACCTCCTTCCTGCTGCTCATGGCTCTATAACCTTTGAATACCACGCAGGGCTACGGTGACAAGCATATCACTTTATATGAYATTCGAGCTGAACTAAGCTGCAGGTACAAGGACCTGAGAACCCCATACCGTTCTCCAAACACAGAAGAGGTTTTCAATATGCTGACCAAAGAAACTCCAGAGACTTTTTATATAGGTACATCCCTGTTTACATCCCTGGCTTCTGTCATCCTAAGTTGACTTAGGATGTGTAAAGGTGTGGGGCAGAGGGATCTTGGTGGGGATGATGTTGGGATGRTGCTATGGTTGCATGTATATGAAGAAGCTTTTCAAGTACCTGGGTAGTCTCCTAACACCTTCATGCACAACTACCTTAGAYTGAGGGAACTGCCCAGCCCTGCAGTTGGCTTTCAGTTTTTCATTCTTTCTTTCTCCTCTCCCATCACACCACAGGTAAAATGATCATCTGCAATGTGACTGGGATAGCCCACAGGCGGCCGCAAGGAGAAAGCTACGACCAGGCAATACGGAATGATGAAACTGGCCTTTGGCAATGTCCTTTCTGTCAGCAGGATAACTTTCCAGAGCTCAGCGAGGTGGGGCTGCTTCTCCTAATGGGCCTGCCTTTGTCAGGAGTCTGCTATCGGCAGGCTTGAGCATTTTGTAGGGTTCTTGGGAGACAAGGTGTCAGAGCCAAGATTGTGTCTGCAGTGCCCCAGGATCCCAGCCTGAATGTGGCCCTTGGCTGCAAATATAACCTGTTCCACTTTTGACTAATTGCTTCAGTATAGATTTGACAGGTCCTTTATGGCTACATTATGGATTTTAGTGAACTGGGCTAGGAGTGAAATGGACCTGGGGCTAAGCTGACCAGTTCTTTGCAAATACGTAAAGCAGGCTTGTTTGTGGTCTAGGATTGTGTTTTACACAGAGAAACTGCCTGTGACACTGGGAACAGAAGGTTGTTCTGCCACCTTCTCAATTTTAAGAACTTATCTGGACTCCCTGCTGCTTAATGCAGCTGTACTTTAGGTCTCTTCTAAACACTGCTGAATTCCATCCTTGGTAATCCATGACTTTAAAACCCTATAGCATTCATTAGAAACCAGCCCTAGCTGCAGGCTCGTGTTCAGGGTCTAAAAATGTTCTGACCTTCCTGGTTGCAAAGCCCCATAAGCTGAGCAGAACCGAACTAGGAAGATTGCATTACTGGGTAGCATTCATTGAAGTCCTCTGTCCCCTGCCCTTCCACATGTCTCTGCTGGCTGCACCAGTTTGCTGACACAGCTTTTAGACTTGTTTGAGTGTGAACTGCCGGGGCTATTTTGTTTCCATGCTGAATGACTTTTACTTTTGCCTCGCTCAAGGTTTGGAACCACTTTGACAGCGGTTCCTGTCCGGGTCAGGCCATTGGAGTGAAGACACGTCTGGATAATGGTGTTGCTGGCTTCATCCCAACAAAATTTCTTAGTGATAAGGTGGTCAAGCGGCCAGAAGAAAGGGTGAAGGTATGAAAGCAGTGGATTTTCACATATCCAGCAAGAGCTGGAAGAGCCTGGAGCTAATACCAAAGATTCAGAGTTTGGTTAATAACACTGTTCCTTAAATGACTTTTCAAACCTTATTTTCATTTAAGGACTTTAAATCAGCAGCAAGCTCAGGTTCTGGTTAGTGTCCTTCTCCCACAGTGCAAATCTTTCTTGGCAGCTGGTGGGAACCATGTTAATCAGTTAACATGTTGCACTGCAGGAGGATTTATTATAGTCTGGCTAAAGTCTGGGCTTAGGAGACCAGAAGGCATTCTAATGCAGAGCTGCCCTTTGTTTCTGGCTTTCTAAAGAGTTCGCAGAACTGCTGTTAAATATGCAAGGGTCACTTTCCCTCTCTCATAGCTTTTTCTTCTGTCTCAATTCATTTGTGGAGGTCATCAGAGTTACTGGTCTTGCTCAGGACAGGAATTGGGGTTCTGAAAGAAAGAGAATCACATAATTTTTATCACATGATAAAATAGAGGTTTAACATCTTTGCTGTCTTTTGCGGTCCCCCTGACAGTCCATGCAGGTGATGGATAATCCCGTAAGCTCAGAGGTCTCTTAGCATTTCTTTAAAGAGTCGTTAACTTCAGCACGGTTAACTGGACTAAGACATTGCAGTTTTTGTGGTGGTATTTTCTGTTTCCCGTTTTATTAGAGCAGTCCTTTGGGTGTCTTCCACTCTGTTTCTGAACAGACTTAACTGCTTTCTTGCACATCTTGAAGTCTAGTTTTGCTGCTCCCATTGTTGAAGATATGTAAAATAGCAAACTTAATTGTCCTCAGCCTCCAGACGGGCAGTTTGCTGTGCAGTATGGAGCATAGGTAGTAGACATGCTGGAGAGCTGCCCATTTTTCCTTTAATCTCTTTTGATTCTAGTCATCTTGGGGATCAGYTGATTTTCGGTTCATATGGAAGGATCACTTTTAAAGGTTTTATCAGTCTGAAGTATGTGAGGTAATTCATACCTCCTTATTGGCAGTGTGACCCTGCACTGATTGCTCTGTAGCACAGGGAGGCTGGCATATCAGCCAAACCTGCTGATCAGCTTTGCCTGCCCCTCACCTGTAGGTGGGAATGACCGTTCACTGCAGGATTATGAAGATCGACATTGAGAAGTTCAGTGCAGACCTGACTTGCAGGACCTCAGACTTGATGGATAAGAACAATGAGTGGAAGCTGCCTAAAGACACCTACTACGACTTTGACTCTGAGGCAGCAGATCACAAACAGGAAGAAGACCTGAAAAGAAAGCAGCAGCGGACAAGTGAGTCTCTTAATTTTTCTCTCCCTCGTAATGCCAGCCTTCCCGGGGTGCTTCAGGAGAATAAGCACAATTAGACATATAGTTGCAATAAAGCAGTTCCTCTTGGAAGCCTAAACACTCCGCTTTGTCCCCTAGCGTACATCAAGAGAGTAATTGCTCACCCATCATTCCACAACATTAGCTTCAAGCAAGCAGAGAAGATGATGGAGACCATGGACCAAGGGGATGTGATTATTCGGCCAAGTAGCAAAGGGGAGAACCACCTGACTGTCACTTGGAAGGTGAACGATGGGATTTACCAGCATGTGGATGTCCGAGAAGAGGGCAAGGAGAATGCCTTCAGCCTGGGCTCCACGCTTTGGATTAACACAGAGGTAAGAGCCCTGCAGAGCATGCCTGGAAAGGAGTTGGTGGGGAAGAAGTACCTATTTGGCAGGGACAGGTTGGCACAGCCTTTCTGTCCTTGCAGCTGCTTTCAGACTGTTGGAGAGTAACTTCCATTGCAGTTCTCCAGATTCTTAGCCAATACTCAGCTTTTTTTTTTTTTTTTTTTCTTCCCTTCCCTCAAAGCATCCAGCCTTGCTGTGCAGAATGTATGACTGAGAGCTGTATACTAGAATAAGAGTTCCTCATCATGCGCCCTAAATACCTCTTTAAATGTGTTTGTTCAAAGGAGTTTGAAGACCTGGATGAAATTGTTGCTCGCTATGTCCAGCCAATGGCTTCTTTTGCCAGAGACCTGTTGAATCACAAATACTATCAGGACTGCAACGGTGGAGACAAGAAGGTAGGCCTGTCTTGGGATGTGGTAGCTTCTGTAGGAGATATAGGAGCATTATATAAATTTCTTTGTCTCAGGACAGGTGTTAAACTCTTTGTATCTGGCATGAACTGCTGCTGGAGTGAGCTCTCTGATCTTCCTGTTGTCGCTTGGGGCTTGGCAGTCACTTTCCAGCTGTAGGTCTCAGGGGGATTCTGTCTGGGAGGAGTGGAATTAGGACAGCAATGGGAGTATGGTGTGCTACAGCGGTGTGCCAGAGCAGCAAAGGGTTGCCCTGTCAGCAAATATCACTGAAAGGAGAGTAATTGGCTTTCTGTGACCTGGTGACATTTGTGCACCAACCCTGCGCAGAAACGGTGCAGTTGGTGGTCCTTGTTGGATTGCTAGCATCAGGGCTGGGGGAAAAAAGGGCTGACCACAGCATGGAGGGAGATATCCGTAGGCTCTGTGTGTTGCTAAAAATGTAGGCTCTCCTTGAGCAYTTCTCTTCCTCTCTCTCTTTAATTAGAAGCTGGAAGAGCTGCTGATAAAGACCAAGAAAGAGAAGCCAACATTTATTCCCTACTTTATCAGTGCCTGTAAAGATCTACCTGGCAAATTCCTCTTGGGATATCAGCCTCGAGGCAAACCAAGGTAAGCGAGAGGCAAGCCCAGCAGCTGCAGCTGAGTACTCAGTACCACACCTCAACTTATTGCTGCCAGTTTCTCTTCCAGCTCTGTCAGTATCCCCATAAGTCAGGCCTCCCCTTACCCAGGGTTTGGCCTCCTGACAGTAGAGAACCCATGTCTAGCAGGAAATCTCACCCAGGAGACTCCTGTGTTTCTAACCAGCTGGCTGCGACAAGCTGTACTGCCCTGTGCAGGGGGTGTCACTGGGGTATAGGCAGTGATTGATAGATTTTTGCATGGAAAGGCATGGTATTTTGGAGCAATTGTTTGAAAACAAAATGAAAGTGTCTTGGGTAGGTCTATCTGTTCATTATCAGTACGGCCATCGCCTGAGTTTGTAGGTCTTGCCTGTTCTGACTGTGACCTGTTAGTGTGAGGGTGCTGTACAGTGGCAGGTATGGCTCTGAAGCAGCCTGTCATCTCTTGTGCTCTCCTGCATTCACTGCTCCTCACAGGATAGAGTATGTGACAGTGACGCCAGAAGGATTCCGCTACCGGGGCCAGGTCTTCCCTACCGTGAATGGACTCTTCCGATGGTTTAAGGATCATTATCAGGACCCTGTTCCAGGTGAGCATCCCAAAACCTGAGTGCCTCAGCTGTTTGTTTCCTGGCTGTCACACAGTAGGGGCAGTTAGTAAAGGACAATTTCATGTTCTTTGTCCCTGAAATGTGTCCTAGGATTTTCTATACGTGGGAAGTTTCGAAGTGATGCTTAAGTGTTTGGCTTCCATGGACCCATTGAGAGCTCTCCTGAGAGTTAATCTTTCAGCCAAGTGGGCCATGCAGCAAAAGCTGGGCTTGTCCCTTTCCCTTAGCCTTCCCCACCATCCAACCCTCATACACCATTCCCTGGTAAAATAGCATCTTGCCAGTACAAGTGTTGCCTGCATTTTTTCAAATCCTGAGCTTCAGGCCAATAGCAGCTCTTCTGTGAGAACTAACCTATCTTGGTTTCTATTTTATGCAGGTATTACCCCCAGCAGTAGCAGTCGGACGAGGACTCCAGCCTCCATTAATGCTACTCCAGCTAACATTAACCTGGCAGGTCAGTGCAGGCCTTTCCTGGTTGGAATCGGGATGCAAGCTCCTTTTCCAGGCTCCGCTTTGTCTAACGTGATGGGTCTTTCTTGCAGACCTGACCCGTGCAGTGAACGCTCTACCGCAGAACATGACCTCCCAGATGTTCAGTGCCATCGCTGCTGTAACAGGCCAGGGACAGAACCCAAATGCCACCCCTGCGCAGTGGGCATCCAGTCAGTACGGCTATGGAGGCAGCGGAGGCGGCAGCAGCGCGTACCACGTAGGTGTCACTTRAGTTTCTGCGAGGAGGTGCTGCGTGGCTTCTCCTTGCTGCTAGAAACCATCCCATGGGGGCTCCACTGGGAGCCTAACGGGTTACTCGTAGCCTGGGATCATCCAGTCCTAGTTGTGTACCCGTGGTGCTGCACAGGGGAGCCTGGCTGGATTCTTGGACCAGGTTTCTTCTTGCCTCCTGTGGCTGAGGAAATGAGGCATGTAACACAGCCCTGCTCTGGGGAGAGTTGAAGCAAGTAGCAAATTGGTCTGGCCCCCAAGGAATGTGGCAGGGTGGAGAGGTGGGATCCAGCAGTGAGGGCGCACAACCTTCTGATTGTGCCCCTGAATTGGCAATGTGAGCTGCCAGTGGAAGAGATTAGCTGTGAAACTATGCGCTGAGTTTGCAGGGCTTTTCAGCTCAGCATGCTAATCTCCGAGCTGCACCGGCAGGTGAACACCTCAGCCTGACCGAACACCCAGAGGCTTTGCAGGGAATAAGATGGAATTGGACAGTTTCGGCTCACGCAGAAGCCTTTCCTCATGTGTGCTGRTGCCTACCTCCTCCCAGCCCACGCTGCCAGCTCCCCAGCTGACACCGAGGCTAAATCCAGCTGCAGAAGGACTGAGGTGCCTGGGTAACAAAAAACGCACCCAGCCGTTAGACCTAATGAAGAGGTGCTGCAAGACAAGGCTTGCAAGAGGGAGTGATCCTCTTTCAGACCACCTTGGGAGGCTTTCACGGAGTTTGGCACAGTAAACGCTGAGCTGGGGATAGGCAGGGACTGTGGATAACCCAATGTATTAATCATCAAGACAATCTGAAGGAAAAGGGAGGTGAACACCAGGAGGCAAAGAGACTAAGTACTCCRTTGGACAAACAGCAAGCCAGCCAGCTTGGGATGTGGGAGGGAGCCATCTTGGGAGCTGCTGCGCCTTCTCTGCAGCCCGCAGGGGAAGAATTCGTCTGTTCTTCGTGCCCACTGCAGGACGTCATTTCTGCTAGCTTGCCCCAAGTGTCTCTTGTGCCCATCTCTTGCGGCCCTTACCTTTCCTTGACTTAAGCATCTCCCCTTGTACCCTGTGTGGGTGAACAAGGAAGGCAGGCTGCGGTGGTCCTGCTGGCCCTGGTTGGGTGGGCAATCAGTCCTGCGCTCAGCAGGATGTTGCTCCTTCTGCCCTGCAGCCCCACATTCCCTGGGCAATGGTCACTGCAAACCTCTCCTTGCCCAGATGAGGGGCTCCAGCAGGGCTGGGAGTGTGCAGCAAGGGCGTGCACAAGCCTCCTGGGCGAGTAGGGCAATGCAGAGCACACCAGACCTCTGCCCACAGCCTAGCGGGGTTTGCCCTCTGTCCCCTAACAGTATCTGCTCTCTGCAGGTCTTCACGACTCCAGCACAGCAACCAGTGGCCACCCCTCTGATGACCCCCAGTTACTCCTACACTACCCCCAGCCAGCCGATTACAACGCCCCAGTACCAGCTCCAGGCCAACACCACACCCCAGTCCACCCAGTCCCAGACACAGTCGCAGCCATCGTCCAGCTCCAGGCAGAGGCAGCAGCCAAAGTGAGTGGCTCTGGCGCTGGGTGCATGTATCCGTCTGTGTCCTGTCTTGATTGCTTTTGTTGATTTTTGTGCAACCAGCGTGGTGGGGTTACCTTGCGCCTTCCTGCATGGGACCCTTGGGGAGGGAGGGCAGGGAAGCTCTGCCGCTAGCGTATCTCATCTTCTGCCCGTGTCGTTGCAGGACCAACAGTCACGCTGCGATCGACTGGGGGAAGATGGCCGAGCAGTGGCTCCAGGAGAAGGAGGCTGAACGGAGGAAACAGAAGCAGAGGTTGACTCCTCGCCCATCTCCCAGCCCCATGATCGAGAGCACGCCCATGTCCATCGCTGGGGACGCCACACCACTGCTGGATGAGATGGATCGATAGGCCATGGTGGACCTGACCCGAAATCTCCGCTCCCTTCTCTAGGAAGGGGAAGGGAGAGTGAACAGTTGAAAACAACTTCCCTTCCCATAGCCACATAACTCCTGTTTTATACGTCGTGAGATGGTGGGAAATGACTCTTGGTGACGTGCACCTGAGCAAATGAATAGACTTGGCAGGGCTGGTCTAAATATATGTACTATATATATAAAAATATATCATAGGAAGGGACGCTGCAGTGGCCTCTGCGTTCCAGGCCCTGGTTCACCACTTTGGAAGCTCGGCAAAGTAATTATGAGGTCAAACGAATCTGTCCTTGTACGTGCACAGCAGTCTGCTTTCACCACAAAGACTAGGAAGCAAATGTAGCTGAAAGTGCAGACCATCAGCCTGGAGTGAGCCTGTTTTATTTGGATTCTCCCAAACCCTGACTGTCACCTCTCCTTGTCCTGAGAGCACAAAGCGAAGTCGTGGGGGTTGTGACAAGCAAACCGGAGTTCTCAGAAAGTTTCTGTTGTTGTTTGCTCCGTGTTTTCATGTGTAACGGGCTCTGCGGAGTCTGTGCCAACCCCCAGCTGTGTTCGTAGGGGTCTTGCACAGCAGCTCGGGGTCTCGCTGGAGAGAAATGCAGCTGTCGTACCAAAGGCTTGCTCTCTCCTCTGGCTTCTTTTGGAACAATATTTATTTAGTTTTGATTTTTTTTTTTTTTTTTTTTTAATCAGACTGCAAAGCAAAACGCCAGCCAACAGCAGCTTTCCCAAGCGCGGGCCAGACACGTGGGCTAAAATGCTGCAAGAGCAGCCGCTCCTATGGTGGAGAACGCGAAGCAGCCAGGAGTGCATGGCATCCTCCTCCGTATCCGCTTAACCCTGCCCAGTTGTAACCAAGAGGGGTGAATAAATAGTGTTTCTACTGAATGCTAGTTGAGAGGTTTTCTGCCTGCACCCTGCRCTGCCTGCCTGCCCTCTCCTCTTAGCAATGGATTTGCTTAGAAGCAGAGTTCAGTGGTGAAAGTCGATGCTCCTTCTTCCTTTGTGGCTTGGAGTTGCCCTCTGTGTGCTGAAACTTTCACAGAGAAGCTGATTTCTGTTGAGCTGATAAAGAATAATGTTTTGTTTTGAATGTGTCGTACAGAGACATCACACCGACATCCGGGGTACCTCCCGGAGGCCTATGTCTCTCTGGCTGGGAGAGGTACTGGCGGGGCCTGGGAGGGGGGCAGATCATGCAGATAACTTTGGTCATGTCAGGAACAGCCCACTGCAGCATTGCAGAGCGCCTGCCAGCGCTGAGAGCCACTTCTGAACTGGAAAGTTCCTGCTGCACACACTTTCCTCTCTCCTGCTTTGTTAGTGGGGGATTTTCTATGGAAGCAGAGTCTTTGTTCCTTCCAAGTGCTCCTGGTTAGCCTCTTCTCGCTAGGAAATGAGCAAGAACAGCAGATCTTAAGAAACAAAGGTCTTTTTTGCATGTAAATGCTCCTGAAGAATGGCAGCAACCCGGGAGACAAAGCAAAGCTTTTTCCACAGAGAAACGCAGATCCTGGCTTCCGCGCCATCTCCTCAGCAGTACTGGGGGGCTGACACAGTCGTGTTCCTCTCCTGCAACCGCGCGGGCCAGGCCGGAGGACCGTGCTCCGGGGCCCGCGGCTGCCGTAGGTTGCTGGTGTACTAACCTTACGCTATTTTTTTATTTTATGAAACTCTGTATGACGGGAATTTGACTGAGAGCAGCTCCTTACCAGGGATGTGTCGGACCCCTATGGGGAGGGGCTAGTTGTGCATTGTCAGCTCCTTTTTGGCTGTCTTTTGTTTTTAGTTTTCCCTTACCGTCAATAAAAATTCTACTTTTGGGAAGCTGCCCGCATGCCGCATGTCTGTGCTTCCTGCGGTGACGCTGTGGTTGCCGCAAGGACTTTGCACCCATTAGCAGTGCTTGAGGGGGTGCGATGCCTCGCTACAACCTTGGTATTTCACCCCTGGGCTCTTGTGCTCCGCTTATTTCAGGGATTTGGGATTGCACCGCACACTTCTCCGGGAACAGTGGGGTTTGCACGGGGCAGCTCTGCTCTCCGTGCCTCGGTGCTGTCTGATCTGCCAAGACTGTGTCGTGGCAGAACAGGAGCCAGCGCTTGGCTCCTGTCGCTCCAGCTTTTTCTGATTCTGGAATTTGGTGCTGGTGCGGGAAGATCTTTCTACCGGCCTCACCGGATAGGAGAGAGGACGCTCTGCCGAGCCACGCTCCTCACTCAGAAGCGCTTTGCAGGAGTTGGTGGCAATGCCCTGTCTCTGGGCGCTGCTCTCAAACACATCACTACAGGAGGCCAGTTATCAGCGAGGGGAACAAGTTGGGCTGCGATCACCGTCCACCAGGCAGGGACATGGGCAGCTTGCCCTGCCCCTGCCTCTCCCCGGGCAGTGTCTGCCTTTGTCCCAGGGCTGGAAAAGCTTCTATTGTCCCACTCCAAAGAGCTCTTGTACAGCGTTGGAGGAGCCTCCGGGGAGGGACAAGGCCCCCGCTCCTCCCAGAGCAGCCCCTGCTGCTCACTGCCATTGCTGGGGGCGGCTGGCGAAGGAGTCAGTGCTGGTGTGGGAGCACTGTGCTTCTCCCAGCCTGGGAAAAGGCAGCAGGTTAAGCAGAGGAGGGAGCTGGGATGGTGCAATTCATGAACTGGTCCTCCAGAGAAATACACCCCTGGGGAGCTGGAGCTCAACCCTCTGTGGCAGGGGAGCTAAAATCAGGGCTCTGCCCCGTGCCRGTGTGGGGATGGGAGCTGTGTCCCCAGCCAGAGCAGTGACTCGCTGTCCCCGGTGCCCAGGAAGATGACATGAGCCGGTGGGAACAGTGAGGAACGGCTCAAACCCACTCAATACCCACCCGGCTCCAGGTGCTTCCCCTCCCGCAGTCCCACAAGCGGGATCAGCCCTGGGATTTCCCCTGGATGCCGCCCCTGCTGCGATCCTTTCTCCCCACGGAGATGGGGCCGAGGCTTTGCCRTCTGCTCAAGCGACCGACTTTATTACACAGCCAAGACCCGCACGGGGTGAGGGGGGAGTCAGGGCCAGAGCTCTTGTGCAGGCTCTGCCTCAGCTTTGTCTTTCAGCCTCTTCTTTCTGTTTCTCTCCTTCCTCCTCCTCTTCCCGCTGGCAGTGGAGACCGGGGATGGCGGGGCTGGGGACAGCTCCTTGCCCAAGCCCTCCCGCGCTGGGGCATCGCTCAGGATGGCGTTGGCTGCTTCCCCCAAGTCCGGCAGCGGGGCCCGTGGGTCCTGCCCAGTGGGGGCAGTGGCTGCGGGACGGCTCGGCTCCCCGTTTTCCAAAGGGCCTTTCTTTTTCAGACCTTTCCCCTTCTTTTTCTTGTCTTTCTTCTTCCCTTTCCTCTCTTTCTTGGCTGCCTTGGGGGGGGACAGTGGGTGGGCGGGTGCGTGATGCTCCACTGGTACGGCTCCTCCTCCYGCGCTGCTCCACGGGGGGCTCAGAGGGACCCCCCCGGGCCTTGCTGCCCGGTCGATGAGCTCCCCGCCAAACTCATATAGCACTGGCTCCCTGGGCACCGCGATGGCCACCGTGTTGTATGCCTTGCACCTGCAGAGAGTGAGGAGGCATGGGGTGAGGCGAGCCCCGGCGGGGCTGAGCCGGGGGACAGTCCCCGTGGCGGGGAGCACTCACCAGACATAGAGGTAGGGCTCCACGCACTCCTCCTTGTAGGCGAACTCGAAGCAGGGCACCTGGATGACGTTGAAGAAGGCCTGGCCCACCACTCGTGAGGCCGTGTCGTTCACCCGCCGCAGGCACTCTTTCAACCTGCCGCGGGGCAGAGCCAGGGTGAGGGGGGCCAGGGGGAGCTGCCGGAGGGGCTGGGACCCCCCGGGATGGAGGGATGCTGAGGGCCATGGCCGGGCGCGGGGCCGCTCACCTGCGGTCGCAGTCGCAGTGGCTGATGGTGTGCCAGCGCAGGTTGCGGTACCCGTAGCGGGCAGTGAAGGGGTGGATGACGTGCTGGCAGTGGTCATGGTCCCGGCAGCACCGGTCCGTGTCCCGGTGCTCCCCTGCAGGGAAGGCAGGGCTGCAGGCAGGGCTGGGGCTTGATGGGGTTGGGATCAGGGCTGGACTGGGGCTGAGCTGGGCTAGGACTGGGATCAGAATTAGATTGGACTGAGACAGGACTGGAATCATACTGGGATGGGTAGGGGCTGGGACTGGACCGGCACTTGGATGGGGACAAGGGGACAAGGCTGGCACTGGGGTGGGGACTGGGGCTGCACCAGCACCACAGTGGGGATGAGACTGGGACTAGGCTGGGATCAGGATAGGGACTGGGAGTGGACCAGGTTGGACCAGCACTGGGATGGGGACCAGAATGGGAGCAGGATGGACCAGGGATCAGGCTGAGAACAGAAGATGGATCAGGACTGGACCAGCACCAGAATGGGACCAGTGTGGGGACCAGGATGGACCATCCCTATGATGGGGACTAGACAGAGGTGAACTGGGACTGGACTGGCACTGGGATGGGGACTGAACTGGGACAGACAGGGATTGAACTAGCATGGGGATGGGGACTGCAGTGGACCAGCACTGGGATGGTACTAGACTGGGATTGATGGGGACTCACCCAGCACTGGGATGGGGACTGCAGTGGACCAGCACTGGGATGGTACTGGACTAGGATTGATGGGGACTCACTCAGCACTGGGATGGGGACTGGGACTGGGCTGGTGTGAAGCAGCACCAGGCTGGGGATGGAATGGGATGGGATGGCATGGGATGGCATGGGGGGAGACAGGTAGCAGCGGCCCCGCTGCCCTTACCCAGCTGCTCGTAGGCATCCGCGTTGCTGCCCGCGCCGCACCACAGCGTCCCGGGGTAGGTGAGCCCGCGGCGGGCGCGGGGCCGTCCCGGCGGGGCCGCTCCGGTGCCGGGGGCCGCTCCGGGGGCGGCTGCCAGGAGGAGGAGGAGGAGGAGGCGGCAGAGCAGCCCCGGGGCGCACATGGCACCGCGCCGCTCGCCGCCGTGGGGCCGCCTTATAGCGCCGCGCAGCCCGCCCACGCGGGGCGGCTCGCCACGGCACGGCACGGCTCGCCACGGCACGGCACGGCACGGCACGGCACGGCTCGGCACCGTGCGGAGGGTCCCGGAGAGCCGGGGTGCTGGAGCCGCTCCCCGGAGCCGTGGCACATCCCGGCCCCGCAGCCCGCGGGGAAGGGGTTAGCCCTCCCGGTG
The DNA here is from genome assembly GCA_035582835.1 of Phoebastria nigripes. Taxonomy (NCBI): domain Eukaryota; kingdom Metazoa; phylum Chordata; class Aves; order Procellariiformes; family Diomedeidae; genus Phoebastria; species Phoebastria nigripes. The sequence continues at coordinate 771,446 of JAYKAV010000378.1, read as the reverse complement.
GGGCCGGGCCCCGTTGCTGTGGCAGCCGGTGGGGTGATGTGCCGGGGCCGGTAACGCGCCGGCCCCAACGCGCCCGCCCCGTGACGCACCGGCCCCCCCACGGCCCCCGGCCCCGGAGCGGCCCCCGACGGGAGAAGGATGCTCCCCGCGGCCCCACGTCCCATCCCACGGATGCTCCCCGTGGCCCGTTCCACGGATGCTCCCCGCGGCCCCACGTCCCATCCCACGGATGCTCCACGGTGCCTTTCACAGGGACGGCCCCGCTGCCCCGTGCCCAGCCGGGGCTGGCAGCCCACAGGCGCCCGGCAGCTCCCAGCGCGGCTGCCAGGGCTCACCCCCCTTGGCTGGCTCCCCTGCCACGGAGCCCATTGACAATCCGGACGCGGATCTGGCGCGCTGGGCGGCCAAGGGAGCCAGCGCTTGGCGGGGCAGGATGAGGCCCAGACACCCCAACGGGGACATGCGCAGCCTCAGAAAGTCCCCGCGCTGCCCGAGACCCCACAGGCTGCAGGGCTGCACCCTAAGCGTCACCCTGGCTTGCTGACCCTTGCACCCACAGGGTGCCTTGGGCACTGTGCCACCCGCACCATGCCCTGGCACCGCTGGTGCAGGCAGCTGGGTGCTGGGGACACYCGCGCGAGGTGCAAATGGCCCAGCCCCAGCGCTCCCCACCACGCAACTGCCTGGTTGGGACAGCAGAGCCCGGTGGGGGCACATCGCTGGCCCACGGGTAGGGCTCCTGCCTGGCACCAGCCCAGGGCCCAGCTGGCCAAGGGTGCTGGCGGGGGCCCAGTGCCACGGGGGCTGCCCCCGCTCAGCTGTCGCTGTCTGTGACGCTCCCCATGACGGTCCCGCTCGGCTCAGCCTCGCCGCCGGCACCCAGGTACGCAGCCGACCCGGGCACACTGGGACCCTGGTGTGCCCATGTGGGGGTGTGGATGGGGAGGGTGGGGGGCACTGAGCCATGGGGAGCTCTGTGGGGACTGTGGGTGGGGAGTCTCACCCCCCTTACATGCTCAGTGCTCGCAGCACCGGCGGTCCCCGCGCATGGACCTGTGCCACGTCCCCGCTGCCCGAGAGAAGGGCTGGTACCTGGCGCTGATGGCCCCCAACGTCAAGGGTCCCAACTACGCCTGGCTGGACCCCTCCCGGCTCTACTGCCACCCGCAAGTACACAGCACCCGGGGCGGAGGGCACCCGCGGGGGTGCCCGGGTGGGCTACAGCTCTGTGGGGCTGTCAGGGCACCTGACCGTACCCACGGGCACCGGCACACGGGCTGCAGGTGCCCATGATGGGCTGCAGGCACCCAGCACCTCCACTCTCTCCCCAGGGCTTGCAGGACTGCATGGCTGACCTGCTGCAGCCCTTCCAGGGAGACCCCATCGATATGGTGGCCGGTATTGACGCCATGGGCTTCATCCTGGGTGAGCAGGGACGTGGGTGAGCCCAGGGTCCTCGTCCCCACGGGGTCTGACGGTGCCGTGCCCACCCCCAGGCGCTGCTGCTGCCGCCACGCTGCGGAAGGGCTTCCTGGCCATCCGCAAAGCCGGGCACCTCTGCGTGCAGACGCTGGCGCAGCCCTACACTGACTACTCAGGCCGAGAGAAGGTGATGGAGGTCCGCACTGATGCCATCTCGCCAGGTAAGCTGGCGGGGTGCTCCCATCATGGGGGGGGGGCTGCCAGCACAAGCACTGGGCACCGGGCACTCAGGTGCAGCCTCTGCCCCCTCCCAGGTCTGCGCATCCTCCTCGTGGACCAGTGGGTCGAAACCGGGGGCACCATGCGAGCGGCCATCCAGCTGGTGGAGCGGCTGGRGGGGGTCGTGGCAGGTAGGAGGGGGGGTACTGGGGCACCCCAGGGTGCACCCATGGGTGCAGCGGGAGCATTGTCCCTGTATCCCGGGGCGCTGAGCCCCCCACCTTGTCCCACAGGCATCGCCGCCATCTGCATTGAGGACAGCGAGGGCGGGCGGTGGATCCGGGAGCGCTACAAGTGTGCCCACTGCGTCCCCCCCAGCCTGCAGCCCCGCTTCGACCGCCACCAGTTCGGCTGGGACTGACGGGGGGCTGGCACCCCACGTGTCTCCCCATGGGGCACAGGGCTGCCGGCTCTTCGGGGCAGGGATGCCCGGGGCATCCACCACCCGGTTTGGCTTTCACCGTACCCGAGATGCTCACCCCTCCTCGGTGGCAGCCATCCTCCCCTGGCTCCATCCTCCTGCCTGCCCATAAGCCTGGGGGGCTGCGCCCGGGGGCAGGGAGAGCCGCAGCCAGCCCTGGCCCCCAGCCCCACGCCTTTCTTAAAAAGCATAAAAAAGGTTTTATTAAGACAAATGGAAGCCCAGGGGCATCTCCTCCTGCAAGCGATACCTGGGTTTGCATAGCTAAGGGAGCCGCATGGGTGCTCCTGCCCGCCCCAGTTGTGGGTGCCCAGGCAGGCGGGGGGCCGGGGGGGCCGGGGGCAGCTCCTTGGTGCCAGCCGGGGCCGCCCCTCTTTGGTCCAGAGGTGTGAGCGCAGCGGGGGGCCGGGGGCTGCCCGCTCACTGGCAGCACTTGGGTTTCTTGCGGGGTGCCGACAGGTACAGGTCACTCTCGTTGCTGCTGATCCCTGGAGGGACAGAGGGGTTGGGGGGGGGTGGGGGGTGGGGGAAAGGGGGGGCACCCGCACGGGGCCGGCTGGGGGTACTCACGCACGGTGTCGCCGATCTTGCGGGCACTGCTGCGCTCCAGCTCAGCCAGCACGCTGCTCTCGAAGGTCAGCGCTGCCACGCGGAAGAAGAAATCCCGCACGTTCTCCCCTGCCCCGTGGGACGAGACCCCCTGAGTGTCCCCTCGCCTGGCTGGACCCCAGGGTCTGCATCCCCTCTGCCCGGCCAGTGACCCACCGGTGAGCGAGGAGACGGCCCAGTACTCTGCCTGCATCTCCTGGGCCACCTTCAGAGCATCCTTCTCCATCAGGCTGTACTGCGCCGGCGTCTGCCAACCGAGCCGGAGGGGGTGGGTGGGTGGCGGGGATGACCCCCCTGAGCCAGGGCGCAGGGAGCCCGCAGGAAGGGGGACGCACTCACGCTCAGGTCCTTCTTGGAGCCCACCAAGAAGAGGATCACGTTGGATGGGTCATTCTCCTTCAGGGCATCAGCCAGCCACTGCCTGTTGGGGCCACTGTCACCAGCCGGTGGCTCACGGCCAAGCACTACCCTCTTGCTCGCGCGCCGCAGTGTCRCAAGCAGACCCATGCCCTCCTGCCCAGCTCCTGCTTCTCCATCCAGCCCCACCGTCCCCCACGCTCATCCCCGGTCCCACCTGAGCCCCTTGGCTGCGTGTCACCTACCGTGTGTGGTCCAGGGACGCCACATCGTTGACATCGAAGACGATGACGATGGCTGGGGGGAGAAGGAGGGGTGAGATGGGGACGAGGACAGCCGGTGGGGTGGGACATGGTGGGGACCTCACCTTGCGCTCCCCGGTAGTAGGTGGAGGCGATGCACTTGAAGCGCTCCTGGCCGGCTGTGTCCCACCTGGGGGGGGTGCGGGAGGTGAGGGGGGGCCGCAGGAGTGTGCRGGGAGGGGGCTGGCGTCTACTCACAGCTGCAGGCTGAAGGGCACCCCCAGCACCTCAAACCGCTCCATCTCGAAATCCACCCCGATGGTCGCCTTGTAGTTCTTGTCAAAGGTGTCCTTGCAAAAGCTGGGGGGGGGAGAGATGGGTGTCAGCAGCCCCCGGCCCCCCCATGCCTCACCCCTGGGGGCTCAGAGCCCCCCACCCCAGGGGGTGCCCAGCACCAGAGTCCAGCTGGAGTTGGGCTCAGCCCAAGGTGCTGCTGCCGTTTTGGGGGGGGTCTCTTCCCCTGCCCCCCCCCGCAGAGCCTCTCCGGGGGGGGCGGTCCCGTTACCGGTTGATCAGGCAGGTCTTCCCCACCGAGAGGTCCCCCACCACGATGATCTTGGAGATCTTGAACCTGCAGGGCAGGGGGACGCGTGGCCTCTCAGCGCGGCGGCGGGCTCCCCGCCTGCCTCCCCCCGGCTGGCCCCACAGGCAGGCGGGTTCATGGAGTGGGGGGGCGTCACCCCGCAGCCCCCCATGTCCAGCAGCGCCCTGCAGCCCGGCTCTCCCACCCCGCCACCAGCTGCAGCCCAGCCCGGACCCCCGTGTCCCCCCCCGCGCCGCATTCCTGCGCCGTGACGCAGGGCTCGGCACACGCAGCGCCGGCAGCCACGCAGCGCCCACGCCGGGGACCCCCGCCCGGGGCTGGCAGGGCTGTGGGCCCCTCATCACCCCCTCCCTGAGCCCTGGGGTGGGGTCCACGAATCGCCCCGGACTCACCCCACGGTGCCCGTCCGCTGCTCCTGGCAGGCGCTGGCCACCGTGGGGTGGAAGGCGGCGCGGGCGTGCAGGGCGGCCTCCTTCCGAAAACACTGGGGGGGGGGACAAAGGGGGACCCCGGTGTGACCACGGGGCTCAGCGAGGCCACCCCCGGGCCGGTGTGTCCCCCCCTGCTCACCGTGGGCAGGTCGGCGATGACCCTGTCCCGGCGGACCGGAGCCAGCACGTTCATCGTCCCGCGGGGCCGCCGGGGCGGGCTGGGTGGCTGGGGGGAGCGGGGACAGGCCGAGGGCCACCGCGAGGCCTGGGGACAGAGGGAGCAGGGAGCAGCGATGTCCCCGTGTCCCATCTGTCCCCACGTCACCATGCACAGCATCCCGGAATACGGCTGTCCCCATGTCCCCAAGCATGGCTGTCCCCGTGTCCCAGACACCCCAAGATCCCCAAGTGTGGCTGTTTCCACACCCTGGGGTGCAACTGTCCCCATGTCCCAGCTGTCCCCGTGTCCCAGCTGTCCCCGTGTCCCAGCCACCCCCACAGCCCTGTGCATGGCTGTCCCCTTGTCCCAACCGTCCCCACATCCCAAGTGTGCCATTCCAGGGTATGGCTATCCCCATGTCCCAGTCATCCCCATGTCCCCAAGCCTGGCTGTCCCCACACCCCCCGGGGGTCCCAGCCACCCCCACATCCCCGCACCCCGGGGTACCGCTGTCCCCGTGTCCCAGCTGTCCCCCACATCCCAAGTCTGGCATCCCAGTGCACGGCCGTCCCCGTGTCCCACCGGTCCCCATGTCCCCGATTGTACCTATCCCCACGTCCCACCCATCCCCATCTCCCCCGAGCACGGCCATTCCCGTCTCCCACCGGTCCCCACGTCCCCGCGTGTGCCTGTCCCCCTGTCCCATCCCCCCCACACCCCGTGTACCCCGTCCACAGTCCCCAAGCACGTCCCCCCCGCCGCATCCCGGTTCACGGCCAAGCCCTCCCCACCCCGTCCCGGTCCCCTCCGCGGGGGAATGGGGAGGGGGGGGGGTCCCCGTTACCGCGAACCTCCCGGYTCCGGTAGCGGTGCTCGGTGCTGCACGCCCAGCCCCGGAGGAACCGGCGTCCTGGCCCCTCCCCCGCCCCTCCGGGGCGGGGGAGGGGCCAGGACGCCGGTTCCTCCGGGGCTGGGCCACTGCGGTGCTGCCCACGCGACGGGACCCCGGTAATCCCCACACACACCGGGGCCGATCCCGGCCCCCCGCCATCGGGGCGGTGGCGGAGGGGGCGGCGCTCAAGACTACAACTCCCATGAGGCCCCGCGGGAGGGGACGGTGCACCTGCGCATGTGCAGAGGAGGCAGATAGTGAGTACTACCATTCCCGGCGGGCCCCGCGGCGCCKCGAGAGTTGGGGGCAGTGGGAGTGGGGGGAAACTCTCGCGAGATTTGGGGGTATAAGCCCGTGCGGTGCGGGGCGGGCGGCCCCTTTCGGCTTCCGCCTGGCCAAGATGGCGCCCAAGGCGAAGAAGGAGGGTGAGGGCTTGGGACGGCGGGGTCTATGGGGTGGCGGAGGATCGTGCTGAGGCATCCCCCGGGGTGCGGCTGTACGCGGGGGGGGGGCCGGGTTGAGTGGTGTGGGGGGTGAGGGAGGGCTGCAGCCCGGTGCTGGGCGCGGGCACGTGGAGGTGGCGGGAGAGGCCTGCACCGGCGGGCCCAGCCCGGTTATCTGAGGGAGGGTGGGCCCTGATCTCGGTGCTGGAACTCTTGGGGTCTGTGGGGGGTGAGGGAGCTGGGGAGGGAATGAGCACCCCCCCGCCCCCGTCTGTTGGTGCGGTGAGAGACTGGTTTGTTTGGGGGGGGGGGGAGGGGGAAACTTCAACCACGTTGGGCGTTTTGGGGTTGGCCTTGGTTGGATGAGGGAGCATGGGCCGCTTGGAGAGGTCCTGTTCATTGAGTTGGGTGACAGGGGAAGCCATGGCCCGTTAGAGCAGGCAGGGGAGCGTATACTGGTCCTGCAGATCCTGGTTGTGCTGACTGAGCTGTCGTCATAGCTGTGCCTCCGAAGACAGAGGCAAAGGCGAAGGCGTTGAAGGCCAAGAAGGCTGTCCTGAAGGGGGTCCACAGTCACAAGAAGAAGAAGATCCGCACATCGCCCACCTTCCGCAGGCCCAAGACCCTGCGACTGCGGCGGCAGCCCAAGTACCCCCGGAAGAGYGCCCCACGGAGAAACAAGTACGTGTGGGGTGTTGGGCTCTGTCTGGCTGGAGGGCTTGCAGGGTGGGAGCAGCCCTATGCATGGACTGGTGTGGGGACCTGTGCCCCGCTGCAGGTCCCAGGGTGACACCCTGCCAGCGTGCTGCCCTGGGAGCTGCGCCCACACCTTGGTGGCAGAGCRCTGGGGGGGGCGTTTGGGGTGCAGGTGATGATTTCAAGCGACCAAAGCCTGAGAGTTTGTGATGAGAACTTTTTTGGCAACTGATGCACCCCAAACTTTCTTAGATGGTATCTGTGGTATTTGAAAGCCCCTGAAGTGCAGAGGCAGTGTCTGCCAGCCTTCTGTTAACCACAGGGTCTCTCTCCTGCAGGCTGGACCATTATGCCATTATCAAGTTCCCTTTGACCACAGAGTCGGCAATGAAGAAGATAGAGGATAACAATACTCTGGTTTTCATCGTCGATGTCAAGGCAAACAAACACCAGATCAAACAGGCTGTCAAGAAGCTGTATGATATCGATGTGGCCAAGGTCAACACACTGATTAGGTGAGAAGAGGGGGAGAATAGGTCACTGGTGGGTGTGAGATGCTTCAAGAGCCTGGAGTGGCTTTTAGCAGAAAATGGGAACACGTGTGAGTTTCAGCAGTTGTGGGTACTCTCAGGAGGTGTGGGTTTAAGCTCCGTAGTGTTTTCAGTGCTGAAGTTTTGAGAAATGCAACTTGTGACTGAGCACATCTTAGTGGAAGTGGGAAATGTTGGCTGATCAGAGGGTCGGCTTCATCAGGGAGCATTTCTAACACCCAGGGGGTCTTGTGCAAATGATGTGAACATTTTTTACCACTGAGTAAAGTGATGTTTCCAAAGGAACCACTGATGCACACTGCTATAGCAGGAATGTGGAGCAGGTGGGAGGAGTTGTCTGCCTCTGTACTGATGCCTCCTGTTCCTCTCTAGGCCTGATGGGGAGAAGAAGGCTTACGTCCGACTGGCTCCAGATTACGATGCGCTGGATGTAGCCAACAAGGTGAGAAACCTTTGAAACTTTGCAGCTCCCGTTGTCTTGTATCTCCTGCGCCCGGTTGTTCTTCCTGGTGTGCAGGTGAGGTGGTACTTCAAGCACGGTGGAACTTCTGTGGAGTGTCCTTGTAGTTAGGATCCAAGTGTTCAGAAGCAAGACCACATTGTCTAGCAAAACACAATTCTGCCTGGAAGATCGTGAGGTTAGGTGGGAARAGTTACTGAGAGAATTGCTGCTGTTCTTCAGCTCCTCCAGGGAGGGGCTCCACTCCACAGGACTACCAAGAGCTCGAGTATTAGCAGGGAGGATGCAGAAACTGCCCTGCAGCTTCTGGGTTGACACAGCGTTTGTCCTAGCAGCGTTCTTGGCCAGCGCTGTCGGCAGCTCATTTAACAGCGGGAAATTATGCCAGGGGCACCGTTAGGGCAGGGGCACTGCTGCGCTGCCGGTCTGGGTGAAGGAGGGGTTTCTGCCGTGCAGGTGGCTGATCAGGCAGCATAGTCCTCGACAGGAGGCAGTGGTGGTGTGTATTGGAGCAGGGGAATGTGGCTGTGGATTAGCACAGGGGTCACCGTGGAGGAAATGTTTAAAGCGGTTGTGTAAGGCACTTGGGCAGGTCTGGGAGGAAGAAGCCTGTCCTCGGAGGACAGGAATCCTGGGGAGATGCAGCCCTGACAGTGATGTCTGTGGTGGAGGCTCTGCCTTTCTGCCACCGTAACATCTGTTTTAACATGCTTTGCTTCTTTCCAGATTGGAATCATCTAAACTGCATCTACCAAGGACTGTACAGACAGGATAATAAACCCTGTGACACCACTGAGGGGCTCTTGTGTTTTGTGACGGCATGGYCCGTGCGAAAGAGAGTGCCCAGGAAACTTTTGGGGCTTCATTTCAGTAAAGGGGTTCCTCCCTCCCTCTGTCCCTCCTGCTGTAGCCTGGCACTAGGTGGGCAGAGCTGACTGCTCTGTGGGAGTCCTGCCCTGGGGTCCCCTGGATCACTGACCTGTTCTGTTGGTAAACGTGAGGTGACGCTGCCCTGAATCTCAAATACCTCTGTTTACCTGAGGCCTCTGGTATCCTCCTGCATTTTGTTGCCCTGTGTAATTAGTACATGTTTGTGATCAGTGTCCTTGGTGTCCTACATAGCTTCCTTCTGGAGCGTACCGCAGGCTGAGTGCCTGGGAGGTAGGTAGTAACCGCAACAAAAACCTGTTCATGGTTCAGATCTGGCACAAGTGGAGTGTCGCACCATTTTCCGAGCATATCAGCTATTTGCTTATGCTGCAAGCTTCACTTGACGAAGCCCTCAAGCTAATGCCATCGCAGGGGCTTTGTGTATTGACATGATCCCTGCTCCCCGTACTGCAGCAGYGTGTGAATTGCAGCCTGGTTTCCCTGACACTGCTCTTGTTACCTTGCCTGTAACCTCAGGGGGTTCACAGCCCTCATCAGGGCTATTTCCAAACTAGCTGCTCTTGCTGCCTCGGCAGTCTTTTGCTTACTCAAATTTGTAGATAAAACCAGCTTTTCAGAGCACTTGGAGAGTCTCAAGATTGTGGAGCGCTGGGTGAGCAGGGAATGGAGGTGAAGTACGGATAAGCCTTTAGGGGTACTTGATCTTAAGTATGTAGTTACACTTGACTGAGATGGTGAAATCCATGACCAAATATTGATTGGGATAAATGAGCTCTTGGGCAGTGGGACACCGAGTTCCTTCGAGCCTCTTGCAGGGGGTGGCGGAGTCCCGGGGCGGTGGTTTGAACATGTGTGAAGGATGGTGGTGGAAAGAAAGGGGGAGCTGTCCCAATGGCCGCTGCTCTTGGGACTGTGGGGTAAAGATCTGTGCTGGGTTGCGTGGCCCTTGGCTTGAGACTCTTCAGCTGCTGCTCGCAGCTCCAGGCGCTGGGGAAGTGCAGCTGGATCTGCTGGGTACACTGCAAGCTGCCTGTGATGGAAGGGTGATGCAGAGCACCGGGGCAGGCTGGGGAGGATGGGGGGCTGCGGCAGTGGTGTGGGAGAGGCCAGCTGCCATCACACCCTCACCCTCTCCGAGGAGGGTGGCTCTGGGTATCGCAAAGCCTTCCTGCAGGCAGACCTTGGCTGCTGTCAGCCTGTTTCTGAGGTTGGAAGTGGGGGCTGCCTGGAAGCACCCCCGCTTCTCCCTGGGCCCCATGGGATGTTCGGCTGGGAGGGGAGGCAGGAGATGCTCCCTCCCTGCTGTAAGGGGTGAAAAGCTGCCTGGAGAAACTGCTGCTTCCCTGCATGCCGGTCCCTCCTGACTCATGGGTGCTGTGCAGAGCTCTGCTGGCACCCTGGGTGCAGGCCAGAACCCAGGCTCTTGCCCCTCACCCTGTCCAAGCCTGGGCCAGGGGGCTTGAAAATTGGAGAGCAAGGGCTGTTGGCAAGCTGTGCAGGGCCAGGTAAGGCTGAACAACAGGCAGCCTTCCCTCCCTGTGACACAGCCCCGCTGCTGGGAGTATGGTGGTGCGAGGACCTGAAACAGCCCCGCTCCCTCCTGGGGTTGGGTCTGATGTTCCCACTGGCCTGGGGGGTTGAGGGCACCAACCCAACCCCCCGCCCTTGCCCTGGGCACAGCCTGGGAAGGGGATGAGCAGCAGCAGGGGCTCTGTGAAGGTACGTGCTGCAGCGTGGAGGCTGGGGAGGGTTTTCACATCAGCATGACTTGCAGTCTGCCCTGACCCTGCCTCAACTTAGCCCGGCAGCTGCTGCCGTCTGGCACTTCGCTTCTCTGCACTTGCCTCTTGCTCTGGGCTGGCAGCTGGCCCGACCCACAGCTGCCCCAGCCTGACCAGTGCTGTGCTGCTGGGAGATGCTCCAGCTGGAAGCCAGGAGGGCAGTGCGGGGAGAGCTGGGCTCCCTGCTTTGGGAAGCTTTGTCATGCCTGACCCTTCCATGCGGCTGGAAGGGCGGTGGGAGCATGGGCTGGTCCCCCTGAGCCTGTGACCTGCTGGGGCAGAGCCGTGTCTGCTCCATGAGGAGAGACAAGGGGAAAGGTGCAGTGATCAGGGTGAGGGGAAACTAAGATTGGGGCTTGATTGTGTGGGGTATTTGCAGATGGAGTCAGTGCAGAGGCTGCGGGGCTTAAGCTGCAGGTAGGAAGATGTGTAGCTGTTGGGATGTGCTGCTGAGGGTAAGGCTGTGCTCTGCCGGGGCTCCCTGCAGCTCGGTGCGGGGCTGCTGAGCTCCGCTTTGAGCGAGGAGGGGGCGAGGTGGCAGGTTTGAAGCTGGTGTAGGTCCCTGCACACACACGTCTCCGATCCGGCTGCCAGGCTATTCCCAGCATGCACCCCCTGTACCTGCCACCGCATCAGTGCATGCCGGGGAGCCCCATCAGGATCCTGGCCCTGTGGGGTGTTTCCCGTCTCTCTGGAGGGAGGGTGATCCCCCACTGCTTCCACTTAATCACCTGCTTATTTCAACCGCAGCGCCTGTCTCTGCTTGAGCTGGGCTGGTGGTGGGGTTGGTGGGATGGATCCTGCCCCGGAGCAGGGGCCGGGCAGGAGTCCCTCTAAACCCCACTGCTTTATGCCAGTCTGGTGCGATCCCGGAGCTGTCACGTCAGCAGGATTTGCCTTCCCAATGCTTTGGTGCTCCACAGGACCGGCTGGGCCAGTTCTGGCCCCGCTCTCCAGGGGAGCTGAACCCCCTTTCTCCTCCCACTGCTCTGGGGGTGCTGCTGGAGGCAGCCTGGTCCTGCTGCTGCAGGAGAGGGCCCAGCACGCTCGCAGAGGGCTGGAGCTGCGCTGTGCCGGTGAAGATCGCTCCAGGGGGATGCGAGCTGCAGCAGTCTTCCAGGAAGAGCCCGTGGCCTTACACGGCTTTCCCATGCCAGCTCCACTTCACGTGGCTGCTGGGTGAGTCATGCAGCCCAGCCAGGCTCCTTGCCGCCAGGCCGGAGACAGGCAGGTCAGGGACTGCAGCAAGGCTCGGTACCTCTCYTGGCTCCCTTCCCCTGCTCCCTGCACAGCCCTGGGTCTCTGGAAGAGCAGATGAGTGAGGAGGAGGGACCCATCYGTGGGAGGGATGGGGTCTTGCTATTCAAGGCTCAGCATGGTGCAGCTGGGTTGGTAGGACCCAGCAGGCTTGCGTGCATCCCTGGAGGGTGCCTAGAACAAAGCGAGTGGCAGAAATGTGCCCTCTCCCTCCCCGAGGACTGCCAGCCCTCCGCTGGGAACAGGGGCACATCCTTTCCCATGGCCCTGTCCCCCTCATCCTCCGCCCAACCTCGCTCTGCCCCACAGAAAAGCCAGCCCAGGCGTGCTGCGGCAGCAGTAAACAGACCAATTTTAATGCACGTAACACCCAACATCACCATGGGAGGGACTYGTCCCTTCCCTCGCAACCCTCTCAGGCCATCAGCTGTGAGACGCAGCCACCCCTGGCCTTCCAGCTGCCTGCGCAGAAGCCAGCTTGGGCTGCTTTTCCATCGGCCGTGCCCCTGGCTTCGGCGGCATCCCCGCGGCTCGGCGAGGCTGTCAGGCTGGTCCAGCAGGGAAACGCTTTTAGGCAGCAGAGCAGGTGAAGGCAGGGCCCGGGGCCAGGGAGCTAAGGCACATCAGAGCAGGTTTGGAGAGGCCAAGACCTCCAGGAGCCGGAGCCTGGATCCCCCTCGGCACGCATGTCTCAGTCTATCAGAAACTTCTCACCATCCACATCTCTCCCTGCAGAGCCCTTGCGCAGGGAGGGGAAAAAATCGGAGCGGAGGAGGCGGGAGAAGTACATGAGGATCATGGCGTCGAGCAGCAGGAGGTTGGTGGTGAGGAAGGCACCCTGGCCCTGCACCTCCACGTAGCGGAGGAAGTACCAGGTGAGGTAAGCCTGGGGCGCCAGGCGGAAGATGAAGTACATCACCAGGTTGACGTACTTGTTGGCCTCGTAGAGCGCCGGGGAAGGCACGTTGCTCATCTTCAGCAGCATGCGGACGGTGAGGAAGATGTTGCTCACCTCCACCAGCAGCAGCAGCATCGCTGCCACCAGGAAACGGCCCGTGATGATGAGCGAGACGAAGGCAGAGATGGCCTGGGAGCGGGGAGGACACACAGCAGGGTCAGYTCTCCTCACCCTGGGGGAGGCAAGTCCTTCCCCATCAAGGTTTGGGCATATGCAGTGCTGCTCCCCAGAACCTCAGAGATTCCAGCAGCCCCCCCCGCCCCAGGCACCTGGGCCAAGGGAAAACCAGTCTGGAGAGCCAGTTCCCCCAGGACCAGTTACACCTCCCTATGCGGGGAGCTGGGACCAGCCTCCGGCTCTTCCCTCACCCGGCGTGGCAGCCTGTCTGGCTCCTGGCGCTCGGAGCTGACGCTGCCAGGCGTTCTGCCCTGCTGGGCGCCCTCACCTTGTTGAGGGCGAGGCGGAGGGAAGGGCTCTGGCTTGCCCTGCCGTAGCGCACAAAACCTGCATGGGCTGAGCCCCGGGGTGCGTGGTAGCCCCCTCCTCRTGCTGGCCCTTCGCCTCCCTGGGGCCGTACTCACCATGGCATGGTGCACCAGGTACTCCCAGGAGGAGCGGGACTGGTGGTTGAAGATGATGTCAAGGCTGTCGTGGATGAAGTAGCCTGYGTGATGAGGGAGAGAGCGTTGAGGGGGTCTGGCTTGTGCACCGTCACCCGCTGCGGTAAGGGGGAGCAGCAAGGAGGAGGAGGGTGGCGTGACCGTGCTCCAGGCGTCGGAAATGCCTCCACCCTGGCTGAGCGTGGGGAGACGGCTGGGCCCTGGGGGCTGGCAGCCTGGGGGCTGGCAGCCTGCGGGCTCCACGCTCGTAATTAAGGCAGGAGGCACAGAGAGTCGCCCGGCCCCTGAGCCGGGGGCTCATCCTGGGCCAGCGTGCCGGGTGAGGCTGAAGAGGGAGTGGGCAGAGCCCGGCGGGGTGGTCGCAGCCATCGCCCTGCCTGGCTCCTTACCTGAGGAGAAGCAGACCAGCAGGTGCCCTGAGACGCTGTAGCCGTCCTGGATGTCGGAGAGCAGCTCCGGGGAGTGCCAGAGGCTGGGGGTGAGGAGAGGAGGAAGGGGGTCAGCCTGGGCGCCGAGGCAGGCTGCTGGGATGGGGGGACACGGGGACCCCGAGCCCTCCGCCCCGTGCCTCCTCCCCTAGGGGCAGCGCCCGGGGTCRTGCTCCCGCGGGGGCCCGGAGCCCCGGTCCCGGTTCGCAGGGTGCGCACCGTGACTGCCCCCCCCGGTACCTGAAGAGGGCCCATAGCCCGGCCAGCACGGAGTGTGCGAAAGAGACGAGGAGGTTCCGCCAGCGCCAGGCGCGGCCGGGCCGGCTCCGC
>JAYKAV010000378.1:739889-756564 GCA_035582835.1 Phoebastria nigripes | reverse complement strand
CACCGCTGTCCCTGTCACCGCTCCGGGGCAGGGGCAGCCACTCCTGGGTGCAGGGCACGGACCCCCTTCCGTGCTGTAGGTGCCACCGTGGCCGGCCCCAGGGGTGTTCGTGGTCTTGGGGGTYTAAAGCGGGTTTGGGGGGGCAGGGAGGGGACCCGGCCCCCTTGTGCCTGGCCCTACAGCAGCACAACCCCCCCGGGATGGGTGCTCCCGCGGACTGGGGGCTGTGGGGCAGGACGCTGCTGCGGGAACCGCCGCTCTCTGGGGGTGCGGGGGGGTCCTGCTGGCACCCCCCCAACCTGGGGGCGGCAGGCTCAGGGCACCCCAAACCCCTCTCCCAGGGTGCTGCCCAAGGGAACCTGGCTCCCCGTGGCACTGGGGTGCCCACCCAAGCGGGGGGCCCAGCCAGGTCGCCTTGGGGTGGCATTACCCTCTCTCTCCCGAAGCAGGGAGCCCCGTCTCCCCCGCAGGCCCTACACGCGTGGGGCGGGGGGGGACGGGGACACGGGACGGGCGCGGCCCGCGGTGTTGCGGCCGCCCGCGGCCGCCGTAGCGGCTCCCGGAAGTGTCTCCATGGAGACGGGAGGAGCCCGGGCCCGGCCGGGAGAGGGATGGAGAAATACGAGCGGATCCGGGTGGTGGGGAGAGGGGCCTTCGGGTGAGGGCGGCCCCGGGGGGGGGGCTCCCGTGGCGCCGGGAGGGCACCGGCAGTGGGGGAAGGGGGGTCTCCAGGCCTTTTGACTGCGGCAACGTGTGTGGGGGGAGCGCCGGGCGTATGGCACCGCGGGGTGGGAGGTGGCAGGCCGCGTTACCATGGCAACAGGGCGCACGGGCCTTGTCGCCATGGCAACACGGGGGTCAGCCGGCGTGTGGCACCCTGGGGGCGGGGGGGTCCAGGCTCTGGCTGTTGCCATGGCGATGGGGTGACATGGTACTGGGTGTGTGACACTGGGGGGGGGGGAATTGCAGGCCCTGTTACCATGGCAACGGGGGGGGCAGGGGCCATGTATCACCCCAGGGTGGTGGCCAGGCCTTGTCCCCCTCCTGCCCCRCACTGAGGCCCTGTCCCCGTCCCCACAGCATCGTCCATCTGTGCCTGCGCAAGGCCGACCAGAAGCTGGTGATCCTGAAGCAGATCCCGGTGGAGCAGATGAGCAAGGATGAGCGGCTGGCGGCGCAGAACGAGTGCCAGGTCCTCAAGCTGCTCAGCCACCCCAACGTCATCGAGTACTACGAGAACTTCCTGGAGGACAAAGCGCTCATGATCGCCATGGAGTATGCCCCAGGTGGGCCCTGATCTTCCCCAGCCCCTGCAGCTGGTTCCTCGGCAGGTCCAGGGGATGCCAAGCCCTCAGCTCTCCTTGGGTCGGGCTGCTGTGGCCCCATGTTGTGCTCCTTGTAAAGATCCTGTGCTTTGGACCCCCAAAGAGTCCAAACACGTCTCTCTTGAACAGACGTTTTTATAGAAAAGGATCTGGGGGTCCTGGTGGACACCAAGTTGACCGTAAGCCAAGTGACCAAGCACTGGCGCAGGTTGCCCAGAGAGCTTGTGGAGTCACCATCCTTGGAGATATTCAAAAGACAGGTCATGGTCCTGGGCAACCAGCTGTCGGTGGCCCTGCTTGAGCACAGGATTGGACCAGATGACCTCCCGAGGTCCCTTCCAACCTCAACCATGCTGTGATTCTGTGATTATATGCCTTACGCCTGCTAATCATATCCAAAACAAAGGGATTTCTAACACCTCTGTCACTGATAAGTGTGCTACCATCTGCCCTTGGCTTAGGTTTCACCCACATTTCCCTGTGTCAGCTCTCAGCCACGCTGTTGGTCCCACAGCTCTGTGTGGGAAGGTGTGACTTCTAACGAGATTTGCTGTGGAGTTTAAGATTAAATCAACATTTGCATGAGGGTTTGTTAAAAGTTGTACGTGAGCCCTGAATCTGGACCTCCCCTTCTCGATAGGGGCCTCTCCGTGCCACGTAGCCTCTCGGACTGCAAGAATTCTCTTTTGCAGAACAGGCTTATCTTGTTCTGCCATCGAGGTTTACGTCCTCCTCCAAGAGCTGTAATTTTAGCATTTCTTTTCCTGCTGCCTTTGACAATATGTCAACAGTAACTTCTCTCTCGCTGTTTCTTCGCCCCACCAACTGCGCTGCCATTGTTCTCCGCACGGTCTCAGGAGCATTGGAGGACGTGCTGCGTGTCCCACCAGGATGTGCTTTTTCCCATGCGCTTGGCTTGTTAAGATGCCGTGCTTTTAGGCCAGGTTTGCGCTGCCCTGTGCAGCCATCCTTGCCGATAGCCTTTTGTTGTTCTTTGCAGGGGGCACGCTAGCGGAGTTTATTCATAAGCGCTGTAACTCCTTGCTTGATGAGGATACCATCCTGCACTTCTTCGTGCAGATTCTCCTGGCTCTCCACCACGTGCACACCAAGCAGATCCTGCACCGCGACCTGAAGACTCAGAACATCCTCTTGGACAAGCATCGCATGATTGTCAAGATTGGAGACTTTGGTATCTCCAAAATCTTGAGCAGCAAGAGTAAAGCCTACACGGTGGGTGGCCTGGCTTTGCAGGGGAACTGCTTACCACCATGGYAGCAGGCTGGAAACTCTGGACTTGGCTCACGATAGTCTCTTGGAAGCTGCTGTAGGCAGCGAGGTTGGATGTAGCRTACTTGCAGTAGGCCACATCCGTGTGCCGCAATGCTGCTTTGCTCCTGGGAGTTTATACAGGCCAATGTCTTCATGCCCAAGTTTGCTGCAGCTCTGTGGGCTGCAGAAAGGTGAGAAAGACCTGCCTGCCCAAGCCTGGGAGAGGATGGGGTGTCTGGTCCCACTGGTGAGGGTAGACAGGGTTCCTCCCGCTGTCACAGTGGGAGGGGTGGTGTTTGCAGGCTCGTCTGACACATACTTGGCAACTGAATTCCTGCCTGTGCCCCGCCGTCCTGCCTTGTCTTAATCTCCTCTCTCTGCTTGAGACTTGAGTATCATTCCCCACCTGCTCTAATCTGACTAGACGTTTATATCRCGCTCATTGCTCTGGGCTCTGATTCTCTCAAGTGGATAGGAGCAAAATTAGAGGTAATCTCTGTATGTGCAAGGGAGGTCAGCGGAAAGGCAAATCCTCATGTTTTTTACTGAGATTGTCAGGCAGATGTTGACACTAGGGAACAAAAGCCCAGCTCCACTAAGCTTTGGTCGGTGGTGCTCTAGCCAACCTGCGCACTGGGCTCTAAATTGAGCCTTTCTCTTTCCACCTCGCTGCCCCAGTTTCACAGCATCATGGTAAATTTCTTTGTCTCTTCTAGGTTGTGGGAACTCCGTGCTACATCTCCCCAGAGCTCTGTGAAGGGAAGCCTTACAACCAGAAGAGTGATATCTGGGCTTTGGGCTGTGTGCTGTATGAACTTGCCAGCCTCAAGAGGGCTTTCGAAGCTGCGGTAAGAGGGATATGGTTTACATGTAGCGCAGGGAGCCGTGGCCTCTTATAGAGGTGAAAATGTATGCTTGGATCACTCTTCTCACTGAGCCTGGAGGTGTGAAGGCAGAGGGCAGTGCTGAGAACTTCTTGCTCCTTGGCGTCGCCTCTGACCGCCCAGCCACTGTATGTCTCTCTCTTGTTTTCTCTCCAGAATCTTCCTGCCTTAGTATTGAAGATCATGAGTGGGACGTTTGCCCCAATATCAGACAGATACAGCCCTGACCTGCGCCAGCTCATCCTTAGTATGCTGAACCTGGATCCTTCCAAGCGGCCCCAGCTGAATGAGATCATGGCCCAGGCCATCTGCATTCGGCCCCTTCTGAATCTCTACACTGACGTGGGCAGCGTTAAAATGAGAAGGCAAGTGATACTGCCACCTTAGTGTCTCTTGGGAGGGGCTGCCACCACCCACAACGTCACCCACAACGTGTCTAACTGGCTCACTGTCTCCATTACGAGCTCCGAAGAGAGCGTTGTCCCCATGCAGCTTTCCTGCGTTACCCAACGTGCAGCTGCTGCRGGCTGGGCCTGGCCCAGTGGCTTGGGGCCACAGCAGGTGCCATGGCAGATGTGGGCTTATCATTGCAGTAACAGTGAACAGAGAGTTGTGAGCTCAGGGGGAAGCAAACTGATGCCAACTCCCCTCTCTCAGGTGTTTTAAAGCACTTACCGAGGCAATTCTGTGAGCTATTTAGCCATGCCTTATGCTGTAGCTCTGCCCAGACCTTCTGTGATCCAGGGCACTGCAGGACCTCTGGGGCCGAGGTGACATTAAAGACTGGATTTTGGTTTGGCAGGCCTGAAAAACCCTTGGCTCCAGTGCCGACAGTGACCCACAGCCGGACAGGGGGACGAGTGAGCAGTGCCAGGCCGAGGGGTGAGTCCTGGCACGGTGTGTTCAACACAGCTCCGTTCAGAAGGACCCTTTGCTTTGGATGACAGGGGGTCAGAGAGGCACTCAGGCTTCTGCAGAGAGGAAGTTAAGAGACGTCACCTTCCCTGAGCCCTGGAGGAGCCCATGGGCACCTCGGCTCTGGGTACCAAGCAGCACTCTTTCTCCAGCTGCCTCCTCTAGGTTTTGAGCCCTTGAATCAAGTTTCTGCTGTTCCCAGTGAAGGCTGGGAATCAGCTGGGGGTGCTGAGGTGGGATGTCCCAGCGCAGGGCAATGCATCTGGCACTGGTAACAATTAGGCTAGAGCTGTCGTGGTGCCGCTTCCCTCAATTCTGGGATAAAATGCAAGGAGCTGTTCCCATGTGTTTCTCTCAGCCCTGGCTGGAAGCTCCCCAGCAGCCCCTTGCCAGCCTTGGACCGGTGCTGGTCCGGCCCTGCTGGCTGGCAGGCAGCTCTGCTGGCACCCAGACTGGCTGGTGTCATTTCTTTTCCTGTGGGAGGAGAGTCAGGGATCAGCGCTGATGATTTCTCTTTGACCCATAGGTGTTCGAGGTGGTTCAGCCAGGACAGGAATCCCTCCTCCGCTGTCGTCCATCTACACCTGGGGGAGCGGGATCACCACCCCCCTCCGCCTGCCCATGCTTAACACCGAAGTGGTGCAGGTGTCTGCTGGCAGGACACAGAAGGCCGGGGTCACCAAATCGGGGCGGCTCATCATGTGGGAGGTGAGTGACGGGGAACCTGGAGCAGGCAGCGGCCGTGGAAACCTCAGATGTGCGGTTTCTGAGGAGGAGACGTTTCTGATCACTGCATAGGCCCTGGCGCTGCATCCACCAGGACTGCTGTCCAGTCCAGGGTGTGGGTAACACTGCTAAGCCTGTGGGAAGGGGCTCATCTGAGTTCTCCAACCCAGCTCTTGCTGCGCGGAGGTGCAGCAGCTGACATGGCTTCTCTCCGCCAGGCTCCCCCGATGGGTGCTGCAGGAGGCCCTTCTCTCCCAGGAGCCACCGAGCAGCTCCAGCCTCAGTTTGTGTCCCGCTTTCTGGAGGGCCAGTCTGGCGTGACCATCAAACACGTGTCCTGTGGTGATCTCTTCACAGCCTGCCTCACAGGTGAGCTGCTGCCTCCTGCCTTCACCTGGCTGAGTCCCAGACCCCTCTGCGTGGCAGCTGGCTTGCAAATGCGGCGTGACGGCCTGGGGAGCCTGCTCAGAGAGGAACCCAAGAGATGCACTGGGCTGGGGTGACACATGGCCTCTGTGGCCTCTCCTGTAACATCAAGTGGGGGTCAGAAAAGGCAGGCATGGTCCTCCTATGATGCCACACTGGTCAACTTGGTTCCAAAGGTCGGTCTGGTGTGGGGAGGGCCACAAATTTGTTGTCCTGGCTGCACTGGTGTCACCTAAAGCCAGAACTGGCCTGTACAGTGGGGACTGCAGTGTGAGGAGTGTCTGGGAAGTTCAGCCTTTCTCTGTCACATACTCTGTGAGCGTGACGCAGACACGAGCAGTGACCAGCGGTGACTGGCATTGCAGTGAGAAGTCAGCGTGAGCTCCTGCAGGGCTGGTTGTCCTCAGCYGCAGGAAGGCAGGGTCTGAAGCCCCCTTAGAGTGGGCCAGGAGGCGTTCTGGCTGGGAGGGGAGCATGCACACCAGCCCGAGGCCGTGTTTGTGGAGCAAAGCCCTCCCGATGGTCCTCTGGGAGCTCTGTTTGCACTTCTGCTGGGGATCAGGGCAGCAAATGACAGATATGCAACCGGCAAACTTCGTAGGCATGTATTTGTCCTACCTCTCCATGGTGTTTCCTGCCACCCCTCTGCTGGGTGGCTGCTCAGTGAGTGGCTCTGTGTATTTAACACCTTGACAGACCGTGGAGTTTGCAGCTCCTGCGTACACAGCTGCAATAATGTTATCTCAGTGCTCTCCTATCATCTGCTGTTTGTTTGGTGAGTTGTCGCAGCACATTGAGGCTGCTGCTATCTGGAAGCTCGCTGAAGGCTTCTGGCCCCTGCAGCAAGTTATGAGTCAGAGTGGGTCCAAGCAGAGCCGGTGTCCTGGGAGCCACGGCCAGCCCCACGGGCTGCGTGTGCCTTGCAGGGCCTCATGTGTGCCAGTAACACGACTTCTTTCTGCTTTTCCAGACAGGGGGATAATCATGACTTTCGGCAGTGGCAGCAATGGCTGTTTGGGGCACGGAAACTTCATGGACGTAAGCCAGGTTTGTCGTGAGGATGCTGGGCATGCTGCTCCCCCAGCGTAGAGGATGGATCATGCCTTCTGTGCCACGTGAGAGGGCTCATCCCAGCTCCAGGGATGTGCATCCCAGGCATGCTTTGGCATCTGACCCCCCTCCTCCTCCTCTCCCTGTCACTGCGGGTTTTAAAAGACCCAACCTGCCTCTCTCTTTCTCTCTCCCCCCTTACACAATGATCCCTTTGAGTGTGGGGGAAGTCAAGAGCTGCCTTGTGGTTGCTGTTGGCAGGCACCCAGCTTGGAGGCTGCCTCCAATCACACACCTGCCTGCTTCACTCTTGGCCTGCAGCTGCCAGGGTTCACTGAGAAAAGTTATTTTTCAAAAGAGCCAGTATTTAAAGAAGAGCTGTGTGTTTCCGATTGGCTCGGAGCACTAGGGCTGAGGGCCCGTCGCTCCCTTCCAGCTTCTTCCTTGCCTGCCCTCGGATGTGGCAGCAGCCGATGGCTTCCAGCCAAACCTGGAGACTGGTGCCATTTGTCGCTGTGGTCAGCTGGCTTGTTCGTTCCTGCTCCGTCCAGAGCTGAGCTGCTCGGTGCTTATTGCTGGGGAGGGGAGACCAGTTGGGAGCGGCAGCCAGATCCCAACAAATGGTGCTTTTCACTGGAAGAAGATAATGAGAATGAGACTCACTGTGGTGAGGTGTCAAATCTAACAGCAGGTCACAGCAGGGGCTGGGCAAAATCTGGAGATCCTGGTCTCTCCACACCCTAACGAATATGTAGCCGATAGCTCACAGCTCCTCTGCACAAGAGCCTTTCAGCCAACGCATCCTCCACCATGCCCCTGCCTGCTCAGAGCGTGCGTTAACAGCCCCTGGCACTCCCCACATGGGCAGGGGGGCGAATCCCAACCCTTCGGCTGAACCTATTCCCTCTCCAAACCGTTGTGCTGGCTGCTTTCTTCCGCCCCAGAGATGTTTGCATTATCTTTTGTGCTGTGTGCACGTAGTCTCTAAACCCTTTGAAGGCTGTTTGGAACAAAAAAAATTCTCTGGTGTTTGTGCTGGATGAAAACTGGGATGCTGCCAGCGCTGTGTTGAGGCTGGGGGGGGCGGGTGGGAGGAATGGGAGCAGCTGGGCAGGCTGGGAGGTCTCGGCTGACGGCTGCTGCTCTTCCCCTGCCAGCCCAAGATCGTGGAGGCCCTGCTGGGCTACGAGATGGTGCAGGTGGCCTGTGGCGCGTCTCATGTCCTGGCGGTTTCCAACGAACGGGAAGTGTTTGCCTGGGGCAGGGGGGATAATGGTAAGAGATGTCTGCTTTGCAAAACAG
Organism: Phoebastria nigripes; assembly: GCA_035582835.1. Classification (NCBI taxonomy): domain Eukaryota; kingdom Metazoa; phylum Chordata; class Aves; order Procellariiformes; family Diomedeidae; genus Phoebastria; species Phoebastria nigripes. The sequence continues at coordinate 748,664 of JAYKAV010000378.1, read as the reverse complement.
GGCTTGTGCTTTCCATTGCCTGTTCCCACTCCCCTCGCTGGCCCTGCTTGCCCGCAGTCCTCTCCAGATGTGCCAGGCTAGGTGGGTGTGGAAGAGTTGCAGCTGCTTCACTGCATACCAGAGCCCCCATGCTTTGGTTTTCACTGCCTTCTGTGGTGATAGGTCCCCGGCTGGGCTGTTGCAGCAGCTATGTCGATGCCGTTGCTCATGGGGGTGTGCTCAGTTTGTGTGTTGCCATCAGCTGTGCCCTGCTCTGTTCCTCCTGCCAGGTCGGCTTGGGCTGGGTACCCTGGAGTGCCACAACTCCCCCCAGCAGGTCGCAGTCCCACCAGACCACGAGGCTCAGAGGGTCGTCTGTGGCATCGATTCCTCCATGGTCCTCACAGTGAAGAACCAGATTCTTGCTTGTGGGAGCAACAGGTAAGGGGGTGAGGATCTGTGCTCCAGAGCTTGCCTACAGCCTCCTGGGCCTGTCCAGCCCAGGAAGAGGAAGCAGGAGGCTCTAGAAGACATCTCTGTGTGGTCCTACTCCCCAGCATCTTGCTGCTGGTGGTGCAGTTATGCTAGGGCAGGATTTGTCTCCAGGGTGTCTGCGCCAGGCCGCATTCAGCCGGCTCTGAACTGTGCTTTTCCCCGTGCAGGTGTAACAAGCTGGGCTTAGATCAGATCAGCTCAGCAGAAGAGCCTTCCCCAGAGGACCAGGTGGAAGAGGCCACCACGTTCACGTGTGCCCAGTCATCTCCCTTGAACCAAGAGCCGATTGTGTGTGCTGACATTGGTACAGCGCACTCGGCTGCAGTCACAGGTGAGGGGTGTGTGCCCAAATCCCTGAGGGGGGACCTGCATTTTTGCTGTCTTCCTCCTGCCTCTGTTTCCCATGGGCAGAGGCCTCAGAGAGGCTCAAGAGGCACCGTGCTCTCGATGTGGGAGCTCTGTGGAGCAGGATGTTCAGCATGGTAGAGAGCAACGGGGTTCAGGGGCTTCAGTGCATCCTTGGGTGACACCCAGTTGTTTCTCTCATCTCTGTTGTCAGCTTCTGGCCAGTGTTACACCTTTGGGAGCAACCAGCATGGGCAGCTGGGCACCAACTCCTGCCGCAACAGCCGCGTACCCCACCTGGTTGTTGGGCTCCAGGCGATGAAGGTCACTGTGGTGGCTTGTGGGGATGCCTTCACTGTGGCCATTGGAGCAGGTGAGGCTGAAGCCCCTGTGTCCTGGGCTGCAGCAGGCCCTGGCTTTCCTCAGCCTGCAGTCCATGCTGTGGCCAAGGCAGGCCTTGGAGATAGCCCAGGGCAGTACCAGGGAGATGGGAGGCCTGTTTGCTGGTGAGCTCTGTGTGCAGCAAGGTGTATATATCCCTCTGCAGATGGTGAAGTGTGCACGTGGGGGAAAGGAGCCAGGGGACGCCTGGGCAGGAAGGACGAGGAAACAGGAGCACCGAGGCCAGTGCAGCTGGAGGAGAYGCATCCATACCTGGTGACTTCCGTAGCCTGCTGCCACGGGAACACACTGCTGGCAGTAAAGCGTGAGTAGAGGCTTCGTTACTGTGATTCCTGCCATGAGGGCCCAGGCAGACACAATGCCTTGTGACCGGGGCTGTACTGAGTAACCCTGGCACATAAGCTCTGTGTTATTCTGGTCCCTCTAGAGCTGTAGATGAATAGAAATAACTTGAAGCCCATAAAAACTCCCCTTCTGCGATGCAGCACTGTGACACTGCCGCTTCCACTGGGCTGGGGGAGCAGAGGGATGGCAGAGGCGGTTTCGTGCACTCCCAGACAAGTGGGCTGGCCAGGCCGCAGCCGGTGGGGAGCTGGTGTGCTGGCGGTCCACCGAGTATCCAAAAAGAGCAGCTCTCTAATTGATGCTGCTGAAATAGAAGCTAAGATTTGAGGCGTCATTTTGGCTGCTGGCTTTCCATTGTGGTTTGGAAAAGATAGCGATGGTTTTGTGGTTCTTCTCTGCTTGGGCCAAAGGCAGCATCGTTGCGCGGTTAAAACGTGCCCATGGCGTGACCTGCCCTTCCGTTGCCTGGATGTAYGATGGGAGCCTGGCCCAGACTGCTGGAGGGGCCTTTCTTCCTCCTCTGCCGGGCTGATTATGGCCTCAGCACTGGGCTGAGGGATTCCAGTCCCAGCCCACTTCAAGGAAGCTAATTACACCCCGGAGGGGAGGAGGCCCGGCTGACTGCCCCAGCGCAGCGGAATCAGCCGTGGCTCCCGTTCCTCCCCTGTGAGTGCCGAGCTCTCACATGATGTGTGCTGCCACGTGAAGGGGATGGGGAATGGCTGAGTCCCCAGGCTCGGGAACAAGTAGGGCATTTGTCATGGGAGTAAAAGAGTTTTGTTTCTGCAGGAAGGCTACAGGCTGCTCTCCCCTTCCGCTGCCAGAGTCACCCTGTGCTCTGTGGCAGCTGGTTTGTGGGCTCCCACCTGCAGCACCATAAGAGCAGGGACTGAGTGTGTAGCCCCACCGCTGTCCCTTTGCACTGCCCAGTCCAGAACCTCAACCCTCCTTCCCGGTACTGGAAGTACAAACTCAGCAGCAGCGGTGTCAGGGCAGCAGCCTCGCCTGTTCCAGCACCCCTCAGTAACCAGGGTGCAAAAAGCATCAAGAGCTCTGTAAAAAGCTAAGTTCTGACTCTGGACTTTCACGCAGCTCACACAAGAGCTCTCATGGTGACATGTTTGATGTCATTGCCTCTGTCAGGTCTGGCTGTGATCTGGCCCGGAGAGGGTGCTGGCACAGGCAAGCGGTGCTCCACCTTTGGGGCGGCAGTTCTACACCACTCTGCGGTTTCCTCCCATGCGGCCAACACCATTTTTAACTGGCTTGAGCTTCTGCCTGCTTTATCGTGAGGCTGTTGCTGCACCCTTCTCTCAATCCCACTGCAAACACAGGAATAACTGGGAGAAGCCAGGCGTGCTGGAGAGGAGGGTGCAAGCCTCAAGAGATTGCATTTCCTCCTGCTTGGGCTCTGTGTGCTGGGCATTGCCTCCTGCTTGTGCCACTACTGAAGCCTTGTGGTGGCTTCCTGGGGTAGTGGGACAAGGATTGCGGTGCCCATCTGTTGGGTGTCTGGCCTGCGTGGGGCAGGGCACTGCTCCCTGTAGCTTCATCAAGACGGTGGCTTACAGCTTATTCTTGGTCCTTGCCCTTTGTGTTTCAGCTGCCGTGGAGGAGTCACCTTCCCAATGAGTTTGAGTTGAGAGGGGCCATATCCAGCCTCGTCRTATAGATGCAGAAGCACCTCCAGCCACCCAGCATGCCTGCCCTTGCTGCTGCCTGCTACAGCCTGGCTCGGACCTGCGTCCCCGGACTTGGGAGCTCCTCAGCTATGCTCTGAAGGCAGCAGTCTGGAAACAGGGAGCTCCTAACGATGGTTCCCACGGAACCGGAGCTGGTCTCACTTATCGAATCAACGAGGGTTGTTGGGAACCTCCAGCGCGTGAGAGCTGTTGCCCTGGACGTGCCGTGGGGCAGACGTCCCCGGAGCTTTGGTGCTGCCTTCAGGGGGTCGCGCTGGGGCTCTGCCCCTCCCCACTGGAACTGCCTGTGTAGAAGGGTGAGGAGCACAGAGGTTGTTTTCCCCCGTGGAAACTGTCTCTTGTTACAAAGCCCAGGCTGACAGCTTGGTGTCTGAGAGAGCTGTCAGCCTTTGCATAGCAGTGTCTGGAGTTAGGGCCTGAGGCGCTACACTGGGTGACTAAGTGCAAACCTCTTTTCTAATTAGAGAAGTCTGTCCTTTCCCATCCCCCCCTTAAAACATTTCACCCATTTGTTGAGCTGTTCATCATGCTTTCAAGGGTCCTGGCCTGCACGGCTGGCCGAACCCGGTGCGAGCAGCCTCTCTGTGCGGCGCAGCCCGGCTCACTCTCCCAAAATGCTGCCTGGAGCTTTCCAATTACAGCCTCCCCTGGCCCCGGGAGCTCACCGGAGGATGCTCCAGCTGGCATTTGTCCTCAGGCCCCTAAATCCTGCTGCTGACCAGCTTACTGGCTCCCAGCTGAGCTAGCGGAAGGCAGCAAAACACAGCGAGCGATTGCCAGTAATTGAAGTTTTTTAACCCAGATCTCTCCAGGGAGATGATGAGTTTTCACCAGGGATCCTTTCTGCAGGCAGGAGGGGGCATATCACCGTGTCACAGGCAGGAGTTACATTTTTTATCTCCAGAAGGGTCGTTTCCTTTCCTTTCCGTTCCTTTCCTTTCCTTTTTTTTCTCCTCACTTCTTTTTTTAACTTACATCTGCCCTGGGCCATTTTTTGATGAGCTTCTGTCTCTGATCTGTCTGACATTGCAAATGCTCTTGCCTTTCACATCCATCTTTGTGCTGTTGCCAATCTGTTGTGTATAAAGTCAGTGCTTTTATAAGCTGGCTGAGATGAAATCTCTCTAATTATTTTTGTGATTCTTTCCTGTTTTCAATGAGGGAAACTTTGCCGGGCTCTGGTAGAAGCCGACTGATCCCTCTGTCATGTGAAAGGTAATGAATTTCTGCAGGTCTCCTGCTCTTTCCTCCCTCGCCTCCCAGGCTCTGGCTGGGGAAGGGAGCAGGTCCTGTCCAGCCGGGAAAGGCGTGTGCAGCCCTGACTGCAGACGCGGCCTCCCTGTTTGGCTCCTGGCAGGGTGGGTGCATGGGTTTTTCCCTGCCGTTTTTGTTTCTTGTGGAGCTGCCTTTTCAGGCGGTTACACCCTGCTATCCCAGGAAGCTGACTTGTGTTCAAAGGCTCTGCCAGTCCCTTGGCACTCTCCTTGTGCTGCAGGTTACAGGGACGGCTCCGGCAGCCCGGTGTCGGCGGAGGGGAAGGTGTTCTCCRCTCCCAGACCAACCTGGGCACCAGGGTAATTGCAGGGCTGGGTTAAACAGACTGGAAGCCCCTCTGGGCTGCTGTCCTCCCTGYGCTGAGCTGTCGGCAGCACCAGCTCCTACAGCAACAGATTTTGTTTGGCTGTGTTGTGCTCAGCTCTCGGGGCTCCCCTTGCCCCACACCATGTGCAAACACATCCCATAAGAAGGGACTGGTGTTCCTGCTACAGCCTCGCCAGGGCTGAGGGCTGGCTGGGACAGCAGGCAGGCAGGACAGAGGTCTCTGCCACCCTTTGCCTTGTCAATGGTGGCACCAAAATGTCACCGCTCCAGGGGACGTGCTGCCCGGAGAGCCGGGCTCTCCCTGCTCCAGCTGGGCTGCCGAATCCAGGGGTGAGCCCCCTGGCAGCCCCCCTGTTCTCACCGATGTGCTGGTGTTAGGTGGGTTGTTTTATGGCTTAATGATGCCTTTGCACAGCAGTGCTGGGGCTGGAGGTGTCACTGGCTCGAATATTGGGACCCTTTGCTCAGGGCAGGGGGAACCAGTGTGAACCAGTGTGCTTTGTGCTGGGCCAGGGGCTCGTGGTGAGGGCTGGAGCCCTCGGGATTTCGCAGCCTGTGCGCTTGGTGCAGGAGTTCAGCTGTGAAGCCCAGCGAGATGATTTGAATAATTTAATACCGGGCTGTGACCAAGCCTGGCGAAAGGGTAAAGGAAACAAAGAGGCCCCCAGCCCCGAGCAACAATAGCTCTTGAAACGACAAGCTGAGGCATGTCCGCGCTGCCGGAGGCAGAGAGCAGCGCGGGCAAATAGGCCAGTTGCATTCCTCACGTCTGCTGCTTTGTTTCCCTGCCGAAGCTCCTGGTGAAAACTGCAGGTCTCGGGGCTTCTCCCTTTATCCTTGTTTTGTTCCTGTGTCCTGCGGAGCTGGTGGTGGATCAGCTGCGTCCCCGTGGCTCTTCCTGCTAAGGAAGACAGGGCCAGAAGGGGAGGTGATGCGGGGATGAGGCTGCCTGGTCCTGTCTTGTGCATCCCAGCCGGTGTGGGTCCCCTCTGGTCATTGTCACCCAGGGAAAGCCCGTCCCCGTCCCCGTGCTCGATGAGATCCYGCTGACCTGGGGCCATTGCTGTCAGCAGGAAACAGCCCAAACCGCCTGCTGATCCCGGAGCTGATTTGATTTGATTCCGGCACCTCTGTCGTGGTTGTATCCCCGTTCCCACGAGGCTTGGCAGAAGGTGTGGCTGCCGTCCGTCTGTCCAGCCACCTTGCTGCCCTTACTCGCCTCCCCGCCTTCCCTGGGCACGAGTCCCCAGAAGCAGGGAGAGGACTCACCCYGCTCCTTTCCCTGGGGCGAAACGCTCCACCTTAACTTCTTTAGAAGCCGGAGCGTCGGTTTTCTGTCCCTCCAGTTTAAGTTAAATACAAGGCAGAGGGATGGAGCAGGGGTGCAGGGCAGGGAGAGGCCAGGGGAAGAAGTCAGGAGGTCTCCCCGAGCCCAGATGGGTTCAAGGACTGACCTGTCATGGGGGACGGAGAACSTATCGCCTGCACAAAGGGGATTGCCCTGCCCGGAGGTTGAGCATCGCCTTTGTGTGAGACAAATGCCTGGCTGTGATGTTGAGTGCAGGGAGGGCGTTCGTTAGGGAGAGGGGAAAAGGAGGGGATCTTTGTTTGCGGGGTCTGACACCTCCCAGCCGTCCTGCCGGCATAGCCAGCGCCTTCTGATGGCTTTGTCAGCTCCTGGCTAATTAGCGGAGATGCTTTTTAGTGAGGTTAGGAAAGAAAAATTTTTAAAACATCAAAGAGAAGCAGTAAATAGTGATAAAACTCGGCTGTTTCATGCCTGTCATTGGAGACGCAGGCTTTCTGAGCTTGCAGGAGTGGTGTGTCCTACGCCTTCTGCGGGGAAGGCCCGGGGGGTCCCATCGCCCTGCGGGATGCTGACACATGGGGCTCAGGACCCATCCTTTTGGCTCGAACCTGGTCCCGTAGCGGTGCCCAGGGACGGTTTTTAGACAGGGCCAGGTCACAGCGTGTTGGGGCGGGTGTCTGGGGTAGTGCCTTTCTCTTGTTGGGAGGCCAACCTGGCTCCAGGGCGGGCTGTGACTTAGTGGCAGAACCAGACAGACTGCTGGGCTGCTCGTAGATCCTGCCCTGGGGAGATCACAGCTCTGAGCAAACCCGGCCCGGGAGCATCGCAAACCCAAGCTGTCACCCCCATGACAGCTCAGAGGTGCCTGGTGCACCCCGCTGCTCTCTGTGTGGTTGCCCACTGTCATTTGTTTTTACGCGTTGGGTTTCCAAGCTCTCTGGGAGCTGGTTAAAGTTTAGCTCACTGCTCTCCACCATCCGAGCAGGCTGCCAGCTAGTCATGTCCCTTGGAAAAGACCCCGTGGTGGCTGTTCACGCTCGACGTACACTGGTACAAGCTTCCCCACTATTTGGGTGTCGGGAGCTAAAGCCCTGTTGCAGCTCTAGCCGTGGCAGGGTAACCTGTTATCCCTCAGGGTAACCCCAGAAATCAGCCACCCATCCCCTTCTTGGCAGCTCCGGCAGCGAGAGCGGGCAGGCTGCCTGCCTTCCCCCCCGCCCTGGGCTGCTGGAGGTTTTTATTTTAAGCAGAGCCTCTCGAGGAGAAGGGTAACGTGAGCTCCTTGAGTGACAAGTGATAGAGCTTGACTTGCTTAGCGTGTCCCCCAGGAATCCCTCTCCTCTGCCATTTGCTAATTGAAAACTGCTAACATTTGGGTCTGGAGCAACTGCCGCCCTTAATGGGAAGCTGGCTGGAGCGTGCGTTGGTGGGACTAACACATGCTCGCAGCCTGTCATCTGCTCGTCTCCATCTCTTGGGAAAGGGGCAAATATTCCCATATGCTGCTCCGGTTTCTGAAAGAGTGAAGTGGGGGCTGGAGCCAGACAGGTTTTTCTTTTATTCTCCCTCCTCCAAGCCCTTGCTAGGAGGTTAGAAACCACGGGCTGGAGGGCTGTTGGCTGCAGCCTGGGGCGTGAGCTGTGAGCAAGATGAAGCCATGGGAGCGCGCGGTCCCCCTGCGCCTGCAGCACTGGGGGGGCTCAGGGCAGCCCCTCCATGTCCTGCTCYGCTGTTGCCCAGCTCAGACCCTCGGTGGCTGGGACACGGGTCGCTCTGTGTGGCAGAGGCAGGTATGGGAGCCGTCCCTCCTGGGCCCGGGGCACATGGCTGCGCTGCCCTCGCTCAGGGGCGCAGCCGCAGCTCCGGGCTGCGTGCAGGAGTGTGGTACCCCCGGGGCACCCCGGGCTGAGCCAGCGCTGCCAAGGAGGGGGCGCAGGGTCAGCGAAGACAGCGGGGTGCGTGCCCCCACCCCGGAGCCAGAGCCCAGCCCCGGGCCAGGGGAGGCTGCGGCCGGGCGAGGCAGGGGTCTGCAGGTTGTGCACAAGCCCCCGAGGTGGCCGTGCCCGATGTGATGCTCCCCGAGCCCCCGGGGTGGCTGTCCCCGGTGCGGTGGGTCCCACCACCCCCGGAGGGGCCGTGCCCGAGGCGCTGCTCCCCGAACCCCCGGGGTGTCGGGGCCGCCCCAGCCCCCGCTGCGGCCTCGGCGGGGCGGGGAGGCGGAGCCCGGCCCCCGGCCCCGGGCGCGGGGCGGTGTCAGGCCGGTTCCACCGCCCCGTCCGGCCCCCGGGCGGAGCCGGGCGCGGAGCGCGGAGCCGAGCGGGGCGCGGAGGAGGCGAGCGGGGCGCGGGGCGGCGGGATGCCGGGCTACGACTACAAGCTGCTGGAGCGGCCGCGGCGGCGGGTGCTGTGCCCGCTCTGCGGGAAGCCCATGCGGGAGCCCGTCCGCGTCTCCACCTGCGGCCACCGCTTCTGCGACACCTGCCTGCAGGAGTTCCTCAGGTGAGCCCCGCCGTGACGTCACGGCCGCCCCGCCATGACGTCACGCCGCGCACCCCTTCCCCCATGGAGCGCCCCGGTCATCCCCCCCCCCCCCCC
>JAYKAV010000378.1:656266-739619 GCA_035582835.1 Phoebastria nigripes | reverse complement strand
CCCGGGCCGGGGAGGGGGGGCGGGGCGCGCCCAGCCCGTGACAGCCGCCCCGCGGGGTGCAGCGGCCCGTGGCCCCTCTCGGTGAGGAGGAGGAGGAAGAGGAGGGCCGGGTGAAGCCCGGAGCGGCGAGTTTCGAGCGCTCTCAAAGATTTGTGCTTAACCCCTTCCTGCCCCCGCCCCGCCGGAGGAAGCGACCGGGCGGGGGGTCCGGCCACCCCCCTGCCCCCGCGCCCACGGGTGAGCGTGACCCGGCCGTGGGTGCTCGCTGGGAGCGAGGGGACGGGGCCACTTCCCATCCCCCGGCGGTTTGGCAGCCTCGGCCGAGGTACCGGCAGCCGACGGGGCTGCCCGCGGGGTACGTGCCGGGGCCGGTGCTGCCTGGTTGTTGGCTGCCGTGCCCGGTGCGGGGCCGGGGGTCCCACGGTGGCACGGCGAGGGGGTGTCCGTGCCCCCCGGGCCGGGCGTGCGACGGTGCAAAGCGTCACCCCGGGCCCCGGTTTCTGCTGCCGCCTCCGGCTGCGCCTCGCCCCGCCGAGGCAACCTTTGCCCGGGCCGGGGGCCCCGCGGGCACGGCCGCCGCGGGCCGGTTTCTGCGAAACCGGGCGTTCCCCGGGGCCCGTGCCAGGCAGCGCCTCCGCTCCCCTCCTGCATCCACCCCACGGGCACCGCGGCTCTACCGGGGCGGCCGGACACCGGGGTCCCCCCACTGACCCCCCCCCCCATTTGCACCGGATCAGGTTTGGGCATCCCATGGGCTGAGCCATCCAGCCCCGCCGCGGTGCCGGGGTGGGTGCCGGGGGGTGCCAGGGGGTCCCCCACCCCATCACCTCGCTGYGCCCCGGCACGCCGCGAAGGTCAGAGGCAAGGACGGTCCCCCCGGGTGCTGCCTCAGCACATTCCCTGCCCGGCCGAGCGTGAGAAATGGGGAGGCTTTGTCGGGGATTAGGCGCTGGCTTCGGGTCGCCATCCCGCTTCCCCATCAGCCCCAGCACCCTGACACCATGCACAGGGTGCAGGCAGGGCCGGCTGCCCCTGGAAAGTCAGCAGGGCGATGCCAGCAGTGGGGTGATGCCAGCCATGGGGCGATGCCAGTGGTGGGCTCCCCGGAAAGGGCTGGGTGCCCRGCCCCAGCCGGGAGCAGCTTATCTCGCCGGGTGCCTGGTGACTCCCACGGAAACACCCGCTGCAAACAGAGCRGGCACGTGGCAGGGCTGGATGCGGCCATGCCCCACGGGGATCACACCCCACAGCACTGGGCTGGTTTTCCTGGGGGTCGCTTGGCCCCCCAGCACAGGGGTGGTGGCTGCGGGGGATGTCACCGTGCTATGCCCAGGCATCCCAGGCCAGCACGTGCCAGGCGGCGCTGCTGGCTCCGTCGCGCCGTCTTGCATCCGCTTGGCAGCCCTGGTTGAGGCCACGCCGGCGCCTGCCAAGGGCACGCGGTGATTAGATGTGCGGGGGCAAGGCGACCTCGCAGCCTCGTCCAGAGCCATCTCAGGGACACCAGAGCCCTGGGGTCCCTGCATGTCCCTGTGGGCAGCACCCATGGCCTCCCGCCCCGATGTCCATCAGGGACGGCGTGTGGGGTGCCACCCTCGCCTGTCCCCGRGCACGGTGTCGTGGGGGCCAGGGGTGACGGTGGCTCCTGGCCAGCCATGTCACGGGCCAGGCTGCCTGTTCGGCTCCACCCCCGTCCCTCCACCCCACGCTGAGCAGGGCCATTCCCACCTTGGGGATGGCTCTCGGGATAAGCACCCYGTCCTGGGGGCCCAGCGGGAAGGGGACCCCTCCAGGGCAGCTGCCTGTCCCCCCTGTCCTGGCTYACTGCAGTGGCTGGTGGGGCCGTTTCCTGTGGAGCGGGAGCCCCGGGGCCACACATCTGGGCTGCACATCTGGCACCCAGCTGTTGCCCCCCCGCTACCCTCCCTGGGCCCCGACACCTGGGGCTGCGGGCGCCTGTGGTCCCCACCGGCACTACTCCTGGCCAGCTGCCGGCACCCTGCCTTAATCCTGGGGCCGGGGCGGGCGAGGGGGCTGCTGGGGCTCCAGATGGTGCCACGCTCGCAGCGGCTGGCCCCGGGCCCCCGGGGACCGCGGCTGCCGTGCCCGGCTTGGGGGGGGGACTGCCTGTGGGGGGGGGTGTCTGGCAGGGGCATTTCCCAGCTCAGACAGATGGAGCGGGATTAGAGCTGCGGCTCCCCGAGGGCCGCGGCTGGATCTGGCGCAGGGTGAGCACTCAGCGGTGGAGGGGCAAGCACCTGGGGTGGGATGGCGGGGACCCCGTGGGACATTGTGGCTGTGTCACCGGTGATGCACCGTTCCCCAGCCCCGAGTGATCCTGACCCCTCTCTGTGTCTTGCAGYGAAGGCGTCTTCAAGTGCCCGGAGGACCAGCTGCCCCTGGACTATGCCAAGGTAAGCCCAGCACGTGGCCAGGGTACCCCGCTCTGAGGGGACATCCCTGTCACCTGTGCCCCCCACCAAGGGGCTGGCCCTGGGCTCCGCACACCCGCCTGGCACAGCCGTGCCAGCCTGGCACAGCCGCCCATGCGGAAGCAAGAACCCTTTGTGCCACGGGGCCAGGGAACGGAAACCCGCTCCCGACAAAGGGCGCTTGTTCGTGTGCCGGCGGGGGGGATCCGGCCCCGGGCAGCGTGCCTGCGGCTCCCAGCCAGGCTGGGGTGGGGGGTTCGTGTGCCCCTGCAGCCCGGCGCGGGATGCTGATGCCCCGGCGCTGCCTCCCCAGATCTACCCCGACCCGGAGCTGGAGGCGCAGGTGCTGAGCCTGGCCATCCGCTGCATCCACAGCGAGGAGGGCTGCCGCTGGAGCGGGCTCATCAAGCACCTCCAGGTAGGGGTCCGGCAGGATGGGGGGGCCAACGCTGCACCCCACGGCCCCCCCTCACTGTCTCCGTGCCCCCCAGGCCCATCTCGGCACCTGCGGCTTCAACGTCATCCCCTGCCCCAACCGGTGCAGCGCCAAGCTGAGCCGCCGCGACCTGCCCGAGCACGTCCAGCACGGCTGCCCCAAGCGCCGGGTCAAGTGCGAGTTCTGCGCCAGCGACTTCACCGGGGAGGCCTTCGAGGTGGGCAACAGGAGTGGGGGGGGCACCGTGCCAGGGGGCATGGCCGTGGTGGGGACACTACAGGGGACACAGCTGGCAGGGGTGTCCTTGGGGGCATGGCCTGGCTGGGGGTATCATGGGGGTGTAGCCAGGTTGGGGGTGCAGTGTAGGGACCTAGACAGGCTGCAGGACACCATGGGGGCACAACCTGGCCATGGGGACAGAGCCTGGGTGTGGGACACCATGGGGGGCACAGCCTGGCCGTGGGGGGCACCGCAGGGCCCCATCCCTTGGCAGGGCTGGCCGGTGAGGACAGACGGAGGGTGACGATGCTGCCGCCGTCCCCAGGGCCACCAGGGCACGTGTCCCCAGGAGAGCGTGTACTGTGAGAACAAGTGCGGGGCCCGCATGATGCGGCGCCTGCTGTCCCAGCACACCCTGGCCGACTGCCCCAAGCGCACCCAGCCCTGCACCTACTGCGCCAAGGAGTTCGTCTTCGATACCATCCAGGTGAGACGGGGCCCACGGGGACCCTCGCCCCGCCGGCTCCCGGCCCCGGCTGACGGCCACCCTCTGTCCCCAGAACCACCAGTACCAGTGTCCCCGGTACCCCGTGCCCTGCCCCAACCAGTGCGGGACGCCCAGCATCGCCCGGGAGGACGTGCCCACCCACCTCAAGGAGAGCTGCAACACTGCCATGCTGCTGTGCCCCTTCAAGGAAGCTGGCTGCAAGCACCGGGTGAGTGTGTCCCCAGCCCCGTGCCGGTGTCCCCGTGACCATCCTGCCCTGGCATCCTTGTGCCATCCCCACCATGGCGTGCCTGTGCCCCACCTCTCCTGCCCTGACATCTGTCCCATCCCCTGTGGTGTCCCTGTTCTGCTCTGTCCCATCCACGTGGCTCTATGGTGTCCCCATCCTTGTCCTGCCTCACCCCTGTGTCGCTTTGCCACCCAAGCATCCCCATGCATCCCAACCAGGTGTCCCTGTGCCACCCCTGCGTCCCCATGGCATCCCTGTGCCGTCCTTCTCCAGTACCCCCATGCTCCAACGACATCTCCATGACATCCCCACAGCATCCTTCTCCTGTCCTGTCCCACCCCATGTCCCCACGCTGTCCCGTGCCCCTGGCACCCCCCCTGCTGACGGTCCTGCTGTCCCCACAGTGCCCCAAGCTGGCCATGGGCCGGCACCTGGAGGAGAGCACCAAGGCGCACCTGGGCATGGTGTGCGCCCTGGTGAGCCGGCAGCGGCAGGAGATCCTGGAGCTGCGGCGGGACCTGGAGGAGCTGTCGGTGAGCAGCGATGGGACCCTCATCTGGAAGATCGCCGACTACGCCCGCAAGCTGCAGGAGGCCAAAGCCCGCAGCAACTACGAGTTCTTCAGCCCCCCTTTCTACACCCACAAGTACGGCTACAAGCTCCAGGTCTCGGCTTTCCTCAACGGCAATGGGAGCGGGGAGAGCAGCCACCTCTCCGTCTACATCCGCGTGCTGCCGGGCGAGTACGACAACCTGCTGGAGTGGCCCTTCTCCTACCGCGTCACCTTCTCCTTGCTGGACCAGAGCGACCCCTCGCTCTCCAAGCCCCAGCACATCACCGAGACCTTCCACCCCGATCCCAACTGGAAAAACTTCCAGAAGCCAGGGGCTTCGCGCAGCTCCCTGGACGAGAGCACCCTGGGCTTTGGCTACCCCAAGTTCATCTCCCATGAGGACATCAAGAAGCGGAACTACGTGAGGGACAACGCCATCTTCATCAAAGCCTCGGTGGAGATCCCCCAGAAGATCCTGGCCTGAGCCCCGGTGCCCCGGGGGGGACAGGACATGAGCCGGGYGCCTGCCCAGGGGTGCCCCGGCTGGTGCTGAGCCCCTGCCCGCAGCTGGTGCCCCCGGCTTGGGGACGGCGCCGTGGCCGCAGCCGGCGGCTCTCAGGTAGGCAGGGATGGGGCTGCTCCCCCATGGCCCTCCCGGGGCTGGGACCCCGCTGCAGCCCCAGCTGCCCCCCAGGGCAGCCCCTTCTCAGGTGCCCGGGGGTGCTGGGGGGCTGGGCCCCCCAAGCCCCTCACCGGGGCATCCTGCAGCCCCCGCCAGCCTTGCTCGGGACCCCACGGGACCCCACTGCCCAGAGCCATATTTTGTAAGCTGGTGCCCCCCGGGAGCACGGTTGTTATTTATTACCCCGGGCCGGGGCCCCCTGCCCCCTCCCCGCCTCTTTTTTTCAATAAAGTTTTCTAGTATTTATTACGGCCGCCTGAACCTCCTTCCTCCGCCTGGCCGGGGACGATGGGATGGGGGGACCCCTGTCCCCAGCGCCTGCCGGCACAGGGGTGCTCGCGGTGCAGCCGTGGGTGCTGGGGACAGGGAGAGCCAGGGCTGGGCTGGGGGGCACAGAGCGGGGGTAATCCCTGACCCACATCCCGGCAGCAGACGGGCTCAGATGGAGACGGTTAATTCGGTAATCGCCGGCAGCAGGGATGGCCGGGGGGGTGTCACCAGCCCTGGGGTGCTGTTGTCCTGCAGCCCCCCCTGCCCCGCCRGCCCCTCGTTAGCGCTGGGGCAATTACAGCCCCGGGGGGAGGCAGGGATTCCGAGCAGACAAGGGTGGGTGGGCAATGGCTGGGGGCAGGAGGGGCACCGGGGCAGTTTGGGGGGGCCCGGCTGGATCAGGCCCCAGGTGTGTGTCCGTTCCCCCCCCCCCAGTCACCCCGGCAGCAGTGGGGGGGTCGCCGTCTCCGCAGGCTAATCCCACAATTGCATTAGTGCTGCCCCAGCTTAACACAATTAGCCCCTAATTAGCTGCACCCCGGGCTGGGGCAGCGCTGCGGGGGTGTCCCCATACCCCGTCCCCGTCCCCCGTCCCCGTCCCCCCCCACCCCCGGGAACGTCCCCCTGGGTGGGTCCCCGGGTCGTGGCACATCCCCGGGCCGGGGGTGGCACCATGGGGCCCTGCAGGGAATGGGGCGAGCCTCCTGCCCATACTGGTGCCCAGTGCCAGCCTGCACTGGTGCCCAATACTAGCCCATGCCGCTGCCCAGTGTCAGCCCATACTGGTGCCCCATGCCATGCCTACAGTGGAGCCACATGCAAGTCCATACTGGTGCCCAGTGCCTGCCCAAACTGGTGGCTGATGCCAGCCCATTCTGGTGCCCAGTGCCAGCCTGTACTGGGGTCCATACTGGCACCCCAGTGCCACCCTTATACGGGTGCCCAATGCCAGCCTTATACTGGTGCCCAGTGCCAGTCCCTACTGATRCCCAGTTCTTGCCCATACTGGTGGCCAATGCTAGCCCATACCGCTGCCCAGTGTCAGCCCATACCGTTGCTTGATGCCAGCCCTACACTGGAGCCAAACGCAAGTCCATACCGGTGCCCATTGCCAGCTCATAGTGGTGCCCAGTTCCTGCCTGTACTGGTGCCCAGTGTCAGCCTGTACTGGTGTCCATACTGGCACCCAGTGCCACCCCACACTAGTGCCCAGTGCCAGCCTTATGCTGGTGCCCAATGCCAGCCTCTATTGATGCCCAATTCTTTCCCATACTGGTGCCCAGTGCCAGCCCAAACTGGTGCCTGATGCCAGCCAGTTCTGGTGCCCAGTATCAGCCTGTTCTGGTGTCCAATGCCAGCCTGTGCTGCTGCCCAGTGCCAGCCCTATACTGGTGCCCACTGCCAGCCTGTACTGGTGCTCAGTGCCAGCCCATACTGGTGCCCAGTGCCAGCTCATATTGGTGCCCAATGCCAGCCCCTACTGATGCCCAGTTCTTGCCCATACTGGTGCCCACTGCTAGCCCATCCTGCTGCCAGTGTAAGCCCATACTGGTGCCCAATGCCATTCCTACACTGGAGCCAACTGCAAGTCCATACTGGTGCACAGTGCCTGCCTAAACTGGTGGCTGATGCCAGCCCAGCCTTTTCTGGTGCCCAGTGCCAGCCTGTACTGGTGGCCGTTGCCAGTCCTACACTGGAGCTAAATGCAAGGCCATACTGGTGCTTGATGCCCTCCAGTTCTGTGCCCAGTGCCAGCCTGTACTGGTGCCGAATGTCAGCCCCTACTGATGCCCAGTTCTTGCCCATACTGGTACCCAATGCTAGCCCTATACTGCTGCCCAGTGTCAGCCCATACTGGTGCCCAGTGCCAGCCCAAACTGGTGGCTGATGCCAGCCCATTCTGCTGCCCAGTATAAGTCTGTACTGGTGCCCAGTGCCAGCCTGCACTGCTGCCCGATGCCATCCCACCCTGCTGCCCAGAGCCACCCCATACCGGAGCCCAGCTGCAGCCGCTCGCTGCCACGCTCAGCTGGGGCACGCTGCCGCGCCGTGTCCGCTCCTGGCACCGGGATGGAGCTGGCGGGGTGTCACCTCGGGGGTGGCCCAGCAGAACCGCAGCCCAGCGGGTGCTCCAGCCCCCCCACGGCATTCGCTGGTGCCAAACCCCGCAGCGCTACAGCACAGTTCCCCCTTTCTTATGCTTTTCTCCTACCGAGCCTTAACCTGCTTTTTTGCCTGGTTAAGACTGGCGTGGTCTGAGCTACCTAAGGGTAAAAGCATCAGCCGATGCCTGACCTGCATACATTTTATTTATATATATTTTATTTTTTATATTTTTATATTTTATATTTATTATATACATTTTGTTTATATATTTATGTGTACACACACAGAGTATAGGAACTGTCCTGTACCCACAGCCAGGCCATACAGCAGGGTGTTGGCCGCCTCTTGTTGCACACCAGTTACCTTCAAAAAAAAAGAAAAAAAAAAAAAAAAAAAATCCATAGATTATTTATGAACGAAAAGCTTCAGCTATTGTGGTGAAGCGATGGCGGTGAAAGCCTGCGCGGCAGCTCCTGGCTGTGCTCATTGAAAGCCCAGCGCCGGGAAGCCACGCTGGGAGCCGAGAGGGAAAACAAACCCAGGGAGCCAGGGACCGAGACCCCGCACTGCCGCATCCCCAGCTCAGAGACCTATTCACAACCCTCTGCTTTCCCTGCTTGGTTTTTTGGTTTTTGGTTTGGTTTTTTTTTTTTTTTTTTTTTCTTCTCCTTTTTCCCTCTCTAATCATAAATTTGCCATCAGGTGCCGCTCTCCAGTAGCTCCCAGCGCCGACACGCCAGCACAGACGCACCCTGCGCCGCTTAGCACCGCGCGACAGCTCCATTTACCCCGGCGCTCTGCAACCGGAGCCACGGCACACACGTCTCCTTGCGGTGCCTGGCTGGAAATGTCAGCTGGATCTTCAAGCACCTCTTAACCTTCACGTGTTTGCATAAAATGGGGGAGCAAATCCCCTGCAAGACCTGGGTTGTGAAGCAGAAGGTGATGCTCTTCCTATTCACGGAGAAGAGGGAGAAAAATCGATTTGTTACTAAATTTAGCTTCAAATATCAAGTTTAAAAATAAACTTCCTGGAAACTTGTTGGTTTGAAGATTTATTCTAAAGACCCAGAACCTGCCAGCTTGCTCCCTGCTCCACTGGTCCAACGGGGCTCGGACATTGGCCGGGTATTTCACAAGCTGCTCAAGCCAGAGAGGAAAGCGTTATTAAATACCCTATAAATCGAGGAAGTCCCCAGCCCTGGACCTTTGCTTGTGTAAGACCCCACCCACGCTGGAGATGCCCTTATCTAACTGAACACCAAAGCCTTTTAACACCTTACAAAACCTTTGGGATGCAGACAGGGAGGATTTTTGGCAAAACCACTTCATCTACCGCTCATACGGTAGAACCCCGATTTGCGCTGATTATTGACGCTCCTTAGCCAAGACGGCTAAACCAGACATTAATATTTCATCAGGAGAAAAAAGCAAGACAAATTTGCTTTGCACATCCTTTATTAAACACCCGGCCGGCCTCCCCTCCCTCCCCCAGCCCTTTGCCTTCCCAGGACCGTGGGGTTTGCGGGGGGTGAAGGAGAAGGTTTTACAGTGGGACCATTTAAATCTTGGTTTTAGTGCACCGCTCAGGCTAGCAGCCATCCCAGCTGAATTAACGGTTCGTACCCAATTGCCTTGAAATTAACTTAAACTAATTAGATAAAACACTCCAGTAATTTTATTGCAATTTGGCCTTGTTGAGCGTTAGAAGAGCATCCGAAAGGCGGCCGTTGCTAGAAGATGTCCGAGACGAGCTCCCCCAGCTAAGACCTGAGGAGCTGACCTCAGGGTGCCCCTTTCCTTTGGCTCCTCCACCCCTGTGGACCCTCCAGGACCCCCACATCGGGCAAGATTTTTTCCAGCTCCAATTTTTTGCAGCGCCTGCAGGAGCTGCTCCTCTCCCAACGGCCTCCATCACGAGACGACGTGCTGCTGGTTTTCGGCAGAGAACACCTCGGTGCGTTGCCTACCTTGGGTCAAACTCAACGTTCGCATCCTCCCACCATCTACCAGGGTCCGGTGAGCTCAGCGTAGGGGGAAAAGATCAAACACAGCAATTAAATCTTTAGAAGAAAACCCTATTTGGCCCTAAAGGAGAAGTTTTAAAAGGTTGAATCTTACTCTGCCATCTGCCAGAAGCCTTCAGCTTAGTTAGCTGCGGCTGCAGGTAACTCCTCGGCGGTGGCAGCAGCTGCTCACGCCGAAGTCCCCGCTGGCTCATTATCACGCCAGATCTTCGCTCTGGTAAACAGGTCTAACTAGCTGCAAAGACGATGTAAAAGTCTCCTGAAGAAGCTTTGCAGAAGGGATTCCTCCTGTTGGGGGGACAGATGAAGAAACCAGATACCGAAGGAGCTCCAGCGATGCCGAGTCAAAAGCGAGGAGGATCCTGAAGCCCCGTCTCCCCGGGGGGATGGAGGGAGCGGCTGCTCTCGGCACGGTGTGGATGCTGGAGYCGGGACGTGGCAGTGCCTGGGGGCAAAGAGAGCTCTTCCCAGCTAAGCTTAGCTGGGCTAAGCTGCCCGGTTTAGCCCCAATTCCTGGAAAAGCATGTGGGAATCAAATACGTTTCTTAGTATCTGGGGAACACTGGAAACAGTATGAAAGGTATTAGTTTGGCATCAGAGGGATTTTGACACTCAGATGTTTGCAGCAAGCGCAGAGGAGATGGGGTTTGAGTTGTTGTGTCATTCTTAGCGATGAAAGCACGCAGATTAAATTAGATGTACGATCGCTGGAAAGGGGAGAAAACCCTTGCGGCTGCTATCTTCCGGAAGGGGTCTACAAATGTTACGAATCCCCTCTAGAATTTTGTATTTAGTATTACGTTAATAAGCAAAACTCCGAGTTTGTTACACACACAATTAGGTCAGCACTCGAAGGGCAGCAGCTTCTAGGTCCAGCTTTTGGAGCAGCCCTACGTCTCCCTCCTGGCCAGGGAAAGCAGACCTTTAGGGCACGGGACAGCCCTAACCCTCGCAGACGTAAAAAATCTCTCCGAGTTCACCTTGACAGGACTTAAACCACCTCCTCGACTCCTCCTCCTCCTCTTTTTAATAATTATTTCAGCACCTTTCTGGCTGTGAGATTTTGTACCTCTTCTGTTTTCCCAGCCCTTCTCGGTACCGTTATTGGAGAAGCGCAGCCAGGCTGTGCCCGACGCATTCATACCCCAGAAACCCATGGAGACCCTTCCCCAAATTCCCTTTGGGACAAGCACCCAGCCCGTGCCGCCCATGGCTCCCTGTGCTGCTGACCACGGCCACGCAAGCCTCACGCGCTCGCGCTGCATCAAACCAGCAGAAGGGGCAGAGGGACCAGGTCTCTCTTTCTCTCTTCCCCCCCCCCCCGCTTTTTATTTTACCCACGGACGAAAAAAAAATTAAAAAAAAAAATTTCTAGTTCATACCCGTAGCACATAAGCAGCAGAGTTTATAATCAGTCTGTGGTTTAATGAAATACAGCAGCAATTCCCAGTTCTCTCCCCAGTGAGCCCCAGCAAACATTTCTGTTTGGTTTCTACGGGAGCGGCCGAGTCCCACGGAAACATCTTTCACATCGTAAGCTTAAAGAAAATTCACAAGTGTCTTTATAAAATGTTAACTTTGGGCTGTAACAAACTGGGCTTGCGATTTAACAGCTTCAAAGCTTCTGCTCAAAGACAAGACACGTCAGAGATGGAAGTTTCCTCGTGGAAGGGTTTACACCACTTTCATSTTTATCCCTCCTAGGATCTATCTAATGTTCACCTCCAGCTGGCACGGGAGTTGCCACGAACCGCAAGAATAACAATATCCTGCTAAATCAGTGCGGTACTGTAAAGGGGACAGATTTCAGTGCTGATGAGGCAGGCGTAAATAGTTCAGGAAAACATCTGAAAATACCTTACTCTTTCCTCAAGGAGCAGAACCATCATCTGCAAGCGCCCAGGATCCATCAGAGGAACAGAAGCCTTGTGCTGGAGTCAGAGGTCGGGAAGCCACCGACCCACAGACGAAAAGACAGACAGAAAGGCAAGCCAAGCACTGCCACGGGAGCAGCGGTGTGAACCCTAAAGGCAGGCGACCACCTGCGTCGGGGGCCCGGGGAGAGCCCAGGGCGAAGGAGTGTCCCTGGCCTTTAGGTTGCTCTTATTTCTGCACCGGGCAGAGCGTGAAATGAAACTGCACGTGGACAAATGTTTCCAGGAGAGCACACCTCCTACCACACACCGGACCACCGGCCTCCGGCTTTGTGCCTCGTCTGCTCCTCCCTTTGTCACCTCGGTAAGCGACAGGGCCGTGTCTGGATCCCCACGCCGGGCGCCTACGCAGCGTAGTCAGTGTTTGCTCTCAAAGGTTGCACCTGGGAATGAGGCAGGGTCAGTGTTTGGGTTTCTCTTTACAGAAGATGTAGTGGGGAAAACGGAAGGAGAACCCATCAGAACAGGCTGCTGCAGAAGYGAAAAGGGTTGGCTTAAAGAAAAATCTCACTCCTAGAACAGAAGGAAATATTTCAGAGTATTTTAATAGTAAAATGATTCCTATTTTTCAAGCAATGTCCCACCTGGATGAGTCTGGGGAGCATTTTTGCTTCCCGGTCCTGCCGTACCGGGGCAAAGTCTCAGAGGTCGCGGCTCTACCTGCGACTGCCCATGCAGAACAATCCCCAACAGCTCACAGCGTGCTGCCACCGCTAACGCAAACACCTCCCCGGCACCGAAACCACTTCCACAAACACCACAACACGGGACTCGACTCAGTCTCTCTCTCGGGAGAAGAGCAGGAGGAAAAAATTAGCTTTTAATAACAGTCTGGGTTGAGATTTGTAGCAGGCTACTGAACAGAGGAGAYGCCAATATTTTATTTAGTAAAAAGGTATGTATTCAGGTAGCAGAACACCTTACAGTAACTAACTCGGCAGGAAAGGTTAAAGTCATAGCACAGCCCTAGATCGATTTGGGGGAGTAGGACGGGGAAGACGACGGGGAGACGGGAAGGGAAGCAGCTTCAGACTCGAACCTTGGCTCCCAATAGAATGTATTCAGAAAAATATTGCATGAAAAGCCTCAGGATTTTAGTTCTTTCATAGATGTATATTTACCAGTTTTCACAAAGACTGCAGGAATACGATTATAAACAATAAATTAGGACTTCATGTTGCTATCATTTGGCATAACACAATCAGGCAATTTTTCCTTTTTAAATATAAGGCAACACAAGCCAACACATAATTTAATCCGTCTTTAGTCAAATTGCTTAACTTTGCTAAAGAGTTACCACTAAAGAACGGTTTATAGTACACTTAAAAGAATTTAAATAATGACATGATATAAGTGTACTAACTTACGCAAGGAGTCAGAAAACGTACTCTGCTAAGCTTTGAAACCTAAATATTTGTTACAGCCCAGGACTACACGTCTAAATTAAAAAAATACAAATAAATGTTTTCTAATTTTTCCATTTACGAAAAACTTTTAAGAATCTCTAGCCAACTATGACGTCACTTCAAAACTTGTTATTTTTTTTTTTTTTAAATTTTGTATGATGTCTTAAGATTTTAAACCATGCTCGTTAAGGAAAGTTCAAGGAGCAAATACTTAAGGCTTTGTTTTTCAGAGGGCTGTGAGGGAGGCCAGCGGATGGCAGAGGCCAGTGGGTTCACCCATACACAATGCTACTCAAACCCACACTACCAGGCGACATTCATACAGAAATATTACACTTAAAAGTTACAGTGTAGAGCAATATTTTTAGCCAGTGTACATATAAAGAATCAATGCATTTATTTTTTTTTTATTTTTTTTTTTAATTTCCAAACTTGATTGTGATCATTATGTTCAAGTATTAGTCTCATTAACAGAGATGAGAAATTTTCTACTTACAACAAATTCGGCTGTTAGAAAGGAAAGGTATGTTTCGGTACACTGAGGAGAACAAGACGCTGAGGTTACCCAATAGTTAGTGTCCTTCGGTCACTGACTCGGCTAGCTGCTGGAAGTGACGTGGGAAAGGAACAGAAGGAGTTAGGCACCGAGACCCTGGGAAAAAGGGACGTTATAATTAGCTTCGCTCATTCCCAGAGAGGAGAATTGTTCCGTTAAATCTGCTGTGGCGTTTTGATGGAGAGGACTACGGGACCATCGGTCCCACAGTAGTCGCGAGCAGAGCTTCGCTTCAGATCAACCRCCTCCCGTCCCATCGGGACTGCTGCCGGAACGGGACCGTGCCACACCGCCCCGCGCGCCTGCTCATTGCACCGGAGACGAGCTCGAGTTACGTCTCCTCGCCCTGAAATTAATTCTAGCTACCAGAGAAGCGGCTGAACCCTTTTTGGAGTTGTCAGTGGGCCTGGATTCCCTTCACATCAGGACGGCCAGACTCCTAGCAGCGAGGGGTTCAGTCAAAGTTAGCTCTTACGCTGGCGAAAGGGGAGCGGGGAAGGGAAGTATGTTGCAGAAAAAAGGCAGCTACCTACGGCAGCTATGCTGCCTACCTCCTAAAACTGCCATTCCCCCCTCCTCCAYACCCTGTCCGCCAAAAAAAAAGTGTCAGAAAAATCTGCCAGAGACTTTTGACTTTGGACAAAGTCTAAACGATAAATGTGGGCGTCTCGGCAAGAAACAGCTGAAAAGCTTCTTCCTATATTAATGCCTAAATACATACCCCTAGCTAGCTCTTTTCAAATGTAGGCTTCTTTTTCAATTAAATAGGCCTCTAGACAGTGCAAATGGTCAATGTTTAATGCATTAATGAAATGGGCTTTCGAGTTGAAAATAAGCCCTGCTTCCTGACAAATTCTGTTGCTCTTAATCTTCAGAGGAAATTGAGATGGAAATTTAAGCAGCTAYGCTACCTCGCTCTTTACGGAGCTGGCGAACAGATGCAACTGCGAAACCCTGCAGCAACTCAACATCAGTCCAGCAAGTAGCTACTAAGCAGAAGGCAAAAGCTGCACAAAGGGGATTCTGCGGTGAGGAAACAGCTGTGGCGTGAAGTAGTGTAATAAAATTCTTTGAAACAAAAGGCATGTTAAATATTTGATGCATAAAGGAGATAGATAACATGTAAGCAAAGCTTTTAAATATACAGTATGTCCTCTTCCAATGGTTACTATAATGATCACACAAGTTTGCAAGTTAAAAATGCCTTGCTTATTAATTAAAATTAAGACTAAACCTATAATTTTTGTCTGTGAAAGTGACTGCAGCCTATCTATACCCTGGGTGTTGAATATGAAGATTTCGACTATCGGTTGGTTCAGGTGCTCGGTTCATGGGAGGCCGATGGACTTTTCCCAGCACGGCCATGCTCTGATCTCTGAAGCAGGACTGCTGGAAGTCCCCGCTTAGGTAATCCATGGTCTGCATCACATTATTCTGGCTGGATGGGCCAGCTCCAGCTCTGTAATGAGTTCCTCCTGCACAATCTAGCGGCGCTCCTGCTGGCTGTCCCCCATGGAAAGGCATGGCGAGGTCCTGGGACCCAGAGCTGTCACTGTTGGGCGTGGGCAGGATGTTATTCCAGATGGGCTGGAAATAGTGCCCATTGGTATATGGCAAGGGTCCCTGCAACCCATTCACAGGTGGAGAAGGCGTAGGCTTCTCGATGGGGGGCTTCAAGCTGAACGACTGGCCCATGCACAGTTCTTGAGGGTAGTTTGAAGTTTTGCCAGGAAAACTCTGCCCTGCGATCTCTCTCTGAGGGTGCTTCCCTGCGAGTCCAGCAGGCCCAGCAGCATCCCCACACATTTGCTGCAGATGTGCAAGCTGGTGCTGGTTCCACGCAACCGATTTGATTTCGTTCTGGTACGCGGGCGGCACCCTGTTAATATTCACCATGGGCACATTAACAGAGGCAGGAGGAATAGCAGCAGCAGCATGATCTACAGGGTTTACTACACAGGAAGGCATGGGTGTAGGGACATTGTGAGTAGATACCCTGGTACTTGCATTGATAAGCAGGTTGCGACTTATAGGGCTGGGGTTTGCAATCTGTCCCTCACATACTGAGGTAGTGCTAATGCCAGCTCTGGCCTGGCAGAACTGGTTAATCTGGTGCACAATGCTGCTCAGGTCCGGTGGCTGGTTCTGCTGCAGGGTGGCAGCCATAGAGAGGGGAATGGTTGAGGTAGACACGGTCACATTCGGCGGCGCATCTGCATCCGGCATCTTTCTGCTTCCATGTAAACCTGGCTGCAGCAAAGGATTCGGGGGGTGCTGCAGAGTCTGGTGTGCCATGGTCTGAGGATGCTGCAAGCCCTGCGGCTGCTGCATATTCTGAGGGTGCGGCAGCGTCTGTGGCTGCGGTATCCCCTGAGGGTGCGGTAAGCTTTGTGGCTGTGGTATACCCTGAGGGTGCTGCAAAGTCTGTGGCTGCGGTATACTCTGGGGGTGCGGCAAAGTCTGTGCATGCTGGAGAGCCTGCTGGCGAGCAAGCGCCTGGGGGTGGGTTAAAGTGCTAGGTGCAACGTATGGTGTGGAAGGGGGATTCATCATCGCTTCCGGCAGCAGACGCGTGCGTGTCCCGTCAAAGTCTTTGATAATTCCTTTCGCTGGAGATTTGACTATCGCCAGGAGGCCTGTTTTTGTGGTGGCCTGAGACGGGTAGGGACTGTACCTCTGGCCCGAAGTATCAAGTCCGTTCACAGTACGGCGTATGTGTTTCCTCTGGGGAACCTTGACACTGTTTGGAAAAATTTTTATAGTCAGTGGATTGTTGGCGACCTTCTTAGCATAAGCATCCAATTCTGCTGGGGTAGGATACTGTGCAGATCTCATTTTCTGTGTAGTGTCCCCTGCGGAGAAAGGAAATTCGTCAATACCGATTCTGGTAAGCAAGGGATCAACCCCAGGGCAAGACAGTTGCACAACAAGGGTAGAAAATCTCCAAGGAATCAAGAGGCAAGAACTTCATCTTCCCAGACCAGCGGATCGTGTACCAGATACCTCATATTCCCTTTATTACCTGGTGACCAACACAACCCCCAGTTCAGCTTAAGGCAAGACCTGCCTAGGGGAGCAAAACCAGCGTTTTCATTAGAGTATGTTTACAGTTGGACAAAAACAGGTAACGTGCTATAAACATCGGATTGTCTCCAGCTTGAAATATTTCTTACGGCTTGCGGTGGTGGGCTAGTTTCTGTTCTCTTAATTTAAGGCTGCCTCCCCATGGCTTTTCAGCCATTCTCAGTATCTTTACTGTGTAATTCAAAATCAGAAAGTTATGAATTAAACATTAAACCTGTGTAATGCTGAGGCGGGAACCATACGAAGCACTTCAGCTCAAGCCTCCATTTACATCTCAGTTCTTTTCTAGATGCTGACATCTGAAAGCACTTTGAGTGTCTTTTTGTCCATTAGGAAGCCCTTGTCAGTCCAAGTTCAGCAAATGGAAGGAGGCTAACACGTGCATTGTTTTATGGCTTGCAATTATTTCTTCAGCTGAATTTTCAGTGTGGCACCTTGCTAAGGATGGCATCCTAGTATCACACAGCAAAATTACATGATTACCTCACAAGATTAAAAACACGCTATTCCCCAGACACAGACAAAAGACTTCTGGAGACAGGGGTGTGTTTTCACTTACTCCAATTTACCACATACCTACCTTGCCCACAAGCTCGAGGTGCTTCTGGAAAGAACTTTAGAAATCTAGGGAAATGCTTGTGCCTCTCTTGCTATAATCGTATTCCAAGCAGAGAGTTGGGCCGTTCCCCTACCACAGCTCTGCTGCTTAACTCCTATGGGACTACTGCTTTAGAAGTGATTTTATAATCTTCAAATAATGGCTTGCAGCTTTGACAACCCGGTTTTGCTTTTGCTTGATTTCCCCCCCCCCCACCTTGCAAACAGTTTACTGGAAAAAAAACACCCATCCTTTTTGCTAAATTTTCAGCATCCCCATGCCATCTGCTGCTGTGCTGAAAGAATGGGAAACGCAGCAGCCAGCTCCTCCAGAGCCCAAGAGCACCCCAGCCCTGCACCAGGCCCTGTGACCCAAGGAAATCTAATGCTCCAGTAAAGAGCTTGATGCTCCCAGGCAAACAGCCCTTCCTCTTGAAAATTCACCTCTGATTCTTTTAAGCAAATTGCCTCCAAAAAGTTCCTGAATACAGCTCAAGTCTGAGTACCGGCCATCTCTCTCTCTCTTGGCATCCTGCAGCTTCCAGTCTTCACAAGTGAGGGAGAGCAGCCCTGCTCTAAGAGCACTCACTTTCAGAAAGTGAGGGCCAGAAAATGGAAAATAGGATGGATACCAAAAGAAAGGATAATTATAGAAATATTAAAAATATCTTTTGTGAAATAAGAAGCTTTGCAAGCAGGCTGTCTCGTGTCTCTAGCACAGCATGTACTACAGCACTGGTTATACTCTTACTCTCTGTGCTGTCCAAACCCTGGCACATACCACCCTTTCTCTTAATCAAAGGAAATGCTCATTTGATATTAACCTGAACATCCTCTTTGTTCATACTGCTGTACCTGCTGCTGCAGGCAGGTGGTTTATATCTGTCCTTTTGAGCAAGCTGCTATGCTCCTAATGGAGAGAAGAGCCTCTGAATGGAGTTTGCCAGTACTACCTTGCCTCAACAGCCAAGGCCTTCATGAGCTTCCCAACCTTTATTTTTAGCACTGCCCACGCCCATTAAGTTCTGTTTCTTCCCCAAGAGGCGATCCTTGCAACTCACCGTGAATCAGAGAAGAACCATCAACAACGGACAAAGGAATCCACTCCTGTCTGTATTATAGTTTATGTTACAGTTACGGCCATTGTCACATAAAGCTTTTATTTTCAGATGAAAAATTGAGTAGATACTTTAAGACACCTTTACCATCAAAATTTCCCAGCCTGGTTTACATTTCAATAGGCATATCAGCAAATTAGGTGGTAAATATAAACACTAAATATTCTTTTACCCAAGCATCTATTTTTCTGTTCTACGGGAACTGCGATGGAAGCTTTTAGAAAGCAGCTAGAACAGCAATGTTTGAACAGGCTGTGGCTATCAGTTACAATACATCTGCAATCCCGAAATCTGGAAGAACTCCTTCCTCTGACGAGAAAAAATAAGCCCTCAATCAAACTGAAATGATGCACCAACATCATCAAGTTTGGCATCCTACCAAATGGCAAACCATCTTTTAAATAGCTTGGACAGGATCTTCTGAAACCAACCATCATTTCAAAACAGAGCCCGTTTTGCGTACAGCTAAGATTATGCTCCTTTTACTATGGACTAACTCAGCCCTTCTACTTAGGCCTGACCAGGGCGAAGTATTTCTGAGTGCCCCAACATGCTGCTTAAAATGTGCTTTGCTAGTAGTTCCACAGGCAAGATTCAATGAGTGGAACAATTAAGGCAACGAACAAAAATTAGGAGAAAGGCATTACGGGGCGATCAAGAGTCTGAATATCCCRTATGAATATCCTACAAACCAGTAAAGAACAATTACATCTGGTTACTAAGTGAATGGAAAACCAGCTAGAATAGACCAAAAGAAAATGCTGGTATTAGAATACCACAAGTGCAAGAATTCTGGATCAGGCCATAAAATGAGGAGGAGGACAGCAGATGAACAAGCTACATTAAGAAAACAATGGGACGAGCTCCACAAAGTTACCTAATGGTAAATGCAAGGCAGATTACTTTTGTTGAAAAGTAATTATTTCATGTTTACTATAAGGTATAGCTGTGCATATGAGCAATTACCCCAATAAATTGGTGAGCTGCAACTTCACACTCCCGCTAATCCCGTGGCAACCAATTCATCTGGTCACATTCCTGTGCGYGTCTCACTGCTGGAGCTATTTTTATCATGAAATGAGATATATTTCTCTGCCTCACCTCAGCACTAATGTAACATTTTTTAAGCGCATTTCACATTAAGGCTTTAAAACCCACTGCTTTTAAAACTGCCTACGGTTAAATTTTCATTAACATTAAACAAAACACAAACAAGCCTTCAGGATTCCTACCCTAATGAGAGCATCCGCGTTGGGACAAGCGAAAAACAGCTGTGCCCATCTTCTGCATAAAAATCTCAACTGCAGCAGTTTCTCTACAGGCTTTACAGAAAGAGCCCTCACCCCTAAAAAGGACTCGATTTTAGCCGATGACCCCATATTCAGTCCCAACCTGCTCTTCTCTCTTTTGTCCCCCCCCCCCCAAAAAAAAGCTCTCCAAGAAGCACCTTTCACCTTGACTTTGCACCACTGTCATGAAAATCACCCTTTTTCTCCCAGGCCCTGCGGCACTGCCGCTATGTCCGACAGCGACTGCGGACACTGCCCGAACAGTCTTGCCTCAGGTATCCTGACTGCCTGGTCAGGTTTAAACTGGAGTCACTGGGAGGAAGGAGAGAATGTCAATATGGAGTCAGTGAGAAATCCCCTGCGTGGATAAGGACAAATTTCAGGGGTAGCCTTTCCTGTGATGCAGGTTGGAATTCAAAGAAAAATACTGAAATTGGAAGTCCCATAGTGATCAGTTTCTAAAGGAAAAAATATGTGCATATTAATCTATAAAACTCCTACTGCACAGACCATCTTTAAGAAAAATGCCTCTTATTTGAAAATGAATAAGAAAAAAAAAAAAGATAATTGAGCTAATGTGGATTTTTAAGCGTTAATAAGAAGTCTGATCCAGAAAACGACACTTAAAAAATTATTATTACAAACACCATAAGTCTGAATAAAGGCTATCATGTGGAGTTCTGTGCCTTTTATAAAAGCAATAGCACTATTATTAAAGCCTGCTTCCAACCCCCCCATCAAAAGTCACAAGTCACCGTTCATTAAAAATGCTCATTAACTCAGCTTTCCTTTGGCCAGGGGCTAGACTACTTGTGCATATACAGTATGGAGAGAAATGCACCAATTAATCTTACACACATCTGCAGCAGGGGTGAGCAAGGTCTGTACGAGCAGTTTCATTTTCCATATAAATCGGAACAAACTGGAACAGCTGAGCATTACCACTGCCAGCCAGTGCCTGCCAGCTACTTTATGTCCTAAATTCTTTTAAATGCAGTACCCGAAGCTCTTCACTAAGCAGGATACAGCAATGCTTTCAGCATGGGGATAAGCAGTTCTCAGAAACAGCATCAGGTACTATCGGTTAAGAAACTGCCCGCATACCAGC
This sequence comes from Phoebastria nigripes, assembly GCA_035582835.1. Lineage (NCBI taxonomy): Eukaryota > Metazoa > Chordata > Aves > Procellariiformes > Diomedeidae > Phoebastria > Phoebastria nigripes. The sequence goes on along the minus strand of JAYKAV010000378.1, from coordinate 719,065 downwards.
ACGCTGCCTCGTAAATGTGTAATTAGCAAATACCTGATTTATGCACAGCTACCCTCACATGAACCTCAACAATTTGCTTTCAGAGCTAAGCTTTCCGATCCACTAAAGAAACTTCACGTAATGCAAGGACCTAGTCATGTTCTCACCACAACAGCCTACCTTTTGAAAAAGTATGTTTCGGTCAGCAAAGCTYGAACTGGAAATGGAAAAGAGAAAGGAGGGGCACGCCCAGTTTCATGCCATCTAAGGAAGTCCTTTTGTGAGTAAAGATTTTTACTATTGCTGAAAGTGTCAGTACAATTGCCAAGCCTGCGGAGTCGGCACAAATGCTATGAAAGTGCCGGGGGGGAGCACACCTCTGTACGTGAACCGGGTCACTCCCCTGTGGCAGGGCTTTAAGCATGTCACCCTTAATTGCAAAATTATCTTACCTATTTTCAGTAGCACCACAAGTCTTAACATAATAACAATTTTAGCTATAACTGGAGTGTAAATTACTTGGTTTTAAAGAGCAACGAGTCTGTCAGCAAACTGAAGGTACAGAGATCTCCCAATGCACATTTCAAATACAAGAGACAGGTCACAGCCCTAAGAACCAAGTTCACAGATCTCATGTAGAAACCTTGGTATTTCTGAAATTTCAGCTGAACAATCAATGTGCAACTTCAGTGATAAAGAGGAGAGACAGAGCAAGATTTTTAAAAGTCTCTAGCCAGTAAACTTACATTCTCAAGCATAAGTTCTTCTTAAAAATACTAGTACAACTATCAAAAAAAATGACTGAAGTTATCAAAAAAGAATTTTCAGAGTACTCTGCAGACATATTTTCAGAGGCACCAAAGAGACATCAGAAAGAAGACGGAAACTTTGAACTTTAGTAATTTGGGCTAGATCACTAATATTTGCCACATATGCCCCAGGTATGTAGAACAACAGAGCTGCTGACCTCAAAAGTTTTGCGTTAGCCTGATCCAACTTTTATTGGTGTCTACGAGTAATTAAACCAATGGAAGTGAAAAAGAGTCAGGAAAAAGTTGTGTTAAGAAGCAAGTCAGCTGGCACACTTTTAGCACAAAATGTTTTCAGCAAAGAGGCACGAATCTCACAGAAACCTCACTTGCATTTCATCTTGCTGTGGTTAAAATTAACCTTTATAAAGCCAGGAAGAGGGGAGAGCTTGCTGCACACACGTGAACCTCCACAGCAATTTCTCAGAGCCATTATTGATGGAAGCCTTAAAGGCATAACAAAAGAAAGACTCTAACATTAAATAGTTTTTCCACTGTATCCTGAATGTTTATGTCACAGCTGTACCAGAGCCAGATTTAACAGTTAACCACATCCTGCAGACAAAACGTCACTCACATTTCTGAAGTCCAGTGTTCATCTGCGTGTAAGAAAGAAGCTGAAAGGAGAGGTCACCTGGTCCTGGCAGACAGGCCAGCATGGCAGACAGGCACTAACACAACATGGGGCATTCACTCCTCTGCACACTGCAACAACAGAGAGACAATTCAAAGTTATAATACAAGGAGGAACAGAGAAAAGAAAGCGGCAAAGAGCCATCCCTGGGTGAAGGCCTGACCAAGCACAGATGCGTGACCGCTGCTCCAGCCCTTACTGCATCTCGTAACGGCAACGGAAATACTTCAAGAAGTGGGTCATCTGCAGGGTTAAAACTAAAATAGCCATCTCGCTCTCCTCTGCTGCTTCACACACAGAAGATAATCCATAACTCTGTCCTCAAATTTCAAAGGTGGTTGTTATGAATGGTAAAGAAACCACCATCATTCATTTTACTATATATTGAAATGTGCTGGCTATCTACCAGGTATAGCCAAAGCAAGTCCTCTGGAGAAATCCTGTCAACTGCTCTTTCACATTTAATAAAAAGGCATGGCATGCATAAATTGAAGGCAAAGTATGCAGCACTCTGCCTTGTGGCAAGATTAAGCTGCATGCTACAGCTTGTAATATCTGTGGTCCATTAGGCTGAAAGATGAATGGCTACAACTTCCTTCATTTCATAGGAGACTAGCTAACCTGCGCCTCTCTGGGTTAAACAAACGGCAAGACGTGCCTTCTGCACAAAGGAGCTGCAGAGGTGCCACCATCCTCTACTGCAGAGGTTCAGCATTTACGAAATTAAACCTCAAAATGAATGCACGGAGCACTAAAGCTCTTTATATATAAACACTGCACAGCTACCCTCAAATCCCATCATCGGCGTACAGATATAAGGGGGGTTTCCAGCAACAAAGCTAACTTAGGCTCAAAGTCTCCCAACGTTACTAGGATTACGGAGAGAAATTTGAGTTGGAACAAGGTCTCTAGAGGCCACCTGGTCCAAGCCCCTGCTCAAATCCCCCCTGCTGCAGCTACTGGGCAAGCCACAGCCAGCCACGAGCACTTTAGAAAGCTCTGGGAAATGGGGTGGCTGAGTCAAGCTGGAGAAATCCATTGACTTCTCCTCCTTGCCCAGATCTCCACAAGCATCAGTGCCGCTATACAGGGAGTGCTTTTGCCAAAACACCTAAGGAGCAGCTAGAAAGGGCTTGCGGCTTGTTATATGGCCCCCAAAACATGGAAAGAGTTGAAGGCTTCAAAAGTTATAGGCTGGTTTAATTTCAGTCGTTGTTTCAAAACCCCAATTAAAACAACTGGGAAGGCATTCAAAGATCAAGACAGGTGAAGGAGAAAGCTCAAGACCGGCACGAGAAGCCACAGCTGCAGAAACCCCGCAGAGACCACTTCTGAAAGAGTCGCGCTATGGAGGACTGCATAAGCAACGTGAATGAAACCTTTGGATGACACCCAATGTGGCAACGTCAGCGCTGCGTCCTGGACAGCACCACCGCCTTCCTGTTCCAGAAAGCTCCAAAAGCCGATTTCTCTGCAGGGACGTTTTAAAGACTTTAATTCGAAACCTAACCTCTGACCACCATCACAAGTCAGACCGCCCAAGGAGTACCTGCACCAGTCCACTGAACAGTGAGTGTGGACTTACAAGCTTACCCATAGCGCAGCAATTACTCACTGTGTGTAGTTCATTAGCTCCATGTTTGTATGCATCTCCTCAGTTCAACACACAAAGGCTGATTAAACCAACGGCCAAGAAATCTCATACAAATATTAATTTACGAAAAATTCTGCATCTTCACTGTGCGAGTGCTCTCAAAAGCTGACCGAGTGTTGCTGAGCGAGCCCATTGGGTGCCGCTGTGACGAACAATTAAAAATAATTTTGGACACTGAATGTCAGCTTGACAACTCCATGCTATTGCCCATTCACCCTACCCGCTCAGAGTAACAGCGACTGAGTGCCGTGAGAAACAAGCACACAACCTCACCAAGCCGCAGGGCCGACAGCGCAACCACCAAGAGAACAAGTTTACATTCATTCTCCATTTCATCCCTAGGTGATAGTAACAATCTGCACTACTGTAAGTTCAAGATTTGTAGCTGTAAAACCTTGTAAAAAAGGTCGAAACCTGGATTTTCTTCTCACCCTCTGTAGCAGGTGGAGTTCTTGGCGTCTTTCAGGTGGTGTTCAGAAACGATGACTGAAGACCTGTCACATCCACAACTTAAAGGAATTGCTTTAGGAACTGAAAAGTTGCTCGACCTTTATAGATGAGATTAATTCATGACTGGAAGTATGCAATGTTCAGTGAAACTTCGCAAACAGCCTGTGGGCAGCAGTTTCTTGTCCCAAATCATGCCCAGCAAGACCAGAAAGACAAAACAAGAATCCAGCTCCTTTTAATCAGAAGACAAAACCACTGTGAGTTGCCAGAGCTTTACCTGAGTAAGCAACAGAAACACTCACAGTCAGCAAGAAAAAATAGTAACTGTATTTTCCTTTTTCCCTCATTTCATCAACTTCAGAAGACTGGCAAAAACAAGACCTATTTCTCAGCAAAAAGCAGACAAACAAAATTAAGAGCCTTCACCGTAGTCAGAAAACCATCAGATCACGCCGTTCCCATATTCACCTAAGCATCTGCCTTTTACTCCAGTAATGTCTGATGCCAGCCCAGGATTACTTCCCATCCCTTCATGGCCAAAGGAGCTCGGTGTCCAAAACATTACTTAACCGACGGCAAGTTTGTGTGCAGCCCCAAAGGAGAGAAAAGGGCTCTGCAGCGCAGCACTGTACTCAACATGCTCTTTGATTGAACAAGTAGCATTTCTGACAGCAAGATAGGCGGAGGGTTTGCTCACCTGCTCCATCATTAACGCTCATTATAGCCTGAACACTCTGACTCTTTGAGTAAGCCTCTTGCTGAAGTGCCACGGAGAGGCTCAGCGCCATGCACACAGCAATAAACAGGATAATGGCACATTAGGAGAGAGAACAAGTGATTAAGAGTGGTCACAGCATTCAATTCAGAGTAGCCAGGCTTCTGCAATAAGACAGCAGTATTTCCTTGAAGGTCAAAACATGTATTTACAGAAGCTTTAGCTCCAATACAGAGAGTAATGTTTTAGAGAGGGCTATAAAGGCAAGTTGTTCCCGCAGGCGGATAATCATTTTAGGCAATGCCAAAGGTTCATAAAAGACTGGGGTGGCAATAATAATTTTAAAGGAAATACTGGACTTACAAAAATCATTTTAAGTGGAAGCATAAAATCATTCTTTTAGCTTGATTTGCAATAACCAAATTGATGCCATCTAGGTCACTGCTGAGCATTAAAAAAAGAAATTCAGACTTATATAGAAGTGCTGACCATAACTCCATCGCTGAATTCCATATTATAATTAAAATCCTGCTCCAATTTTTGTTCTCTCTGAAATTAACATAGTTTGTCAAAATCAAGATCTCAGTATTTGAAAACAAATGCATTTGAAATATCTTTACAAACAAGCCCATTCATTTTTTTGTTAGAAATTAATTAACATTTATTCCCTTTGAGATACTCAGCACCTGACTACTTTCTGTCCTGACTGATCTTCAGCACGAGCTAGTGCAGACAACTCCAACATACCACCCAGCTAAAATGAACTGAAATCCCCCACATGGACTGTATTTGGGATTGAGGTGAGCATTAATGGCTCTCTCAAACTGTTGTTACACACAGTCTCAGGTCGGCAGCGCAGGGTCCTGACACAAAGGCAGCTGGGCCCATCATCYCCTCCTGCGCTCGGCTTTATTGCTTCTAATTAGTCCAGAGCAGGAGACAAACTGAACTTGGCACATCAAGACTTCTCACTAGCAGAGTTGGCTCCACGGCAGCAACTTGTGTGGGCACCAGCACCTGCAAAGCTCCCCGCGGGGCTGCTGCCCCAGCCCCTCTGAGGATGAGYGGTGTGTTACTGGGGGAACTGGAACGGACACAGCGAGTCAGGAACTGAGGGGTTTTTGCACTGTACCAGGCTCAGTAACACTGTCATCTAAACCAGTCAGCTGCAAACTGGAGAGCAAGCTGACCAGCAGGCTTTGGCACCCAGCAATGGAGGGCAGCTGCAAAACCCTTACCTTTAAAGTTTTAAAGTTGTATTTTAAACTGATTCTGTATACTGCCAAACACAGCATAACRAGCTCTGTCTTGAAAATACATATAAAAAGATAAAGTACATTTCCAGAGGAAAACAATCATTAGATTGGAATAAATAAATAAATAMCCCTCTTTGAAGTGATTTTAATCTAATCTGGCTGCAGGATATAATATCTTAACAGCACACGTACTGCAGGACGCTCTACAAAATAGTTAGCAGGTTTAGACACATGAACAGATTTTTTTTCTCCTAAGATTTATTAATAATTAAATCAAAGCATGTTAAGCTTAATAGGGATTTGCAGTGCTTGGGATTTGGGGGAAATTGTCACATCCCCACAATGACTGTTACATTCAGCCTTACCTGCATATCAGAGTGCTTTTTGGTCCAGGCAGCAGGGTGTCCCCTGCACTGATTTTCAGAGTAAGTCCTGTCACCACCAAGGCTCACTGGGTAGGACGGAAGAACGCACCTCCACCCATTGCCCAGGGACACCCTCCTTGTAGAGCTAAGAATCAGTTCTAGTAAAACTTACCATGATATTGCCTTTCTGGTCTAAAAATATATAGTATTTCCTGGCTGATATTCCAAGATTAGTATTGCCTCTGCCAGACCCAGTGCTCCTCAGGCCAGGGGGACRTTTACAAGCTAGAGTAAAACCTAGGTGTAAAGCGACTCGGTACTACTAGGAAATTTCTAATACTCTAATACAGCTTTATCATTATATAAACAGACCACATATGCAGAATTATTGCCAAGTTTTTAAATATGCCAGTCTCTGAAGCTCCCAAGAGGCCTTACAGGGTAAGCGCACAAAGGAAACACTCCCCACAAACCATCCCCGGCCAGTGAAATATGGGAAACTGAGCTGGTTTAGAGGAAAGTGAGCTAGTGAAGTTTAAAGTTAGGTTCCTGAAAGTAAACACGCATGTTTGAAATTCCACGATTAACTGCRGGCTTGTTCACAAAGCTCGGGGCTGGGAGGAAGCAGGAGCATCTACCCCCCCTAYTACACAAAAGGAAAGCTCCAAACTATTCCAAGTTTCCAGCACCCTGGGGTCCCGTAAGCYGTGCGAGGGTTTTTAAGCGCTTGCGGCTGACTGATACGCTTTGCTTCTCCGTGTTATTCACAAGGTAGCCCCGTGAAATTCCATAACCGCTGGCAGGATTTATGGCAACCCCCAAGCGCATGTGGCACATTCCAAGTTCAGCATATATAAATGCTGCAAACAAAACCAAAAACTAACTCGGGTTGTGAAGTTTCTTTGGTACAAATGTCTGTAAGAGCTTGCCAGGAAACATAATTGAATTCGGGCCAATTTTCATGCTCCAAGGGAAACTCAGTGTCTCATTTACCCCCCAGGCAGGCTGCTCAAGACCAAATGAGACTCATTCCTTTTCCCTCTCCCAAAGTAACCTAAAATCTAGGGGTTTCAAAAATTTGTTCATGTCAACTGCAGACACTGAACCCCCCCGCCAACCTCAGTGTTCAATATGATTCCTTCCAGTCAGCCGTGCCTCGCTTGACAGTGTCTAGACTGATCCTGCAGGCTTCCTGCCTTTCTCCAGCCCTAGACTGATCCTGCAGGCTTCCTGCCTTTCTCCAGCCCTAAAACTCCCCTTTATTCTTGGGCACTTACCAGAATGGCCTTTTCCCAGGACTGCTGAAGAGCCAGAGATAAATCTTACCGTTTCCTGGAACAAAATTACCAAACTAGCACCGTATTCATTGCCGGCCAGTATCACATCCTCCTAAATGTTTTATAAATGGGAAACTGCAAAATAATGCRCAGAGAGGTAGTCTTTTGAAATGGCAATAAATCACAATAGCATCAAGTGTACTTGGGGATAAATAAATAGGAAGACTGAACAATAGAAAGTCGCCTTTTGTAACAARCGGAGTGCACCGTCAGCATCTGCCAGCACAGGACCTTTTGGCTTTCTGCATTCAGGTGGACCTTTTGTAGAGCCCTGCAACAGTTTCGATCAAAATCAATTTTTGCTTCTTGCAGTTTAATTAACTATGATTTTGCTTGTAAACCATTTCACCTTTTAGGCTGACCTCCATTTATAATGTTACTCAGGCAACAAAATTAAATAGTTTGGAGGGGAAGGCAGAGAGAATTTATATGTACGTGGGGTGCTTCGGGAGAGGGGAGGCACCTGCTGCAGCACAGCTCTGTTCCTCTCCCCGAGCCGGGATGGCAACACTCAACACGGAAGAAAATGAAGAAGCTTTGGGGTAACAGCACTTAAATGGAATATTGTTCATATCACACTCCTCATGCCCAAGGGCTACCACTAAAGGCTTCTAGGTGAGCAATTTTGAACAGGAGGTAGTGCAGTAAAAAAAGCCAAGGCRGCAGCTCTCGGCTCCAGGCCGGCAGGTACTGCCACGTGTGACATCAGCTCCATCAAATTCACTCTTTGGATAAAGCAGCAGCAAGCTCAAGGTTATGATCTTAGAGTTTAAAAAGCCTTTTTTTAGGTCGGTCCCAAGAGATTATTTTAAAACACAGTACTACGCATCTGCTGAAGAGTAGAACAGTTGGCTTTAATTGTAAGATGGATTTTTACATAGCTTCTGACCTTTCATCTAATTGAGGCCTAAAGAAGAAAAAAAGAGGAAAAGCTATACGTCACTTCAGTTATTAAAATCCATCAAGCTCAAACTTTAGCCTTGGGATAACCACAGCCAAAAAATTGACTTGCAAGTAATTATCACTGCTATCTGCAATAAAAGTTAATTGGACATAATTGAACTAAAGCCCTAATCTGAATGAAGCTGTTGCTGGCAAGAAGCCTGCTCCTGCCTGCACTTTGCAAATGAAACTGCTAGCAGTAAAATGGACAAACACGAGGCTGCTCTTACAGTCTGCCCACTGCAAATCACAGCGCAATTCTGCAAACAGCTCATGAACTGGGCCAAGAAAAAAACATCAAGAGGGCCCGTCCTCACCAAACACACCCTTTGGCAATACCTAAACACCACGAAGGCGTAGAGTTTCAAAAACAAGTTTCAATTTTACTGACCTCTTAATGACATGGACTGAAACCTAAGATTCATGTCACGAGATGCTGGTTCCATCAGCCCCCGAACGCTGTAAGTACCAGTACAAATAATGTACTTTTTGAGTGTATAAAGATACCAACTCAAAAGGTTTTCAGTGCTGATAATTTACCACCTTCATGCAGTTCAATAGCCTTTCCTGTTGTAGGACCAGCTTCTTTCATCTCTGCAGCGGAGCAGACAATTAGCTGCTTTTTGTGCTCAGCCCATGCAGGTGGCTGGGGGAAGGGAGCGTTAAACTAAATTCCTGCTGATTCGTCCATTTATATTTTGCATTTTTGTTAACTAACAGACCAGAAAGCGGTCGTCATCCCCCATACTACTTTAGAACTTCCTTCCAATTTTAATTATTAACACTCTGCCCTTCACCAAAGCATATCAAAGCACTTAACAAACATTACTGAAGCCACATAACCACTCTGAAACGGGCAAAAATTGCACACAACTCCTTTTACAGAGGCTTAAGGTTTTTTGACCAGATTTATGTTAGAAGACTGGTCTCCTGATTATGGGCTAGCCTATGACAGAAGAGATCGAGGGAAGTATCTGGCTCACCACAGGTTCCTGACGTAATTTTGGATGAAGCACTTAATCACCCGATGCCGTGGTCGCTCCTTGTTAAAAGGATAGGGGCGGGTGACAGTTTTCTACCACTGAAGAAGACCGTGAAGATAAATGAAACTGCGGAGCATTCAATAGCACCTTGACTTCTCACGTCAGGCTTACAAGGTCACGGTCCGGGCAGCCTGGGGAGAACTGGAAGCAGACCACGCTTCCCTCTCCTGAGCGCCATTTGCTCACCACTGCTCCTCTGCATTGTCACGGCTCAGAACAGAACTTCTTAGCTCAAGAAAGCTGCAACGGAGAACCAGTGACATCAATTCCCTTTCGTGACCCAAATCAGTGGCTTATTTTACTTTGCTCAAAGCCCTCACCTCTTTTTAAGCCTATTTTTAGATTTAACTCCGTACTCTGCAACGTGGCAGGAGCTGACAGACAACACAGGCATAAGTAGGTCTTGCCAGGTGTTGCAGGCCACTTCTAAGGCAAAGGGAAGATGTGGAAAAGACAAGTCGGGACTATTGTAGGGCCTGGCCAAAGCTTCAAAGGAGTATTTCTGGCCGTGCTTGAAACACATATGCTAGTGGTCAGTTATGAGACAGATGAGATACTACTTTTACCATGGGAACATATGCAAGAAATAGGAAAATCGACCTGCCTGAAGTCAAAAGCCATTTGAATAACTTTGTATCTGCCTCCTCTGAATTCTCACTACACTAAAGCACTCTGACCTTTAATTAATTTTCTTGCTCCTTTTATATGGTAACTTCCAACTCCAAGTTTTTAATGCTGTACTGGTGGGAAACAGGGATGAAGAAACAGTCTGGGATGTATCTTAGTTACGTTTCACAGTGCATAAATCTGCACAGTCATTTAGGAGAGGGAGCAAAGGATGCTACAGTTGAACCGCAGCAGTTAAGAGCAGAGGCCAGGTAAATACAGCGTTGTGATCAAAATCATAACTTGCCCAGGCTATTAGGCTTACATTTGTATTTTCAAAATGCAAAAGAGACTCCCTACCCATCACTGTAACATTCACAGAACATAACATTTTCTTCAGCAAGATACTGAGAGGTGTAAACAAACATTCCTTCCTCCAAAGCATCCATTATCCTTGGGACAAACTAAGCCCACCTTCTTCCTACATGCTCGAGCAGCATCTATAATATCACAGCAGCTACTATAAAATACGGAACAGACTTACAGATACAAGTGTGCATGTTTTCACGTGAACATGACGGCATTAAGGTTAGCTGAGATGACTTCCACCCAAAGCAAACCCAGAACAGCCCAGCGACTACCAAACTACAGGACGCTGCTAACACATACCCCAATGGAGGCACCACGCATTCCCACCAACAGACATTCTCCATCCTCGTACACAACTTCCTTCTGCCTTCAAGCGATAAGAAACCAAAATACACATTGACCCCTTTCCCATAGCGGAGAGTCTGCAGTTATAACCTCAACATCACCAGCAAGAATGTGCACTGCATCGGCATTATGTGCAGCTTTCCTATGTGTTTGATATCTGGGAAAAGCATGAGGTTGTAATTCTGGGGTTTACTTTACCACAAAGGGCATGCAAGAGCTGTGAGCTTCCTCATGCCACTCTTGGCCAGAATTCCTCCCTCTCAACTTTCTTGCCTTCCCAGATCTGAAAAGGAAGCTTTTCTTAAGTACAGCAAACAGCTGCCTAGGCGAAGGGGAAAGGACACATGAAATAGTTCCCTCTCCAGTGGCTGCTTCGCACAGATCATCGTTATCTTCTCTCATTCCACACTCACCCTATAAAAGCCCAGAATTAAAGTCTTAATCATGACTTACAGAAATCCTTGTGGCTGCACATGACAGAAGGATGACAGTTTTTCCTTCTAAAATATCATTAGAAGTTACAGATTATGACAGTTCCCCGAGTAGGAAAGTAGCTGTCTTCCCCTGTTTATTACAAGCTGATTATTTCAAAAAACCCCATTTTTTCAGAGCTAACTTTGAACAAATTTTACCTCTATGCAACACACAAACAACAAACCAGACATTTGTTAGATATTGAAAAATATGCTTCGAGTCCTGTTTTAAAAATAGATTCACTTGAAAATGAGAAATATTTGCAAATAAGATGAGGCAGAATGAATTAGACTTCATACAAAACAAAAAACTGAACTCGCACATTAAGAAAAAAAATAAAAAGTGACTCACTTGCAGACCAGGTGCACCAGTGGTGTGTGAACACAGGCAGGCAGGCTGGCTCACGGCGGGGGCGAATTTCAGTTTGCATTGGTTATGCATGTGTACCACTTTGACCTGTACAATTACACTGACAGTTGTTTGGTTTAGTATTTAGCTCTTTGGATACTGAATTAAGGTCCCACCTATGGTGAAATTTTAACAGCCCATTTACAAAACAAGCGGAGAAATAGATGGCAGATTTTTATTTAAGATACAAAATTGGGGATCTGTGTCTAATTGTGCACAGTGCCAGAGATTCCTGCCAGACCATGAACACATCAGCTCTTAGATACACATTTTACCATTTGTAAGGGCAAGATAAGACCTTCTTCTGTAGCTGGAGGTATTGTGCAGCCTACTGTAAAGATGAAAAGTATTCTAAGAGCCTCAAACAGAAGCTGCAACACAAGTACCAAACACTCACCAGCAGAAAATACAAGCCATCAGGTGAATACCAAAGAGCTGGACCAGACACTGGGATGCCATTTTCCCGTCAACCTTCAGAACGAGGTGCTGGTGCCCTGCTGGCTTGTCCTGACACAGACCTAGCGTCCTTATCAGTCTTCCAAGAAGCTCAAAGGCCATCTCATAACAACTCAACAGAAGAAAGGAGAAGAAATACATTAATTGTGAGCTACTGTAAAAAAATCTCTGCTATTCTCAGTGCTTTCCTAAGAAGCATGAAAACTGGCCAGTTGCATGGCTGGCAGTTCAAAACAGCCATAGGGAAAGCAACATGAGCGTGCAAGATGTTTTCAAAACCTCTGCACACCACAAGCACCAGAGATTTTTGTCTGCAGGCCTGATAAAACACTTCAGCATGATCTCACCTGATTCCTTTAGCAGCCGCCAACAAATCGCCTTTATCCAAAGTTTACATTCACAAAAGATTTCTTTTTTCACAATAAGTTTTACTGACTACAGGTGAGCAGGAGATTTTTGTTTGCTTTTGTGCATCCTTCCTCCTCTGTACTTGCCTTTTTCTTTTAAAAAAAAACCAACACGCACACATGGCAATAAATAAATTGTACGGACAGGACACAGAGGCAGTTGTAACTGTACTACAGTCAGCGAGACATCCCTTTGCATGGTAAACACAACCTGGCTGCGTGGGTGAGAAGAGAACAAATACTGTTACTGCAGCCCGTACAACCGTATCTCAATGGCAAACACAGCACAAACCTGCCTGCATGAATGCTGAGCTCCTGATAACCTGGGCTGCAACAGCCACGGGCAGCCCTGGCCTCCACGGTGCATCTCGTGCTAAAAGGCAGCACACCCCCTCTGAACACTGCACGAGAGTCTGGTCAAGTGTATACTCAAGACAGTTACTCAGGCAATCCCCAAAGTATTGCTTGATCTTAATTTCCAGACAATTTGTCTTTCCAGCCACGGAATTGCTACAGTCAACAAATTCAAAAGGTAAATTCTTCTACCTTCAATTAACTGCATTAGTACTGTTTATAACTATGTGTGATTGATAAATGCTCTACAGAAGCTGTAATTAATGTATTTTTTCCTTGGAACACATACTGAACCCCCTTGGCGCTCAGACACTTAATGAAAAGCAATTTATCAACTTGCTTTGAATAGCTGAATCTGACTCCTTAATGCAGAGAGAAACACACTTTGCTTTAAGCACTACTACTCTGAAAAAGTAATGCGTACCGCAACATTACGAATGCCATCAGACACGGTTTGGATTTTGATCGGGATGACAGCGACAAGAGTGCTCATCTCGCTGAGAAACTGGGTATGATTTAGTACAGCTTAGCTGGAATCCTCTCCCCTGGGATGCAGTCGAGCAGGAGATTTGCAGATGTGCTTTTCCAGGACGGAGGTCAGGAGTGCCTTTTCAGGACACCGGACAAAGTTCCAAATTCTCCTGCGTCTGCGTGGCCAGGAGCCTTCTCACCGCTCCTCATGCCGAGCAGCACTGGCACGCTCGCCGGGAAGCAGCAGCTCAGCATATTTCAGCCTGGACATGTGTTCAGCTACTCACAAAGCAGACAAAAATAAAGTGCTTACAGAGTGTTTGAATGCTAATTTCTCAAATTGAGTGTTGCTTTGTATAGTTGACACATGGGGGGGGGGGGGGGGAGCATTTAGAAGGAAAGGCTTGACATCACAGAAAATTTTATGTTGGTATTAACTGCTGGGGGAATTAACCAACCTTCAAAGTGTACAATCTAAACTCACATTTCTGGGAGTATAGGCTACAGGTTTCCAGTATAGAAACTGGTCTGTACTCCATGTGGCAGACTGAACGTAAGGATTACATATTGCCATTGCACATGTAAGTCTGTTTCCCATTCCTGCAGTGTCTTGCTGTCTTCCATTTGTCTTTTGATGCAGATAAAAGCCAATGCAGATTGCAACTGCTGATACAGAGAAAGGCGCAAGACAGTGCGCCTTTGGACTAAGGAAAAAAAAGGACTCAGGTCCAGACTGCTAGAGCATGTCAAGAGATTGTCTTTGAAACTACAAACTAGAAATGAAAGCGCTGTGTTTTTATTTGATTTGATCAAAGCAACTGGAGGGGAGGGAGAGAAATCACATCCTACAGATGCAGGCTAAAATTTAACTACTTCACACATAATGTGGGACCAGCTGATCCCAAACAGACATAAATAAAGAGAGAAAACAAAGAGGTAAAGTCACTCTCACTCTGAATACGCTGCTTCCACAGATCGCTGCTTCAGGGTCTGCCAAAGAGCAACAGGAACCCATTTCAAAGCCAGAAGGACAGAGGAAGCACATACCCAGCGCTCTCGCCACGGGCACACATTTTCAGTCTCCAGTGAAGAGTAGAGGAGCGAGCTCCTGTCAATTCAGAGAAAACATACTCCAAATGTAACGGCTATTTGAATAAATAACCGATTACTCCCTGTGTGACACTGTTCCACCAATCTGACTGTGGGACACCGGCAAACCGTGGCAATCTTCTGGATGAGGGCTTTGTACTGCAAGCTGCAAAGGGACAAGACCGTAATTCTCCTCGAACGGAGCATCCGCTCCAATATGCGCTCAGCACCAGGAGAACAAGGCTTTGCAGAAGTAGAAATCGCACTACAGGTTGCAGCCTTGCAGATCCCAAAGAGCAGCACAGAAGAAACAGATACTTCTAGCTGCCACGCTCCCTAATAGAAAGGATTTTAAATATCTGCCGGATTGGCTGTGTGCTCGTAGAAATTTCTAGCTGCAGAAGGTGAACCATTTAGATTGCTTCTGGGCTGAAATGATCTAGGTCCCTGCCTTTCACTAAAAATTAAGCAGAAGTCATTTTAACGAGTAAGGCAGACAACAGTCTTGCAGAGGAGATCAAAAAGCTCTCCAGATGTTTATTTTAAATGAAATTCAGAAGCCAGTATAAACCAGATTTTAAACACTGAATAATCCTTACCATAATTTGCATGAGAAAAACGGGAAAAAAGGTTCCATCCTGCTGCTCTGAAACTCTCCAGGAACATGCAGGGTTAGATTTTGTTCCTAGACTCTTCAGATGAGAATTTGAAATATGAACAGCCCCACGCTGCAATCTGATGGCTGTTAAGCACATTTCTCCCCTGCACTATACACTTTGATGGATGCTCAACACACACATACGGGGGCATCCCATGCGAAGGAAGCCTTTGACCTTCCTCACCAAGACTATTCAAAATTATGGATTGAAAAGTGTCTAAAAATGTCAGTCCTAAATCTCAAACTTCTTCTCATCTTGCTACTTCATTGAATGCCTCCTGATTGTGCAAAAGCAGAATATTCAGGCGTCAATCTAAGTAGCTTGGGTGTTATGCTGACAATGTCTCCGGAGAAAGGAAGAGAAGAGAGGACAGATTTCCAATAGCTCAAACGCTTCTCTGTAAGGAAAGCTGCTACACAGCAAGAGAGATAAATAAAGAGGGAAAGTAACACGCTGGAGAACTTTTACCAAGGTCACATCAGGATGCTGAACACTACCCATCTGCAGGGGAAGATTTAGATGCCTATTCCACTACACATATCCATTCGCTTGTTGGCAACAACAGTCCTCATTAAACCAAACCAGTTCTAACCATGAAAGGAGGACATCGGGAAGATGATATTAGCTAACAAATACAAAAGGAAAACCAACAGAGCCAGTCCTGGATGGGTGCCCTCTGCAGCAAAACACAGCCCCACAGCGTATGCAGAGCCCCTGCACCACTTGGGAACAGGCAACACAGGCTATCCCAGCCAAAAAGATGGACAACTCTGCTCTAACCAATGCTAACGGCTCCTAGCTTGCAGCAGAGAGGAGATTCTGTACCCATTCGGGCAAGAGCAGAACAGGGATCCCATCAGAAATGGGAGCTTTTATGACTCTGCTGCTATGCAGGGTCACCTACACATTGCAGTTCCTCATTGCTTTGGAATCAGGGCTGTGGACACGTGGCAGATCACTGTAGACAGACCGTACCGCGAAGAAAAAGCCCTGCCCCCAAAATATTATATCAGTTACTGCTGTGCCCTTAACAAGAGTGTTTCTTGCCTGTTTCAGCGATCTGAAAGACACGCTGGGCAAAATTTCAAGCTATGACAAAGTGATCTTATCACTTCTGTGCTGTTCTCACTACACAAGCCCCTGATTCAGCAGCATGTAATAAAATCTTCATTTGCATGAAAAGCACTCTCTGATCACAAAGTCTTCTGTTCGACAGTCCTCTTCCCATCTACAGTGTAAAGATGCAAGCAGCACCGTCATTTTGCTGGTGACTAAGGTGGAATATTTTATTTATGCTTTATTTGGAGAGGCTCTCAATGTTTTAATACAATCTTTTCCTAAAATTCTAACAGTATTTTTGAATAACACAAAAGCTGCACACATCCAAACTATGCAAGCACTGCAAAGTTCACATACTCTGCTCTCACCTGCACTTTTAATAACCATGCCACATGAAGGACATTTCATATCAGCACACAGTGACCATAAACAGTTCTAAAATGTCTTTAGCATTCAACAAGTCCAGTCTTCTCCAGTTTGCATTCACAGTGTTTGGTGTCATGACATACAGCACTCACAGAGGATATATTTCAAAGGAAAGGAAGGTGTAGCCATGCAAAGAACAATGCTCTGCCTGCAATAAGATTGATCACTGTCATGGGAAACCAATAAAAACAAGTATCTTGTTATCTTGCTTTACAAAGAGACTGTTAAAGCTTAACTATGTTAGGAAACTTTTTCCTTTGGACTGAATCATGAGCCTAATGTATGTGCGTAACACACACCAGCATATGCAATTAATTGACTCTCTCCTGATGCTGCGGGAGAAAGTCCACTGTTCCAGAGGCCAGTTGAAGTCTTCATACAACCAGCCCGTGCCCTCTCCTGATTAGAGATCTCTCACCAAGGCCAGCCCCAGCTCCCTGCCCCRTGCCAGGTAACACCACGTCCCACTTTCAACTGTTTGCCAAAGTTAATCATGTCCCACGCATACACCCCGAAATCACACCCGGCTCTGAGCAAACTCAGCCAAAACAGAAATACCTTTCATCACGTCAGCAGTGCAGTCCCCATTTAGAAACGTTTTCTTTCACGTTAATCCAGTGCCAAAACATTATCACGTATGCTGTGCTGATCCAGAAATGGTGCTAATGATGCTGCTGCCTCCTGTCTATCACCGAACATCTAATCTAGCGCACGGCCATGCAACGATGGCCCTGCGACCACAGGCACTTTAAATTGGGCAGCTCAGCAACACATGTACACTGAATTTTTGAACAAGCTATTCTAAGCTGCTTTGCTAGCAATTTCTGGCCTGTACAGTTTGAAAGCACACGGTTCTGGCCCTCACAAAGAGCAGACCTGTAAATGACATCTTGAGGATTAAGCTGATTGAGATGCAATTTGCCTAGCAACCATTCATTAAGCAGAGTTCAGAAACAGGCCAGCAATCTATTCCACCTCCTTATCTGAGCAGTAAACAGATAACAGTCTCTACTGTGTCTATCCTCCGGTTCAGACACATTGTAAACAGATTTTTCAGAAGTTTAAACTCCTACGGTAAATCTCAGAGAACAATCCTGCTCTCCAAACATGAGGGATTTGGTTTCACCAAGTGCCTTACAAGCATGAAACAGCTCTAGAACGAGGATAATGCAAATCAAATTGTGAATGCATTTGCAGTTCCTGTGCCTCCAATATTTTCTCACATCAAGCACTAAGAGCCCATCCTAGTCGYTAAAAAAACCCCAACCTTAATGACACAACCATTTGGCATTGCTATTCTGATCACTGAAAAAAAACTCAATAAAAATCTTATTCCCTTCCTTCATCTTCTGGAAGGAATCGACTGGCACTTCCAAAGTCTTTGATAGAGGTTCCCCCTTCAGAGAAGAAAACAAAAGKCACGTCCTCCCTCCCATTAAGCATTTTTTCCTCACAAAATAAGCAAGACAACGTAAATGTCATCAGTGAAAATCAAACCAGCTATTTGAGCTTGAAGAATTTAGCTGAAAAGATTAAGCTAAATCATGATTTTGCATAATTGTTTCTCTGCAAGAAACATCTGATAATATCCCATTCTGCTCCAAAATTAAACAACAAAGATTAGCACGGACATATTTAAGACTATATACCTGAATGGTTTTCCTTTGGTGTACAGTTCTTCTGGGAAATCACTGTGACATACAGCATGCTATTACAACTAAATATGCAAGAAAGAAGAATTAAACTGACTATGAATAATTAATACCCTATAATACTACTTCATAAGGAAAGTCTGGCTGAATATTCCCGCAGATGAGATATATCTAAATACAAGGCACCTCAGAGCTGGTAGCTTTACTTTTATGATGGAGTCTAAAACACCGAGTAACTTTATGGCTGCTACTCAATTCTAGAGAAGGTGCCAGCCATCCATGCCTCTCTTCCCCTGCTCRCTGCCCGTCGAGCACCAGAAAAGCTGGGAGAAATGCAAGTATTGCAATAGTCACTGCACTGCTCATCTACATCTCTGAGGTAACAGGCTTCCCAAACACTTCCCATTAAAAGGTATAAAGCAATTATCTGACTTCCCAGTAGAGAGAATAAAGCAAATATGATGCAACAATTACTTACATGATAAGATCAGGCTAAGGTTGTGAGAAAAAACAATTAAAAAGGTTTGCAAGAGCTAAGGAATGCAGCTTACTTTCCCAGAATCTATCTTAACGAGAAAGATACCATCAACTCACAGAGCAGACCTTCCTGTTTCAAGTTTACTGTTTTGGAGGCTGCAGAACATCAACTGTAGCAAAGCCACAGTTGGGTGGCTGGGTACAAACTCTCCATCTCCAGCACAACTCTCCTTTATTAGCTCCTAGTGAAAGCAGCAATTAAAAATATGCTTCCCCCCCCCCCAACAGAAACCCTAAATTGCTTAAATTGATATTTACTGAAGTCCTCATAAAATTGGTATTCAACTCTTGGCATTTTCCACTAGACACCGGTCGGGTCAGCTCTGTGCTAATTGACACACAATACACTTGTTGCATGCATGTAGCTGGAAATCCCCAGTTCCCCTCAGTTTATCCAAGCAGCACGGCATACAAACAACACCCTGCCGCAGAGCGCTACTTTTAGAGACACACATTTGAAATCCAACCAACATTTGTGATCACTGAAGCGGAACAGGGCACTACTACTGTATTTGCCAAAGGTGACAGCCCCACAAAGACGCGTCCCCCGGCTCAAAGCCCCACGCTGCTCTGGCTGCCAGCTCCGCCACGAGGGTCTCACTCCTGCAGGATCCAACACTCTTCTCCTCCAAAGCAAACAAACTGGGGGGCTTTCTGCGCACAGGCAAAGTCATGTTAGAAGTATGCTAGCTTAATATTAGTTTTCTATTAAAAATTAATAGGATTAAATGAAGCTCACAAGCTGGCAGGCACCAAGACAGTTAATATGCTGACGTACTCGTTGCCCAGAGGAGCAGGATGCAAAGGACGGGCTGCAGCGTTTCTGCAGGATGATGGCCACGGGGTGCATGTGCCAGCCAGGAGAGGTAGCTGGGGGCTCTTCCGCACATCCCCAGTGGGACGCCGTGTTCCACCAGTGCCGTGCCACTCTGCTGGCGAGCGGCTCGTCCCCCCGGCCAGGAACTGATGGGGAAAGTAGAGCCCATGAAAAGATCATGCTGGTGAAAACCCCAGCGTCTTCTCACTGGAGATCCAGCCTTCTGGGCACTGGCTCTGATCCTCGCCCCTTTGCACGTGTGCCCTTTCTCACTGCCAGAATTAATCCCCCTGCCGATAAGCATCCTGCAAATACCCAGAGTTTACATAAGCCAAGTTTAACCTTCAGTCCCTATTAATGCTAACAGAATAGAAAAAATTAACCATGGTGCAACAAAAAASTCTGTATCTGCATTTCTAATTATACAACAAAACACACCATGTGGCAATATTTCCAAGCACCTTGCTGGGAATAAAATAGCCAACAGACTACGGCTTCCATTTTGAGCAGTGGATGCAAGAGTAACCGGCATTGAGGTTGTCAGCATTAAGGGATGAGGACATGAGAATTAAGGAAAGTGAAGTGACATACGTAAACGATGATAACAAAAAYGTTGATAATTGGAAAAACAGTCACCTTAAAAATTTAAAATTTCATGATCTCTCCTACTTTTTAATGGCTTAGCCTACTTTTTCCAACCTAATTTGCATGATCAAAATAGGCCTCCTGCCAGGAAGCATTAAAATGGCAGCCCCCCATCAAGGCAAAACTCCCTTCACCATACGAGACTGAAGGACTAATAACTATTCCTAAAAACATTTTAAATCCATTAATTTGTTTAGTAAACATTTATTTAGAATTAGTGCAGCTATCAGAATTTTCTTTATCACGCTTTACAAAAGCCTTTGATGGAGGAGCAGGTACCCCCACAAACACCTGTACCATCTCCAACCCTCTCCAAAAAGCCAAGCATCCTCACGCTCCTGCTCTGCACCGCTCTGAACGTTTTCCATCCAAAAACCCCGAAGCATTCTCCAATATCAACCAGACAATTCCCAACAGCTCTTCAGGGCACCGGGCTGGGCAGCTGGAAGCATGGAGCAGCCAGACCGGAGTACACCAACCCCACCGACCTCTACACATAGCAATTAATTCTATCTGCTGAAAAAAAAAAACCAGGCTAGTACRATAGTGGTATAAATCTCAATATTACTGATGTACTGAAGATTTGGATTCTGGTACAAATACACGGTGCTTTATACAAATTTGTCTGAGCTATGTGTTATCCTTTCAGTGCCATCTGCACAAAAACAGAGTTTTATCTAAGTGCTGGAAACTAAAATAAATCATTTTCTCCATATCTGTAATCTTGTCGGAGACAGACGCCACAAACCTGAGAGCTGGCTAGTGCAGGCTTGTCTAGTTAGAAATAAAATTATATCCACATCAATATGATTTATTTTTAATAAAAAAATAAGGCAAACCAGACCCTTAATATCGAAAATCTCAGCCAGCACCCTCCCAGCCCGTAGAAGACACAATGTACAGTACTAAATTGTCAGAATAAAACTGGTATTGGCATTGTCATTTCCCCTAATAAGAAATGCCACAATCAAGAGATACATTTTAATTGCCACACATAATGAAAAGTACCGGCTCATTCTCCACTTGCTGTATTTATTGCTAACACAATTCAGGACTGTAAGGCTTGGTAGGGTATTTTCTGGTATCGTTAGCATTTCGGTGTGCCCGCGTCCCACCAGATCATTAAGAGTGAACTCGGCTCCCCAACACCACAGAACAAACGACGCATCTCTGTCTGTCCTGCACAAACGGCTCGAGGTTCTTGGGTTGCGCTTCTCAAAGCATCTCTTCCTGAGCGTCCCCCGTGAGTGGGGGACCCCACAGTAATTAGCACATTCTGATACTGGAAACTCAACTAATATAAACGCTGATCCCTAAAGACAGTACAGCCCATGATTTGAGAAACGTGAGTCCCAGAAGACCCCTTGTTTCTACCTTTGAAAGTCACCAAAGGCTAGTAAATAAATTATATTCTCCAAAAGCATTGCAAACGAGAAATTCCTTTCTTCTAGTTGAATACATTCTCAAACCAGCAGCCGCGGCTAAAGGTTCATACAGGATCACTGAAAACACCAAAACTGTTTTATTTTCTTATATAGAGTAATTTTTAACATCTGAACGCACTGCTGTGAGATCGCAATGGATTTTATTTGGCAAGTCAAGCTGTCTGAAGCACATATTACAAAAAATAAACACTAAACATTTTTAGATCTAACTTTCCTCCACAGACTGCGTTTTATGCACTTTCACTGGAAATGTTACATCAGAATAAAATCAGATTTAATTGGCTCTTAAATAACTGAACAGCCACTTTAATTTTATTTCAATAGCAATAATTCATAAATCAAGCAGCTGAAATTCTAGCACAGAATCACAAGTAAATAGAGCAGAACGCACTGAAGGAGAGTATGAACGCCACACGGTGAAAGGTGATTTTTCTTAAACTTCGTGCGTCGCCATTTTATGGACATTGCAAAGCTACTGCCACGTAAATACTTAGAGCTAAAATCTCTCAGCCCTGGGATGCTACACAGTTTATCAGCAGTAACTGCTTAACAAAGACCAACGGATGACATGATCCTTGCCCAACTGGAACTGCTAGGAGAACGGCTGGGATTTTAACCATGGATGCAATTTCCCTCACACACACTAGATGGAAGTATGTAAAATCTTAATTCTTTCCTGCCTCGACTTAAATTTAAGTGGTTGAAATGTTATGTCGTACTGTCACATTTTGAGAAGTCTTTTTTTGCTTCTTCATTGGCAACTTCACTCACTGATAATCTCTAGGTAAGATGACGCCCTGAAATATTAAACTAAGCTGTGCTGGAAATGAATAGTAAACATGAGAGAATATACATCAGAAATATTAAATATATTATTCAGGCTAATTTCTAAAGTACATGCATTCCATTTCTAGAGTATTTAAATAATAATCACTGATGAGATCCTTCAGAGAAATTGAAGTTACATTTTTTAAACATTCAGGCTATTTTAACAAAGTAACAATTCTAAAAATACCACCTTGTCAATGAATAGAAACAGGGAATAGAAAAGGTATAAAAGGCTTCATAAATGCTGTTGCAGTTTTGACTAGGAAAAAAACCCAAATTTCTAGAAAATACTGGGAGAGGTATAGGGAGAAAGAGCAACCTGAAGTCTCGCAGAACAAGCTAAACACAGATCAGAGCAGCAGAGCAGCAAACCTGAATGGGATTAAATTACACACAAATCTTCTGGAAACGATCTTAAAAGTCACTTGTTCCAAAACAAGCCATTTCTAAATTTAAACACTGAAGAGTTCACAGACAGGAAAACTAAAAATCAGGCAATGGTGTGACCAGGAAAAAGGCGCTGGAAGAGCTGTTTTCCCTTGCCTGCTCTGGCCTTTTTACACATTGATTTTCCTCCACGCTTGTTCACAAACGCTCAGCATAGTTGTGAACAATTTAAAGTCAAAGGATGCATGAATTACCAGCTCTAGGAACACATTACCCATTCCAGGCAAAAGCTGAGGGCTTTTCTGTAGCTGAAGAAAAAAAATCAACCCAGAATCAGAATAGACTGATGAGTTGGAAGAGAAGGGCAAGCAAATACTTAACTTCCCCTGTCCACAATGAAGCCAAAGCACGCGACATTCCTCTAGCTCGGAAGACAAAAAATTAAGAAAACCAGTGACAGACTAGAACGATGAATTAAGAGCAAGGCTGGATAGAAGAATAATAAAGTAGGCGTGAAGGGCTCCCCTTTCCAGATGTTAAAAATGTATGCTTTTTCCATTCCAGATTTAAAAAAAGATTAGCAGAAGAGGAAGTTTACTTTGGAGAGTGGGAGCATCTGTGTCATTTTTTTTTTTAAAAAGGCTCATACAATGCTATTTCCATCCAACAAAATTTAAACTATACATATATGCATGGTATTGGCTCAAGACAGTAATTGTATGACATTCTTCAAAGCGTTCTGCGTGCAGAAACTGCCTACAGAGAGGAACAAAATGAGTGGCAAGGCAACAGCCACAGGAAAGGACAGGACTGCGATACGCAAGTCCTCTAAAATGCACGCTCGAAGTTTAACAACGTGAAGGCAAGAAGAGGGATAGCAGGATACAACAAAGGATACGCTGGGGTCAGGAAATGAAAGAAAAAAAAAAAATATCACAGCGCTGAACACTGACTTATGCAATATTTTACCAAGTAAAAACATGCACAATTTTTTTTTTCTCTTCCACTGCCCTGTGCTCTCCCTATAGCAGCACATCATTTTTCTCTGCCAGGAACCCCACACCCACCACATAGGAAGAAATCACCTGGGAAGGCTGCGCGTGGCTACCATCTTAGCTGCGAAGCACAGGACAGGAAGATTGCCCAAGTATGAGAAGTGAAATTACAGAAAACAACTGGATGCTAGATCCACTCCAAATAGCAAAGCACGTCGCTTCACCTATTTCCACTTGCTCTCACGTGGTTCCCAAATTAGAAGCAATCAGAATCCTGCTGGAAACAATATACGGCACCTTAATTGGGTTGGCTGCACTACAGACGTCAGCAACGTATCACTTGGTAGATCATTTTTTGACTGTTTTTTTTTTTTTAATACTAAAAATAGCTTCACTTTCACGGTTCACCTTTTCTGCATCACATTACTACAGACATCGTAAGAAATTAAAAAACCTCACTCATTGCACACCAAAGATGCTGGAGGCAGGATCTGTCACCTAATTCAACAGAATTTTACTTAAAGGTTTGCCTCAGATGCGTTGCGTTTACAGAAAGCCTGTTTTCTAACACATTTCCCTATAGCATACCCATCAATGCATCTATTTAAAAGCCTGGAGCAGTTCAATTATCTCTAAACACATCAATAACCCAGACATTCAACTCAACTGCTCCACGCATTCCAAGCACAACACCATCCAGCAGACCAGAATCGCTGCACGGGACTTGAAAACTTACATTAAAAATCTCTGCCAGTTTTCATCCCAGCACACCCCAAGTAATACACCCCCGCTATTCTGTACCACAGTCAAACTGCAGCCAAACTACATTCTTGTGAAATTATTCCCATAACAAAATATCACCATTTTCTTCACGAACCCTGGAAACTTGGACTAATCTTCAAACACAGTATAAACAAGTTAAGCAATGGGAATACATAAACTATGCATAATTCCTGAGCACAACGGGAGAATAATTATAGCAACAACATACCAAATACAAAATGAGCAGGGAGGCATGAAGAAACACCCAGACAGAATGTACCGAATTAAGGAAAAGGGGTCTGTAGGGTCTATATAAAGCCAGATCAGCCATGGACCACAGTCGTCAGTTTTTTAACTGTCTTATTTAAATCAAATTACTAAAAACATGGAAAGCGGCAGCCGATGAACACACCAGTCTCTGTCAGCTCCAGGTGTAGGCAAGACCAAGGCCAAGCTATGCCTAGTTGGGATAGAAAGCTTAGCTTTTGAGGAATACAACCCATTGGAAAAATATCTTTGGGCAAAGTTAAAAACAACTTTTCTGGATGCCAATCAGCAGAATGCCTTTTCAGCAGCTCTATTCCTCAGCAGCTCAATCAGTATTTGGAAAGCCATTTTTTTTAGAAAGAAAAAAGATTAATAGTGTGACAAGCTCATTTTAGCATTCAGATTCAAACTAATGATCTGCAATTAAAAGAAAAATTGCTCAAAGACCATTACGGTTAAGATTTTAATACGAGTCACAAAATACAATGGGAAAATGGGAATATGGCATACCACACAAGGAATAAAAATTTAAATTATTCACTTAACTTCCCAGTTTGAAAGAGTTTAAAATGCTGAAAATTGAAAGCGGTGGGGTGATACATGCCATTACAGATGCAGAAAACTGTGAAACCTTTACTCATCTTCAGGAGCATTTTACCCCATAAACAGCCTTAGAGGAGTCAGCAGGCCCCGGTGACAGTCTACAACACGACGGAGTGACCTGTTACCCAACTGTTGGGTGTAGTAGTTCAGTGAGCTACATGTTCTTAAAGCAATTATTTAGAAGTTCTGCTCGTCTGTTAAATAAATCAAGCAAGTCAGGCTGTGGCTATGTTCTCGCTGGTGTATTTAGTAATTCCATAAATCCCAGAATCCTGGAAATTACCATGCTTTAGAGAAATACACAATGGACATTACTTCATCTCCCGTCTTCATAAATCAGCAACTCCCCTCACTATTACCTCGCTGAAGATGAGCGAGCCAGCAATATACAGGATACAAAATGTTTCAGCGATGGAGGCTTTGGGGTCAGGCAGTCAGGGCAACCACCTCTACCTCCTACTCTCCTCATCCTCACGTGCCGGCCAGTAACGACTCGAGGTCAAAAACAAAGAAGAATAAAGACAAATGGACAAACCAAGGTGAAAAAGAAAAGTATTGCACTGAGGAGGAAACACCTAGAGAAGTTTCTATCCCACGTCCAGGCATTTCAGCGAGTGCAGGTGAGGATACAAGCTAAGGCTCCTGTATATCGTACAGTAGTCTGCGCTTCTGGGAAATACAGATACTTCAGTCCTTGACAAAATCCTTACTTTGCCTCTTGATYTGGTAACAGTTCCCAGAAGCAAACATAGATATAAAAGCTTATCTATCAGAGGACAACTTGAAACAAATACAAACAAGACTTAAATGAAGGCAAATATCCAAGTTACAGAAAGCATAAGGGTTCCTTAATTTTACATTTGGAGAAAAAACAATACTACATGGACATTCTCCAACATATTTTTTAATGTTATTAACAGAAATAGCACCCCAGGCTGCGCTCAAGCAGAAAAAGTGTGACTCTGTTCGCAATGTGAAGTGAAAAGGGGAACAAAAATACCATCTTATTAAATGGCATTTATTTGGTGCTAAGCGCATTATTTATTCTATTGAGAAATTCACAAAATGACAGAGGGGTAACCGTAAGTAAGGTCACTACTTAATGTCAGTATCAAAGCTGATCCTTAACAGAATTTAAGCACCTGCCTTTTCTTTTATCTCAGTACAAAATAAGATATTTTTTCTTTTTTTTTTCTTTTTTTACACTTCAAAAGCCATGTTAACATAACAAAATATACGCCAATCATGAAGGAACAGAGAGGATGCCAGCATCTTTCAGCAATCATCTTTCCCTTGTCATCCATTATGTCAGATTTATCTGTTTTTGCTTAATTCTTGTTCCAGCAATACGCATCCTTCCTCTCTCTAGACTATCAGGCTGGCTGGGCTTGAACTCAGTATGGCTTCTTAAAATAGTTGAGAAATACTGGAAATATCTGAAGCGATGCTTGTAAATTACAGCCTATTCATCAACCCATCTTCTAGCTCCAGCTCGACCTGCGACTCCCCCAGAAAAGGGTCAATCTCTGATTTCTTCACCTCAGAAACTCTACCCAACTGCACAGCGTAAACATAATTTAAAAAATAAACAGCCTTTCTTTTACGGCAGCATTTTTCCCTGAAAGCTTAGATCCTGTATTTATTGCAMATCTTACCCTCTGTTTGTTCTGACTCTTACTTGCTTTTGATCCAGACCTTCCTCTACTAAAAATTACCAATCAGTTAATTCACCACTGCTTGCTTTCTGTTGTCGCTGCTTTTTTTTTCTCCCCCAAAGTTTTCGAACCCTCTGGACTGGCTTTATAGGACACCAGATCCACCTGYATCCCTACACACTCTCCCTGCATCCTTCACTCCCCAGGCTGCTGGCTGGGACAGTCTGCTCTCTCCACCTCTAATATCTGTAATAYGCTTCAAGTGTCTTTCCCCACTGCTTTACGTATTTACTTAAATAAATGGACTCTAACAATTTCAAATTCTTTAGGTGGAAAAAGACCTGATCAGAAATACATATGCTGAAAGGAAAAAGCAATTACCATCACTATATTCCCTTACTGCCTACGTAGCACCAATCACAGAATTTTCTCAGTCGGCTGCTGAATCAGATGAAGTTTCTACAGCGCACACACAAAATCACGAAGCCCGACACGTCCAGTAGGATTTATTCAATCACAAAGTCATCACCGTTGCTCCAGCACAAATGACATCACTCGGGAACCCAACCTCATCTACTGAGAGCGTGCTCTCCTGCAGCTCCCAGTGCAACAAAGAACTGGGTTTGTGCAACAGAGGGGTAAAAGTATTGTTGTAAAAAGTTTTCTAAATAAACTTAGGTTTTCTTGAGACGTTGTGATTAAAAAAGAAATAATTAGGACTAGGATAAGAAGTGAGCGCAATGAATTATTACTGAACTAACTAACCTGCGTCTGCAATTTATCCTAAAACTTGCACCTAGCAATTAGAGGCGATACCAAGAGGAGGATAAAACACGTCCATAAGCCCCCGCAGGTGCTGCTCTGGGAAGATCATATGCTGCGTAGCCAAAAGCATTTAAGTGCTCTGCTTGCACGAGTGGACTGAAAACAGATAAGTCAAGCTCTGCAGTTTTCTTCATGCTTGTGTTAAGATGCTTGAAAAATGGTTGGTAGGAAATAAAAACGACGAGAAATGCATTAATGATACCTCTTGCAAAAAGACACGTCTTGGGAAAGAATTACACAAAGGATTTGCACACATTGCAACCGCAATCCCCCCTTTTTCCTGAAGGCATTTCTCTGTCGCGACGCCTGACGTATTGTCGCGATTCCCGCTGTGTATCTGATATCAAGGGAACGGTATTTCAAGCTCCAGGTACCGGCGTTGCAGAGGGGCCTAGGCGGGCTGCCTGCTCCCTCCCGTCTCCTCACAAGGACGAGCCGGGGAGCTCCGGACTGAGGGGAGGAGGCCCCCGGGGAGGCGGGTGGGCCGGGGCCGCTGCCCGGGAGGCGGCTGAGGGACGGGACGCGGGGACGGCGGAGCCGTCCCCGCGTCCCGTCCCTCAGCCGCCTCCCGGCAGCGGCCCCGCGGCGCTGTCGCGACAGGGGGAGGGTCGCGACAGCGGGGATACCTCACGCCGCCTCAGAGGGTGGGGGGAGGGGACACCCGGGAAGGACAATGAGGGGAGTGGGGTGGGCCGCGCCGGTCCCGCCGCCCTGTGAGGCGGCGGCCGCTCGCTCGCCCGCCCGTACTTACTCTCGGTGCCCCTGCCCGGGCCTCATGGCGCCGCCGCCGCTGTGCCCGTGCCGGCCCCGCCGCTCGCCGCCGCCGCCGCCGCCGCCGCCCGCTCTCGCCGTGGTGGCTGCGCCAGCCGCTCCCGCGCACGCGCGCTGCCCGCCAACGGCCCCGCCGCCCCGCCTCCGCGCATGCGCGGCTTCCTCCTGAGGGAGGGGGGGAGGGGCGGGGAGCGCCGCGCCACGCCGCCCCCTGGCGGCGCCCGGGAGCGCGTACACCGCCGAGCACCGCGGGGGGCGCGGGGGGGCTCAGCCACGGCCCCGCGGGGGAACCGGGGGGGGGGTCCCGCCCTCACAGGCTCCCGTGATGCCTGGACCGAGGAGGCCTCGACGAACAACCCCCCGCCTTTCCAAAGTCAATTAAAACACCTCCCCACTGCAGGAAAGCAGTAGTTCCCAGCGATGCGATTGGCTTGCAATGTGCTAATTAACCTAATTATCAAACCTCATTAACGAGCAGATCGGGAAGTCGAGAAGACTTCACCCCTTCCCACATCTGGAGCATTTCCATTGCTCCCCAGGACCCGGCATGGCTCTGGGTGCCTGGCTCCATCCCTTCTCCCGCCTAGAAGCAGCCCGGGACGAGGCTCTGCAGCAGCACGGTGCGACGCCGACCTCCGCCTGCACCAAGGGAACGGCCTCCCCCCTGCACCCCCACCCCATGAAACGCCTCCGACCCCTCAAAGCACGCTTACCCGGCTTTATTCCCCCTCACCCYGCAAGGTGTAACCTTCAGAAGCCACGGCTCGGGAAATGGGATCTAAGCTCGGCTGGGAAGAAAGGAGGAAAGACATGAAAGTGTCCTGGTTTTAGTCGGAGCAGAACGGATGGAAGGTGGCGGCTGCGAGGTCTGGCTGACAGGGTGGAAGAAAGGAGATGAGAACAATTGCTTGTGCTGGGACCTCATTTTATTGCAAGGAAAATACAAAAGTGGGATAGAAGCATTCGAGGGACGGCGGTGTCCCCTGCTCGGGGGAAACAAGGCAGGCCAGCGCGCACCCCTCTGCAGGCTTCTTAACCTGGCTTTCAGGTGATCTCGCGTTCCTGACGGTTGTATCCTTCAGCGGCTCAGACGCAGCCTTTTGCCAGGGCTGGTAAAGCATCTCCTTGACGTTGCACCAGAGAGGGACGGTGGGCACAGGATTTGCTCAACAGGTTTGGGCTCCAGGCAGGAGCAGAGTCCCCAGCAGACCCTACCAGATCTCCCCGTTTAACTGTCAGGGCAGCAGCCCGGGGCCTCCTTGCTCAGGGTTGTTAATTTATAACAGAATACAGGGATTTACCTGGATTTCTGGCAGGAAGCTACCCCAGTGCTCCGAACACCCGAGCACAGTGGTGTACAGAGACAAAACTCAAGCCCCCAAACACCAGGTCCACGCGCGGATGGGCAGGGGCCTGGGCACGCACACGTGGTGCCAGGCTCCATCATTCAGTGCCACCAGACTCCATGCCAAGGGCTCTGCAGAGCGGCACACGGTGCCCCAGCCCTCCGTACAGCCCTGCTCCGCCCGCCTCCAAGCCTTGCTCGTACCCTGACCCGTGCCAGTTGTTCTCCATCCCCGACACCCCATTAAACCTGAGCTGCAGAACCTGCTGCTGTTCCCAGTCTGGGCTTTTCTTTAGCTGTGACAGCCTCTACATTTGTATCTGCGACTCTGGTGCAGAGAGAAATGACTTTGAATAGTTTATTGCATCAAAGTTACTTTAAATTCCTAACAAAGGGGGTCCACTCTGGTTTTGCAAGACAAACAAGCCATTCTGAAGAAGTAAGTATCTATGAGATGCTGCTAGCAGCATCGTCAGACCAAACCACTCAACATTCATTCATTAGCCAAACATCCAGGGGGGTGGACAGGCAGGACCCCACTGGGCACCAGAAACAAGATGTGGAGAGGAAGAAAGACACCTATTCCCAGCTCCCTTTCCCCTTCTGATTAATACGCTCCAGCAAACGCTCGCAAGCCCATTCTCTGACCTCCCTGCTCCTCTCACTGGCGGTCAGGGAAGCAGCTTGTATACACACCGAGAACAGATCACGGTTCCATTTCTCTGCTTCTCCAGGAATCCACTCAGAAGAGTCTGTGACCAGACCCATCCCTCTGGAGCGAGTACCACGTGCCAGAAGCAGTGAACTGCTGAGGAAGTTGGAGGAAAGGATGACAGGGGAAAGAGAAGGAACAAGCATTTTTACAAACTACCGCACAGAAGTCGTCAAAATGAAAGCAGCAGCTGGCAGTCAGCTAAGAGGATGGTGCACGCAAGCCTGGGGCAGGGCTCCCACACAGGAGTTGGAAACCACCGGCCTTTACGATATACAGAGAGTTTAAGAGCTCCCTCTGTCACACCCAGTCATTACGGCGTGTTTCAGCTAGCCAGCAAACCCCTCCACTCAGGCTGCCCAGGCCATACTGACTCCCTGCACGGTCATACACTCACACCCATGAACTTCTACAGGGCAGGGAGCAAAGCTGACATGAGACCACCGTGTGGGCCTCTTCCTCCTGCATGACCATTGCTGGAGTCATTCAGCCTTCAGAAGAGATGATAAACGCGTGCTGACAATCCTTCACTGCAACCCTTTGTCTGCTAAAAGATGGGAGATGCTCCTGAACTTCCAGGCACAAACACTTGACAGCAAGGACGTGGGACACAGCCCAAAAGAAGTGGATGACAGCTCTGTAAATGCAGTCCTAGAATCGCACGTGCTGCTGGTTCTCTGATGTCCGTCCCCAGCTTCCACAAGATAAGATGCCATAGAAGGTCTGAAGATTTTATTTCAGTTTGGGCCATTCCCCCAAGGAATAATACATTCTACTTCAGCCTGCTACATTGATTCCCTCATCCTCTGTTCCTGGATTGAACAAAGATGCCAAGATACTCGCAGGGGAAAACGGGACCTGTTTCTCCGCATGACCAGAGAGCTCAAGGGCTGTTAAAACATACGCAAAGAGCTCAACTCTTCACCTCCACCTTGAGCTTCAAGCGGACATCACACAGGAAAACGTTCATCAGGTCCTGGCCAGCCTCCTGAGCAATCCTGCTGATAACCTTACCTCCTCTTCCAATCAACATCATCTGTATTAAAACCCAGAGAGAAGATCATCATACTCATCCTTACATCGCTTAACTGCGGGGAGGAATCACCCAAGAAAACAACAGTGCAGCCACAGAAGCAACTAAAGGGGATATAGCAGTTAGAGAAATCCCAAGATCAAACCACGGGCAACCTCAGAAAGGTGTAAGCTGTTACTGAACAGCCTGTGACTGTGTCGGGCACCTGGCTCTTCCCAACGGAGACCCCACAGCTGAGGGAGAGGGGATCACAGCAAGGATGCATGTGGCTGGACCTAGGGAACCTCCTTTCAYGCTCCCCAGCGCCCCATCTCTCTTCTGTTACTCACCATATGAGACTTCCTTGGGACCAAGAGGTTCTGCACGACGAGGAGCTCCCCACTTGGTCCTTCCTCCCACATCTCAGTCACCTGCAACAACAAGCACAAACTCAGCAATTCTGCAAAGCACCTCAGGAACAGCAAATGCCACTCCCTCAGAGATGACAGCTCAGCTCCCTGACAGGAGCACGCAAGCGTGGTCCCCCTTCAAACACWCAAAGGCTCTCACAGCACCTGACGCACAAGTCCCAAGTCACCCCATGAGAGTCTGGCAGATTTCACAAAGTCAAACAAAGGGATTCTCATCACAYGGTCTGATATTTCCAATAAAATAGCTCAAAGGCAAGTCTGCTTGCGCATGCTTCCCACCTGAATCACACCGTAGGGCACTTCCAGTGGCAGGTACTCCAGTATCTTCTCCCTGATGATATTATCACAGATCTCTTGAGGTGACTGGCTGGTCAAGACCCTGCTGTGAAACTCCCAAGGGCCTGGCTTGGCTTGCATCAGGAGGTACCGCTGTCAGCACAAAACACACATCRCACCCATTAGCTGTCACGTACCACTCTCGCGGTGCCACCAACCCCTGCGCTCATCTTACAGCGAGTCGCTATGAGGACGCTGCTGCTAGTCAGGCATCAGGGCAGTAGTTCAGTATCTTTGGCGGGGAAAGGAGAAAGGGATGCTTCTGAAACCTAAACCCTGCCAAAGGGTCACACCTCCCTAAAGCTTTTGTATGAGTTATAAAAGCCCATAGTATCCCTTGTAGCTGAAAGATAATGAGTTGGGTGGCTTCATCGTTATGAACAGGCTGCTGTTTGGAGAGCCCCAAATAAGACCTCTGTACAGAAAACTCTGGATATGCAGTATGGACGTACTCCACGTCAACAATGACACTTCCCCCCCACGCCCCAGGCCAAGAACAGCAGCTCTGCTACTTCCTCACAGGAGATGAAGCTCAGTATGAAGTACCGGGGTCCCACAAGGGTAAGAACACACCAGTCTCAAAGCGTAACAGAAGTTCAGACTGCAGTTACCTTGAGCGTATCCACCTCCTCCCCACGGAGAGCTGCCAGCATGAAGATCTCCTGGAAGMACGGCCAGCCTTTCATATTTTTTAGATCTCTGGGTCCATAGTGCTTTGGCCCTTGTGCTTCTTCTGTGACAAGACTGGACTCAGAAGCCCTCGTATCACCGCTGTTGTCCAAACTAGAGCCTTGCTGGGCTTGATCTGTTTCCTGCAGACAGTGAGGCTCATGGGCCCCACTCTCAGGTGGAGAAGCCCGACTGATTTGAAGAGGAGACTTTGCTGAAGAACTGGAATTATGTTTAAATGCAGATCTCACTTCCAGTTTCTTTCCATTTACAATTCCCTCTGTTAGCTCAGTTACTAGTTCCAGCAGGATGAACTTCTTCTTTAGTAGATCCACCTAACATGAGGGAGAGGTGTCAGGAATTTGTCCTAAATGAGGTTGGCAGCTGGGCCCTGGATCTGAAGGAGCCAGAAGAAACCACCCAGGGGAGGCAGCTGCTACAGGACAGGGCTTCTTGTCCAGACAGTTTTCCAACCAGAGGTCAAACCAGTGTCAGCAGTTCCAGTACAGTTTGTCCAAACACTGTCAACTTGACAGCAACACCTAGTCTGTCAGCTCTGCTGAGATTCTCGCTGGCCAACCCCACTGTGGTGCCAGCTCCTGTTCCCAGGCTGATTTAAACCCCACTCTGCAGCACATAGCTTCAGGGATGCGTGCGCATGCAACATGTATACGTACATACACACTTAAATATTCTGGAGTAGAGGGGGAAACCAGTGTCCTCTAACACACCCGGACTCAGTGACCTGAAAACACATCACTGCTGATGCCAGGTACTGTCTGAAGACACCAGCGTGACATACTGTAGAAGGCAGAAAGAACAAGCTCCTCATTTACCTTGTTCAGAACCAGGACACTGGGGATCTGGGGAAACTGAGAAAGACACTTCAGCACCTCCTTGCTCAGGCAGTTTCGTGTCCAGTGATCCGACACGTCCACCAAAACCAGAACTGCCAGAAAAGAGTGAGGGAAATACGATGAACCTGCATTTTCCAAAGTGTTYGCTTTCAGCTTCTCTACAGTCTATGGTCACCTCCCTCCTGCTGCTACTTCTCTTTCTTCTACAGGACAGCACGTGGATGGAACCAAAAAGGAGTGTTTTAACTGATAAAACAATAAAATGCAGTTTATACCTGTCATCCTAATGACATCACCCATGCTAAAACTCAACATCCAAGTCCAATTATTAACCTAAGCTGCCTCCCCTTGGCACCAGGCAATTCTTAAACCCTCTGCAGCTCAACATTTCAGGTCTTTTCACTACCCTTCCCTCCTCCCTCCTAGCTCACGCTCCCAGGGCTGCCTTTGCTGCCCAGTAAACACCCAGATACCACAACTATAGGGCTGTAAATTTCTGTGGCAGATAAAGGGTTTGGCTTGATCCAAGAAGAGTTGAGTACCCACCTAAATCCGCATGTTTCATGCTGTCCCATGGGTCTGTCAGCATGGCTTCATCTAGTTTATGTCTGAAAGACAAATGCAAATGAGTAAGCCAGACACACTTGATCATAATCGTCTTCCTTCCCCTCAGAAGGGGGCAAAACAGTGTTTTCCATCATCCCAGCTGACACAAAGCTGCCTTACGGGCTGTGACATCCCTCGTTACGTGCACATATGCAGAATCAAACAAAACAGGGCTCAAGGGATTCCACAGGCTCTGTGTGCTACTGAAATTGCAACAATAAAAAAGTTCAGAGACCAAGATAAGACTAAAAATATACATTCCTGTCACTCCTATTTTACAAACTTTGCACAGTGAAAATCATTCTCTGGTTTTATCGAATCTTGATGGACAGGACCCGCCCTGGCTCTCCCCACAACAGTGGTGATACCTTTTGGCTTTAAAGGGACTAGTGAGGCCAGGTGTGTCCAGAATGATCTAGAAAGAGGAAAAGACAGATCTTGTAAGTTTGCCTGCAGCTGGTAGCCAAGCTAAAACTTATATTTGTGCAATTAGAAGTGACCCCACGGGATACAAATGAGAAAACCCCGCACTTTCTGGCTAACACTCCCCGCTGCCCCAGGCAGGAGCAGGTCTGGAAGCTCACCAGCTGTGTGTCCTCGTAGGTGACAACACCCCAGGCTTTACATCGGGTTGTGTGCACTTTCTGAGAGACAGGGAAAACCTGTAAGAAATTAAACACATTACACACCCAGAATATGTCAAATAACCGATCTAGCAGCCTGAACTTGTTGCTCCACCCCAGCTTTACCTTTCTGCCCAAGAGCTGATTAGAGAGCGTGGACTTTCCAGCGTTGGGTGCTCCGATGATAGCAATTCTTAAAACCTTGGGGTTCTGGGGCTGGTCAGGCTGATCCCGTAACAGGCGGTCTTGTTCCTCTGCCAGGGGAAAGAAGGAGCTTGAACGCTGCTAAAACCCCACAGCAGGTCAGGACTGCCCGTCCCAGTGCTGGGACCGGGGTGGCAGCTGGTACCATTCACCTTTGCTGGTGGCAACGGGTGGTGGGTGCTGGCCCAGGGCGCTGGCCGGCTTCTCGGCGGGGATGCCCAGGATGCTGCCCAGGGCGGAGCGGCTCCCGCTCCAGCGGGCTGGGAGCACGGCGGCCCGCGGGACGCAGCTCTCCAGAAGACGGGCTGGAAGGACGCAAAAACTGCGCATCCCGAAGAACTACACGTACCGAAAACGCCCCAAATTCGTGTCGTCCGCTTTCTCCCCACCCTGCAGCGCCCGGCCAGCGCTCCCCCCTCACCCAAGGCCTCTGGGCCGGCCCCGGAGCACCGACCTCGGCCCGCCCCGGCCTCACGCCCCCGCTCCGCAGGGGCCCCACCACCTGGCTCGCCTCAGAAACGCGCCCCGCGGCGGACCCGGCCTCACGGCTGCCGCCTCACGGCCCCGGCCGCCCCCGGAGCAAGGCCTCGGCCCCAGTCGCGCCCGCCCCACCTGGGCCCAGCAGGAGCGGCCCCGCCGCGGCGGCCCTCGCGGCCCAGGGCACGGCCCGGACCGCCGCCACGGCGACGGGCGCCGCCATGTCCGGGTGGGCGCCTCCCGATGACGCCACCGTACGGCGACGGGCGCCGCCATGTCCGGGTGGGCGCCTCCCGATGACGCCACCGTACGGCGACGGGCGCCGCCATGTTGCCCCGCCGCGGGGCAGGCTGGGAGCGCGAGCGGCGCCCACCCTCATTGGCGCAAAGCGGGGGAGCATAGAGAGGAGGCGGGCGGGACCAGCGCGCCGCTCTCCGCCGCACGGGGCTGTGGGGAGGAAGCGGGCGGTGTGGGCTGGCGTGGGCGGTGCAGGGGCGGTGCAGTGGGCGGTGCAGGGGCGGTGAGTGGGCGGGGAGATGGGCGGGGACACGGCGGCGGGAGCGCCCCCTGCCGGCCCCGCCGCGCGGCGCAGGCCGGCGCCACCCTGCCAGACAGCCCAGTGCTCCCAGTGCTCCCAGTGCCCCCACCACAGAGCCCAGTGAGCCCCGGTGCCCTCTGCAACACACCCCAGTGCGCCCAGTGCACTCCAGTGCCCCCTGCAACACACCCCAGGGTGCCCCAGTGCCTCCCACAACACTCCCCAGTCCATCCCAGTGTACCCCAGGATGCCCAGTGCCCCCCACAACACACCCCATGCATCTGGCTACTCCTCCATGCTCCCCAGTGAGCCCCAGTGCTCCCAGTTCCCCTCTTCAATGCAACCCTGTGCATCCCAGTGCTGCCCCTGCAAGACACCCCAATGCTCCCCAAGTCTCCCCAGTCCCCCGCCCAACATGCCCCAGTGCCTCCCAGTTCTCCCCAGTGCCCCCTGCAATACACCCCAATGCACTCCAGTGCCCCCTGCACCCCAGTGCACTGCCTGCACCCCGTGCCCCCCTGCACTGCACCCCGAGGTCTCCTGGTACCCCCTACGCCCAAATGCACCCCAAGCTCCCCTGTCCCACCCTGCACCCCAGTGCACCCCCTGAGCCCCCCCTGCGCCCCCCAGTACACCCCAGTGGCCCAGCACCGCCACTGGGCCTGGAGCCCCCAGGGGACGCGATGGAGAAGGAGAGACAGAGCCGCGGTGCCGTAACCCCCTTTATTGCCCCCCCGGGCTCCATTGCTGTGTGTCCGTGCCGTGCCGTGCCGTGCCGTGCCGTGTGCCCAACCGTCGGCAGAACCGTTACCATTACTAAACTCAGTAATGGTAACGGTTTCCCCGCCGGCCGCAGGTCCCTGGCTGTGCCCGGAGCTGCCCGCACCTCGGGGTGCCCCATGGCCCCCCAGCCTCCCCACCCCATATGCCCCCCGAGCCTCTCCCTCCGGTCCCGTGTCCCACGTCCCAGCCCCGCGTCCCCCGTTCCTCCATGCCCCACGCCGTGGTCCCACGTCGCATCCCCTGCTCGGGGCCTGTCGGCGGGTGCAGCCCGGGGGAGTACATCATCTATACTGTAGTGTCTCATAGCGAACTTACAGTATACGATGATATCCTGCCCAGGGCAGCGGGCAGCGGGCCGCGGGACGAACGGAGAGCAGCGCCTGCACGGGGGGAGAGCACCGTTAGGGAGCACAGTACCGGGGCCACCGCCTCCCCACCCCGGCATCCCCCCTACCCCCTCCATGTCCCCCCCCAGTCCCACTACCCCAGAGCAGGGCAGAGGCTCCCAATGGCCCCCTGACCCCAGCATCTCCCCTACCCCATCTTTGTCCCCTCCCTGCCCTGGTCCCACCACCCCAGAGCAGGACAGCAGCTCCCCAGGAGATGGCACCTACCTATCGGGGTGGCACTGGGGCTTTGAGGGGTGCTGGGTCTGCACCCGCCTTATAAAACCTGCTCTGCCTCATCTGCATATCTCACATCTGCACTGCACAGCTGGATGGGGCCCCTTAACCCCTTCATGCCCGGGGGGGGCACAGCCCCAAGCAGCTCCCCCCAGCCTGGCATAGCCCATGGGGGGCTTGGGGATGGGGAGTTTTGCGGGGGACCACCCCCCCTGCCTTTGGCACGGGGGGGTCGCCCCCCGCAAGCCCCCCCGTCCTGCTGCCTTGACCCCTGTGGTCACCAGGATGGTCCCTCCCCATAGATGGGGGGGACCCCAAACTGGGAGCTACCCATTGCAAACTGGTTCCCAGTTGCTGAACAGGGGCTTTGGATATGGCAGGGTGGCAGCCCCATGGGGATGGGGCCCGGGGTGTTGGTGGCGGGGACATGTGGATGCAGGGGGTCACCCCGCACAGGCACCCCCAGATGAGGTACATGCACGTGGGTGTAGGGAGCCTGTATCCCCCTGGGGTGGGTGGTCTCCACAGCGCTGTGTCCCCTGGCCATATATGCACCCCTGAGGGACATGTCCCCCCCCAAAAAAAGATGTGCCCCTCAGCCTGCAGGGACACGTCCCCTGGGAGTACATATCCCCTGCCTGCCTGTGCCCCCCCCCAGGGGGATGTGTCCCCTGGAGGGATGTATCCCCCAGCTGTGTGTCCCCAAAGGACATGCCCCCCCCCCCCGGCCATGCGTGTCCCCAAGAGGGCTGTGTCACCTCATTGCGCATGACCCTGGTCATACTTGTCCCTTGGCCAGGTGTGTCCCCAAATGGTTGCAGCCCCTGGCCATGAATGTCACCTGCCTGTGCATGACCCTGGTCATACGTGTCCCCCAGCCATGCGTGTCCCCAGCCCTGTCTGTCCCCACAGGGCCACATCCTGCAGCAAGCTCCGTGCCATTGCGCCCGTTGTTTGCGCCAGGACATGCCGGCGTTCCTGGAAGCCGCCTGCAGGGAGGTGATAATCCCCCGCCGGGACTGTCTGCGCGGGGGCCCCGATAAGCAGCAGCGTCCGGCTATCGGGGACCCTGCCCTGCCATGCGAGGTGTCCCCAGACCCACTGTCACCTCTGGGCGACGGGAACAGGGGCAGCATCACCCACACTCTCCCCAGCCTGGCCGGACCCTGGCAGGAGGTGGCACAGGGTCAAGCCCCAGCACCAGCCTGTCCCCAGGCATGAGGATGCCCGGACTTGGGGGCTGCAAGGGACCGTCCCCTCCTGTCTTTGGCCCTGGCTGTGACCCAGAGGTGTCCTGGGGGGGCCTGTAGTGCTCCCCAAACTGTGGCACAGGCACCCCAGCAGGGACACAGGTAAAGTGTCCCCAGGAGTCCCCCGAGCCCAGCCAGCCTCAGGTGAGCCCCATGGGACTCTCCCCAGCCGGGTTGGCCCCTGCACCTGCTCAGCGCCCACGGGGCGTGGGGACAGCCCTGCCCCATGGCCCTGCACCCTGCTGCACCCCGCGGGGCAGAGGGGGCCTGAGGAGCCCCCAGGCCGGCACCGTGGAGCTGGTGTGGGGACCCCCGGGTGCCGCAGCCCTCCCGCCAGCCGTGCTGCTCCATGGCAGCGTGTCTGGCTGCAGATAAGGAGCCGCTGGGGGCTGCCGAGCTGTCCCCACCCGGCATATCTGCCGGGCCACCCTGCTGTGGGGTGCGTGGGACAGGGGCCTTTGTCCTGCCCGTGCCCCTGCCCAGCCCTGGGGGGACACAGAGGGTCTTGAGGRCACGAGGGAACTGCCTTTGCCCCGGGGAGGGCAGGGCAGCAAAGCCCCCCGTGTGAGCCCCGTTGCTGGCTGTCACTGCCCCCTGCTCGCAGGCTGACCCCGAGAAGGA
Organism: Phoebastria nigripes; assembly: GCA_035582835.1. Classification (NCBI taxonomy): domain Eukaryota; kingdom Metazoa; phylum Chordata; class Aves; order Procellariiformes; family Diomedeidae; genus Phoebastria; species Phoebastria nigripes. The sequence continues at coordinate 679,482 of JAYKAV010000378.1, read as the reverse complement.
CAGGTACCCCCAGAGCCACCCTGCTGTCCCCCCAGTGCGGGGCTGGGACGGGGATAGCAGGCCCACGGGGTGCCACGGGACATGGGTGTTGCCTGGCCCCCGTGGGGTGCCGGGGGCTCTGGCAGCAGGGCACGGGGCTGCTCAGGGCCGGCAGCAGAGCAGGGGGACATGGTGGTGGCACGAGCTGCTGCCCCCAGCCTGGCTGCTGGGACAGACAGAGCCTTCGGCCCACGTCAGCCCTGCTCCGAACCCTGGGGTGCCACTGGTTGGGGTGCCCCCGCAGTGATCAGCTCCCCAGGTTAACGAGGAGCTCACCAGCCACCCTCAGTGGCTCGGGGCTCCATACTCACGCGTGTGGGAGCAGGACAAGGCTTTACCCCTGACCAGGGCTGGCCGGGAGCTGCCCCAGGGATGGGGCAAGGAGCCCACAGGGACACGGTGACCTCGGAGAGGCCATGAGCTCCCAGGAGCTTTGCAGGAGCAGCGTGAGCCGGGACCTCATTTCCACGCACCCCCACTTCCATGCACCCCTTGTTCCCCCATCCCAGTGGGAACACCYGAGTGCTCTGGGGCCAGCAGCCTCCCGCCAGCCCACGCCACAGCCGGTCAAGCACCGGCTCTGGCACTGCCCCAGGCCCAGGGGTGCCACGGCAGGGGAGATGGGCACGGGATGCACAAGACGAGAGCCAAGGCAGGTGGTGACAAGGCTTTATTATCGTACAGCAGTGACGGTCGCAGGGATGCAGGCATGCACACGCACATGCAGATAGGGTGCCTCGCCCGGCACACCCGCCAGCAAGTGCCAGATCTGTGCCGGCGGCCCCGCGGCACAAGCACAAGCCGGGGGCTGATAAGGCCAGTCCTCCCCACCCCGGCGGCAGGGAGGGGGACGGGGTGCCACCGGCCCTGCAGCACCCATCCGCTCCGCAGCAGGGGCAAAGGGACCGGCCAGCACCGGGGGCACTGCCAGGAGGGCGGAGGGGGACCCAGGTCCCTGCACCCACCCTACGGCAATGAGGAGGGGGTGGCACTGAGCTGTGGGTGAAGGAGCCAGTGGAGGGACCCCCAGCACCCCGGGGTGCTGGCACAGGTCACCACCCCACAGCAGCACCAGGCTGACTTCACATGTGGGTTTGGCTGCTACAGCCAGACTGAGCGCAGGCGACGGGACGGGCAGGGAAGAGGCACGAGCCAGYGCAGGGCCCCGGTGTCACTGTGGGGAGTATGGGACACACACAGGGGACAACCTCTTTCACATTGTCACTGAGGGCAGCAAAGCCACTGGCCATAAAAGGCAGAGGGACTGAACGAGGCAGGGGCTTCTGCACTGCCTCCYGGGGCATCCCCCGGCCAGCACGGCTGCTTGTCACAGCCTCACGGCCRCAGCACCGGCCCCCGGAGCGCTGGTCCCCGGCCAGCTGTACAGGCCATGGTGCTGGAGGAGCCTGTCCCCACCGCAGCACCCTGCCCGGCCCCCCACGTCCCTCTAACCCCTGGCTTTAGGAGTTGTGGGGGTCGAGATGTACCATGGCACTCGGGGACAGCAGCCTTGGCAGTCTCGCCTCCCTCTCGGAGGATGGGGTGGCTTTGGCATAACGCTACTTTTTGGCATTGCTGGTGGTGAGACCTCGCCAAGCCCGGCTCAGACCAGGGCTGAGTTGGGCTCCCTCCCCTAACGCTCCGTCAGCCCCCGCGAGCTCTCCCCCCTCCAGATCCCGGGAAGAAACTTCCCCGAGGGAAGGCAGCATGGGAGTGGGCACTGTCGGCAGCACCCGCTGGCAGTGCCCGATTGTCACCCTCCCAGGGAGCGACTGCCACCTCCGGGAAGCCCAGCCTGGGGAGGACTGCTAGCGCTGCGGGGGCCCTGTGGGCGAGACACTCAGATGGGGAAAACCAGCCACAAAAACAGCTTGTGGGCAGAGGCAGGGGTTGGGCAGGGCCCAGGAGGGTCGCTGCGGGAGGGCAGGGAGCCCAGGGGAGGTGGGTCCTGGCTGTTCTCTTCCTACAGCTCCACACTCCATGCTCCATGTCCCGGCGAGCCTCTGCTCCGAGCTCTGGGCAGCCGCCCGAGGACAGAGAACAGCAAGGCACCAGGATTGCAACACCAGACAAGCTGCCAGTCATAACTGGGGATCGGATCCAAACCCCGGCCTGATACAATATACAGTTAGTTACAAAATAAATCCCCTCCCACCCTTCATAATAAAAAGAGCAGCTGACTGGACATGCATCTTTCTGGCCCTACAAAATAAGGCACCAGAGCTTAAAAATGAAACTCCAATTGTCTTTGATATAAAAGGAATTCCCACGTGTTGAAGGCAGTTGATGTCTGAGTGCATAACTGGGAGTGATCTTCACTAGCTTTGGGTTGGCCAGCCTCATGCCTGGGCCCCGGTGGCTTTCTGGATCAGGGGAATCTGTAGGAGGGGAAGAGAGAAGCTGTTAGGGCTGGAGGAGGGGGAGGCAGGGAGCTGCCTGCATTCTGCGGCCGGGCAGGGCTGGGGAAGGAGAGGCTCCCTAGGAGTCTGAAAGTTTTCAGGCAAGTCCTTGTGCCCTAAGAGCCACAGGAATTGCCAGCTGCCAGTGCCCGGCTCACCTTTGTGAGATCCACGCCGGTGATGGCACGCACAGAGGCGGGGATCTCAGCCAGCAGACGGTTCACCTCGGACGTTGTGTTGCTGCTCTCTCCACTGAGAATAACAATCTCGTCCACTTTGGAGAGGGGAGCAGCCACTTTGGCAGCGATCTGGGGAGGCAGGGAAGGAGGGCAGGATGAGCAGAGAGMCAAGGAGCTGCTCATCAGCCTGCTGGCCAAGCTCGTGGGGCCTCTCTGTGTCCCCAAGAGACCTGGCCCAGCCTGGGAACTCCCCAGCACTTGAGCGGAGAGGGGGAAAGCTGCTCCCTCCTCACCTCAGGCAGCGCATCCAGCACTAGAGCCAGCTGGGCAGCTTCTCCATACTGCTGGAGCGCTTCAGCCTTCAGCTTCATCCTCTCAGCCTCCGCCATCCCGATGGCCTCAATCACAAAGGCCTCTGCTTCTCCCGTCTTGCGGATCTTTTCTGCCTCCGCCTGAGCAATGAGGACTTGCTTCACCCTGGAAAAGGAAACCCAGCCCTCCAGCAGCCCATATCCCTGCAGCGTACCCAGCAGTGCTGCCCTCCCTCCATCAGCCACATGCCCGCCCTGCAGAGAGCCCACTTCGCTCCCACCTCACCCCAGCCCAGCGCGCAGCCRGGCTCAGGGCTGGTCCCTCTCTGACCGGGTCACGGGCTCACTCACTTCTCGCCCTCGGCGATCTGCTGGATACGGTAGGCTTCAGCCTCGGCCGGCCGCTTCACAGTGGCTATCAGCTCCTTCTCCATCCGGATGACCTCTTTCTCTTCGACTTCGATCTGCTTCTTGCGCTGCACCACCTCGATTTCAATTTCTTCCTGGCGGATCTTCTGCTGCTCCCGGGCACTCTGGAGCTCGTAGGCCAGCTGGGCCTCCGCAGTCTGCACACGGGAGAGATGAGAAGAGGGGTCTTGGCCATGATCTCCTGTGCACAGACATAAGGACCCTCGGCAGGCCCCGAAAACAGATGTAGCTCCTGCTCTGGACCAAACCTCCACTCAGAGGTGACGTCCCTATCCTCAGAGCTGCACTTGCTGTCCTTCCCTGTGCGCTCTTCCCACAGCACCCGAGCCAAACCAGCTCTGGGTTCAGCTTGGATGACCCTCCCCATCCTTTCCTCTCCTCCTCATCCACCTAACTGTTGCAAACAGAAGAATCTGCTGCAAGGAGCGCACACTGTGACATAGAAACCTGGGCTCTCCGCCTCCAGCTCTCCTAACACAGGCAGGAGGAGGAAGCTGGACAGTCCCAGAGCTACCAACACCATCATGAACCAGCCAGAGAACAGAAGTGGGCTGTTGGATACCTCTCACCTTAATGTTGACCTCCTCGCTGAAGGCAGCCTTCTGCAATTCAAAAGCCCGTTTGGAATCTGCTATTTTGGTATCTGCCATGAACTTGACATCCAGCATTTCCTTCTTGCACTCTGCCTCCTGCAGAGAGGAAACAGAGAGCAGAGCTCCAGGGTGTGCAGCTGGAGCAAAACAGGCTGCTCTGGAGAAGACCAGCACGTCTCCGGACTCACCCGAATGCCAGCATCTCGCTCAGCTTCTGCCACACCGATGTCTGCATCCCTTCGGACAGCCGCAGTCTGAGTCTTTCCCAGGGAGCTCAGGTAATCCACTTTATCATAGACATCCTGGAGAGGGGAAGATAAGTCATAACGATGTCAAACAAGCGACTCCATCTTGCTCYCTTCCCATTGAAGCTCAGAGCAACCATTTGTGTGGTTAGGCCAGGGTYAGAATGAGCCATGACAGCCTGCTGCCAAACAGAAACAGGCGTGACAGGGAGAGGTGGGCTCTCCCGACATCTTCCCTCCAACTCCCTGGAGGCTCAGTTATCGGCAAGCTCTCTCCACAAGCCGTGTTTACAGAGGTAGCTACCAGGTGCTCTTCACCCAGCTGCCTGGATACAGGACATGCTGCGGCGGCTGTCATGGAAACTCCCAGAGGGCTGGGGCAGGCTGTCAGCCGGAGCCTTTCAGCCAGCTGCAGCAGAGGAGCCAGGGCCGGGCTCTGTCGTGCTGCTTCTACAGCGCTGCCGGGTGCCCCATAGCACAGCACCCTATGTCTGGGTGTACCTTGATGGTGAAGCTCAGGATCTCAATACCCATGCGACCCACGTCAGGAGCTGCCACCTCCCGCACCAGCTTGGCAAACTGATCCCTGTCCTGATAGATCTGCTCCACTGTCAGGGTACCTGCAGAGGGAAGGAAGGCGAAGCACTTTATTYGGAACAGTAACACACAACGGTGTGGATCTAAGCTCAGCAACATCCTCCTTGCCCCTAATCTCTTCAGGTCTGGGCACAAGGGCGTAATCCTCTGCCCAGGCCCTGCAGTGTGCACCAACATCTCAGTCTCACAAGCACAACCACCATGCACACGTGCTACCTGTAACCCATGGGGACTTGGACATCTCTTTCTGCAGGCACCGAAAACTCATTTATCACAAGACCCAGCCACACAGCAGGAGCTGTCAGCAGAGGAAGCACCCGTTGTGGCTGCTGCGGTGGCAGCAATACTGCTGGGACCAGCCAGCAGAGAAGGGAGAAAGCTACTCAAGATGCCTTCAAGAGCGTGAGCCCCTCCGCACCTAGGATGGAGCGCAGATGCCCCTCCAGCGTCTGAAGGACCACGTTCTTCACATCCTGYACGTTCTTCCCCAAAAACTGCTCACAGGCAACAGCCAGGAGCTCCTTCTCGGTCATTATCTTCACCTAGAGACAGGAGACAAAACCAAAGGGGCTGAAGGCGCCTGTCCGAAGAGGGACAGGCACCCAACAGCAGCAGCAGCAGAAGCAGCAGTACCACCACCAGGCTGCCAGGCCCGCGTGCTACCGATGCTCCGAGGGACCATGCTGAGCTGTCACCATGCTCAGCCAGGCCACCGGACCAGCCAGCGAGCCCCCACTCACTGCTGCTGGGAAGAGCCCTGCTGCAGGCACCCCCAGCAGCGCCAGCATCCCGGGCAGACACCTCTCCAAAGCCCGACTGCAGCTCAGCATGGAGAGGTGCTCCCTGCAGCCATCCATGCCGCAGCAGCGGCCACTGGGTGAYGTGGGGACAGAGCCTGGCCCTACAAGTCCCACCTGATGAATGCCCTACCAAAGAGCCCTGAACTACCAGTTCAGCCACCGCACCAATACCAGACCTAGGAGGAGAGGGCTTTCTATTACTACCTCTGGCCAAAAGCCATTTTGTTACCTTTCTCTTCCTCCTCCTTCATTAGAATTAATTTTTCTGACACAGGAAAGGCAGAGAACAAGGAAGAGTCTGACATGCCCAAGGAGCAGCTTGGGCGCAGGGGCTCCATTCAGCATTCCCTGCAAGGAGAGATGAGACGAGATGGCCGTAGCACACTGGTTTGTCCTGCTCGTGGCTCAGAGCTCCCAGCCGCCCTTTGCGGAGACCCCAACGTGCTGCGGCCAGGACCCGGTTGTCCCGCTCCGCGCGGTCAGTCTGGTAACAATCCCCAGAGGTGGGACACAGCCGCCCCAGCGCTGCTTTCACCTCCCACAGTCAGAGCCAGACATAAAAGCATCCCCAGGTCCAGACAAGCCAGGGTCTTAAGATGGTGTTGCTGCTTTTTAAAGGCAAAGTGGGTTAAAAATCCCTATGGGGTATGTTAGGCACTGGAGATGTGTGCTCATGGAGCTCTATAGGACCCAGCTATGAGGAGCTACAACACACCAAGGTGACAGCTCCTGGTGGCCAGGTCCAGTCTGAGGGCTCAAAGTCAGTCTGGACACGGGGATGTCTCTGTGTCTGGCAGCATCAGAGGAGGAAGGAGGGCCATACCAGCCACACAGATCTGCTGGGACCTCTGGGCGCTGAGCGGGTCCCACAGCACCCTCTCATGGAGACACCTGGGCTGGGCAGTGCCTCCTGTCCCATGAGATGCTGGTGGCACCCTGCGTCCTGCCCCAAGGGCCCTGGCCGGACCTGCTGCTACCTGCAATGCCAGCATGGTCCTGCTCAGAGACCTCTGAAGCTTCAGGCGCTGCACAGGGGCCCTCTGAGGGTCCCAATGCACACTCTTGATGGGTTCACAGCCTATAGACCTCACCCTGACATCTACAAGACTGCTTTTCAGGGTTGAACTGCTGGCAAAAGCAACACAACTATTTCTTGAGAAAGCCTGGTCTGATAGCCCATGAGTCCGAAATGATCCCGCAGCCTAACCTTTGGAGCTGAACAGCAGCACCTGGCCCCGGCACTGCCAGAGAGCAGGACAACTGGGACCAGCCACCACCTTCTAAGGGGACGGGAGGTGGTGAACTGCATTAGACGCGTCGAGCTGACCAAGACTCAGCTGCCACAACCCTACCCCTAGTAACGTGAAGAAACACCAACCTGGGCTGAGCCTATTTCCTACCTTTGCTTCTCAGGCTGGGTCTCCCAGTCAAAATGCCAAACTGAATCCTGGGCAAGCGTAGCAATCCTCTTCTGCTTTCTCCCCAAGACCTCTGGGCTCCTTACGGGGCCAGGCCACAGCGGTTTCTTGTCCCTGCACCCCGGGCCAGCAGTGTGCGCTTTCTACACAAGGGGGAGTTGGGAGAGCTGCTCATGCAGCTGCACCCGGGAGCGTGGGCCCTGCGCAAGGCTCATCTCGCAGCACACGGGAGGTTTTTGCAAATACCAAAACCAATTAGACTCAGCAGCGACGTTTATGGTGTGCATCTGCCAGCAATTCCACCTCTCTAAACAATCCCCACCCTTCGGGAGCTACAGAGAGGACAGTCAGAGCTCGGAGCAGGATGTTCGTTAAGAGAGTCCCTGCGGTACTTAACAGGAGCAAGGAACGATTCAGCCTCTGTGAATAAAGCCAGCCAGCAGCCTGCCCGCGCCGGTAAACCCTGGACAGCCAGAACGAGCCTGACTATCCGCTCAATATGGATGTCAACCTACAAAGCAAAGGTCGCACAAAACAAAATAGAGTTGAGCAATTTGCGCTCAGCTTGTTTCCAGTATTTCAGACAAGGCACTGCGACACTTGGTGCTTCTTCAAATGTCATTCACATCAGAGAGAGTTTAGCTGGCAGGAAATCAGAGAGCCTCTATAAAACAATCCCGTCTGGAGGATCGATACTGCCGCACCCAGCTCCAGCCAGCTGCAATCACAGCGAGGGGCRAGCAGAGACAATCCAATTAGCTTGAGGCTCAGAAAAATGGTATGGAAGGATACAGAGCCCAGCGTGGCCTAAGGCAGCAGCATCCCAGCGCACCCCAAGCACCCAGCCAACACAGGACAGAGGCTACTGGTGAGTATCCATTACATCTCTCTTCAAAAAAAGAACAGCATTTCAAAAAAAGAACAGCATCCTTATGCACATTAAGCACTTCTATTATTACAGCAAATGTTTTAAAAGGTATTTCTCTAGCAATAATTTGTTTACATTTTTCCTTTTTTGCACAAGCTCTTAAAAGAAAAACATTTGCCTCAAAAGTACTTCTGCAAAATTAAGGTAACCTCTGCCAGGCACGTCCCCAACTGCCTCAAGCCTGCTTTCTGCATAGTAATTCCTTGCATCTCACAACCCTAAACCTTTAAAATTAATGGACAGTGGAAAAAAAAAAAAAGAACAGTGAGAAGAGAGAATGAGTGGGATGAATTGGGAGCTGCATTTTTAAATCAAGGCACCTGGTGATCCAGCCTTCTGCTACCACACACCGCCCAGCCCAGCCCATTTTGCAGGCAATGGAAGAATGTCCCAAAACTAGGTCAAAAAGGAATGCTGGCTTCACAGAAATACCTTTTCCAAATACAGAAGGAAAAGYCTACAGATTTATGAAATGTGTGTGAGGGGAGACATGGGTGCATGCATTTTGCCAACCATGCAAAGACCACTGTGGTTGTGTGACACGTTAGCAGCTAAATGGATATAATGGATATAAAGAACTGAAAAAAATGAAAACAAGGATGCTGGTTCACACCAATCAGAGCCAGGACGAGCCCAAGATGCTGGCTCCCATGCTGGTGCTCTTGCACGTAGCCATGTTCCCCAACAGCAGCAGGGCAATGGATTATCCGCTGTTGAGTCACAGTTGTGCCCAGCCCTTCTGCCATGTGCGACAATCCAGAAACCGCTCCTGGCTGAATTCATATCCTCAGTTACGCCCAGACACAGCACGCAGCTCCTCTGCAACGTCAGTTCAGAGCAAACCAATGAACCCAGGGAGGAATCCGCCGCTCTAGCAAGCACTGGGTGAAATCTGTCAAGCGCTTGGTCTTAAAAGGGCTGCAGCAGCCACGGTGCTCTTCCCTGGGGGGAGCCTTTTGACGCACATGGGATTTTGGTCACATCACTGCATCGCTCAGCACCTCCCCTCAGCTCCACTGCTCACCGCAGGGAACGTGGCAGTCACCTCTCCTGCAACAGCAGACCCGGTGCCTTGGACACATGGTGACCACAGCCTTGTGCGCACTCCGAGAACTGCTATCTTGGTTTTATAGACCCAGAATGAGCTGTCGGGAGCAATTTTCAATCAAAGCATCCAGCTGCCTATTCGAGGAGTCAAATTCAGTCGAAAGCTAACATTTTCTTCCCAGCATCCTCCCCAAGGCAGGACCTGGTCACAAGGACAGACTGTATCAGGGCAGCAGACCTCGGAGTCTAAGAAATGCAGGTGTTTCAGTGTGCTATCACAAGCAGCAAGAGCTGGTTTTCACATATGAAGAACGCTCGAGACCATCAAAATTCAACTCAAGCCAGAAATTTTATACACAAATTTTAGTGCCTGGAGGGACTAAGTTCTTTCTTTAAGCTTTAACTCACCGTGAAGAATTACAAGGTCCACATGCTAATAATAACAATCCAAAGCAACATAATGCTCGATACCATCTCAGGAGTGAATGGCTCAGTCCTGCAGGGTCACACACAGCTCCAAGGGCACCGCGGTACATCAGCGTTTCACAAATAGATCACCCACACACACACCTCATTTGCCACGTGGACAAACGAGACACCAGAAAAAGAGGAATGATTCTGGGGAGAGGAGGAGAGGTCACAACCCCCTTCACAACACAGGACATGCTGTAGTGTGTTTGAACCAACAAGGACAGTGTRGTTTTGTACAAGAATTTGTTTCAGGGCAGTTGGCTTCTGTTCCTGGACAACAGCAACCTCTTAAGGGGGAAAACCAGAGGTAAGTTAGAGACATGCATTCCTGAAATGATGTTTTGGAGTTACTGTACCTGTGCCACACCTGTGACAGTTAAAGCTACCCCCTCCGCCGTCTCTACGTCCTCACACCTGGGCTGTAACGTCATTATCTCTAGGGAAATCCTGCCAAAAAACGTAAAATATTTGCACGTTTCCAGGTAACACACACTCAGCTCTTCCCCTTGCATCTCCTGCCCCGGGCTACCTGCCGCACTCATCACAGGTAATGTAAGACAGGCGCAGTATGCAGCCAAGGGACTGCATCTGTGACCAGAGACAGACAAGTCACTTTGGCCAAGAAATAGATTTTCAGATAATGTTTAAAGGCAATTTATCAGCAGAGAAAGGCTGGGAKACAGACTGGAAACGATACCGTGACCCTTTCCCTTCTGCTGGGCTAGCGAAGGGACCCCAGCAGCTTTGGGACCCCAAAGGGCCCTCCGTCAGAGGCTCGCTGTGCCACGCTGCCCAACGCCGGGGCAGCGCGTGCTCTCGCTGGCTGGTGTCACTGGTTTAAAAGCACAGCATGGACCCAGGATGCTCCCGCCCGCAGGAGCCCTGGTGCTAGGCAAAACCTGGCGCTGATGCTGCAAGACACAGCCCTTCTTTTGCCCGCGCTGGGTTAGCATTAACACAGACCTACCCCCTGATCTGGTTCACCTCTCCCTCTATTTTTCCTGTGTYCCGTGACCCAAAGGCAAATAAGAAGTGAGTCCCCAGCTCTTTAGGGCCATGCCTGTATAATATCAGGCACCCAGGAATAGATCCTGCAGCTCCAGAGCTTTCTCAGTCATCCAAGGTGGGCTCGAGGTACTTTGCCCAGAYCTGGCAATCTGCAGGTCATGATTTGATAAAACAAGTGACAGGCTTAGCCGTGGCAGGTTCTGCTTCAGGACGCAAAGCCTGGCTCTCGTGTCAGCCATAACATTCCCCAAGCCGGGAAGGCGTTGGGAGTCAGGACAGGGAGCCACAGGGCAGAGAGCTTGTGTCAGTGAACATTAGGTCAAACATCTGAACCATGAAGGGGCTGTGCTGGGCTGCTGTGTGCACGCCAAGTTGCTCCAGGATTGGCTGGAGGTGCCGAAACGTATCTCTGCGAGTTCATGCCTGCTTTGGCCACTGTCCTAATTAAACTGGCACGCAAGCTGGGAGCTGATAAAACAGATCCCACTGTCCAGAACATGCCCAGGCATTTTTTGCCATATGCATTCACAGCTTTAATCAGCTAGCGCAGCCTTCTGAAGACCTAATCTATACTTYGAATTTAATCTCAAAACTGTGCTGCTGCTTAGCCAGCAAGTCACAGGGATGTTTGGTAATTACTGTTACACTGGTTCATAACTGCTCACAGTGCAAATGCTAGTCCTGTATGTTGAAACTCATCCAAGGTCTCTATGCTGTACTTTCAAACATGACAACATCCAAAACGGGCACTGTCTCCACGTGGAGGAAGAAGGGCTGAGTGGAAACCCACAGCCAAAACTGCAGAGCCAGGTACAGTTGCAGTTTCCCCATAYGTGTACAGGTTTCCTTTTGAAACGGCACAAAACCTGCCGTTCCACCTGCCCCAAATCCTGTACAGAACCCAATCTGGCCTGCTTGTGGCTCCACACAAAAGCAGATGCCCTTCTGCTCTCCGCCAAGCACACAATGGAAACAGTGCTGTCAAGGAAAGGATTACAGCTGGAGCAAATGTCTGCAGCGTTATCAGAAGGAGCCAGTACAGCGATGCTGAATTCAGAATTTGCCAAGTTCGCATCTGTCTGCATTACCTATAAACTGTGGAGTGCGCCCCAGGGCAAGTGCCGGAGAAGGGGAAGGAGAGGAGGCTATTGAGATTTCAACTGTCCCATTAGAAAACCATTAGTTTTTATGTTATCCTGCTGCTGCTGCTGCTGTTGCTGCTGCTCAAAACAGAGGGATAAACGGTTAGACATGTTGTTAGGAAGCTGGTGGATTATTACCTGTGCAACCCCTGTTACGTRCAGTGGGACCCCCTCCGACGTCTCAATATTCTCACAGCGACAGAGGATGGTCATAACCTCCAAAGACAGTCTGAGCAGCGAGGAATAAGGGTAGGACAGCAAATATACAAAGCAGTTATCAGAGAGTAAGACACTCATTGCAAAGGACAGACGAGACTTTCAGGTTTCAGCTTTTCCCTGTTCAGTTTGCCTTTCTCCCACTACCCACTCCCAGGGCTTCGTAACGCTGGGCCGGACCAGCTTCCCTCGTCACGGCAGGGAGTTTACAGCATCCAGCTGCTCCTTTTAATGAGGCTAAACAGGCTGGGGGCTCGTCTCCACCCTGCGCACCGTAAGTCACCACAGATGAAACTGAACCGTGTATCCCACCTGGACTGCCATCCTGGAGTCAGCTGAAATTATCCGTTAGAGTAATCTTCACACGCAGAAAATTCCTTTTTGTAATAATTTAGATGCTTCTATGCCAACATTTAAGAGGGGCCAGAAAAATGAAAATGCCAGGGACTTGGCTACCCACCCCTGGCTAAGGCATTGATGAGAGAAGGTGCTTCCAAGTGCTGTCCTGAGAAGCTGAATAATACCTTTTGGTTCCCCCAGAGGCACGTAAGACCGAGCTGCCTCTCACTGCTTTTATTTCTGACCCTTAAACAGGGACAGGGTTGGGTTTTTTTTTTTCCCCCACTCCTCAAGGTTGCAGCAGGATAAGAGCCCAGCACCCTGCCAGCTCTAACTGTTCCTTTTGTTCCCAGGTTAGTGCTACCTGGCGGGATGCCGCTGACAGTGACACAATTGCTGCTGTCTCTCTTGCTTTCAGCACTGGCAGTTCCAGAAAAGATGTCCTAATTTCAGAGGAGGAAATCTGCCTCACTCTTCATGTTAATGCAGCAGGCTCCATCTGTGGCACGGCTTATTGTATTTGGGACGGGCTCTGTTCTCAAAAGGAGAATTAAGCCCCATATCCCATGGCATGAACTGGGGGGTATAGATCTTAAAGTACAAGATTTGTGTGGGTGCTGGCAGTCCTGTCTGAGCCCCGTTTGCTAAATAATGCACAGACCTCTATCACATGACAGCTCATTCCTGGCAAGTAGTTCCTGGCCCTGGACTCAGCCTTTGCTGAACTTAATAAGTCAGCCTCCCAAATAGATCTGTTATCTCCGGCACACAGCAGGTCAAGGTCCTGCACTGTTCTCTGCACTTCTCACACAACAAGAGGAGGAGCAGAAACCATTTGTTCAAATCAACAGTTCTCCCAACAAGATGCCTCACAAAAATTGGGGAATGAAGCTTGTCTGGATCAAACGCAGTTCTTAAGCATTGAGCCCACAAGCCAGGCCTTTCCTTCCCCTCCCACCTCGTACGAGCATCGCTGGAGAGCCTGGGCAGCAGGTGTTAGCTGAGACCTCTTCATGCAGCCGGAGCACTGTGGTAGGCTCTCGTAGCAATCCCGAGTACCGGCCACCTGGGAGAGGACCTGAGAGCTGTCGTGAGTCAGTTGCCAGCAGCAGCCAGGACCCCTTCAAACAAGGCAAGCTGCCTGACCCCCAGGGTGAACAGCAGCTACGGTAGTGTATCGTCTGCAGAGCGAGGGCAGCAACATGCTCACTTTGTCTGCTGGTGGCAACATATGAACAGGGAAAAGAGGTGGCAAGATCAGGCAGGAAGGGTTAACTACAACCTCTGGCCATCACTCAGTGCAAAAACCCAAAAGTCACGTCTTTATCCTTTTTCCCTATTATTTTTTATACAGACAGAGGAAACCTGCATTGGTGAGCACGAGGGAGGTGTTAGGAGAGAGTAACATTCCCACAGATCCTAAAGACGAAGAGCTACGTTAGCAGGACAGCAGCACTATCACAGCACGTTAGTTCAGAGACCAGCGTAGTAAGAAGCAGCAAGCAAAATCCACGACTGAGGAAAGGGAGAGAAAGGAAATCCCGTGGTTTTAAATAGGAACACACTCTACTCCCAAGGTGACAGCAGTCAGCACATCTTTAGAAAAAGAGACTTGAGGAGCAGGAAGGGGGCACTGGCCCACTGCATGCCACAAACGTGTTTGTTACTGGGTGAGGATTTGGGCCATACTGGGCAGAACTCAGCTCCTCTTGTGAACTCATGGATGAGCCAGCCCGGTGGCCCCGCTGCCCAGCACCTCTGCGAGAGCCTCATAGCTGCGGAGCGCTGCAAAGGCAGCGGAGGAGCGCAGGGCTCTCGCCTTCCCCAGCACAGGAAGAAACACACAGAGGCCCTCTCAGCTTGGTGGGTTTTAGGTAACTCAAAACCAACCAAAACAGAAAAAAAAAAACCGATCTGACTGCCTCGGGTTTGAGAAGAGGTATGGACAGAAAGGCCATTTGAAAAGTACTTCAGCTGAAAGCATGGGATTTCTTTTCTTTTTTGTCTTTTGCACTGTGATACCCATCTGCCCCCACAAAATTAGTCAGCACAGAACTCCCCCATCCTGTGATTTTATTTCGCACATCATCGATCATCGTTTGCTGTCAGGTAAGCCTGAAAAGACAGGGTTATCTCCTGCAGGGCCCTGGACAGCCTCAGTCCCATCACTCAAACCAGAGGATAGCCAGAAGCTGTGCGGTTGTGAGTGACCCTACATTCCCCATGCTTCAAGGCACGACGCAGGGCACACGTTGCTCCTTCCAACTACTTGTAGTGCTGTACGCAAGGCAGCCTTCCTTCGAAGGAGCAGGATCTGGTCACAGCCAAAGGCAGCGGGCTGGGCTGATGCTCATCCACGATTTCATATGCAGTGCCCAGTCCCATGTTCCTAAAGATACTGCTGACAGCCCCACGGGGATGGCTTTGCCTAACTCATACTCCAAAAACACAAATAATGGGGGTCTCCTTACCTTTGGGTGTCAGTAATGCACCACCAAGCCCAGGCCCAGCCTCCGTATACATACTGCTTTACATCAGAGCCACAACAGCCACCTGCAGCACAGCAGAAAGCACAGAGCTGTAGGGATTACACACACGCGCATTCCTCTCAGCCAGGGAAAAACCTGTACCCAGACTGAGTCACGAGCAGAACAACTTCACAACAAGCCTGCCCAGCCCCTGGGTGCTGAGGAAAGGGCATCCTGGGGGGTCACTGGTTCCCCCGGCCYCTCGGAGCAGAGGAAGCACTTCGGCTTGGCCACGTTACAGCGACGGGTGCTACCAAGCCAAGCTCTGCAACACGACCCAGAAGAATCCAAGCATGCTGGCAGTGTCTGATAAATAATGAACACAGAAAACTCTTTCCAAGATCCACAGCAGCCCTGGAACACCCTTCAATCGGCCATAACACAGCTGGCCACCGGGGAACCCAACGCTCTCCTCACCTCCACGGGCTTCACATGCCAATTTTCCAAAGGCAACCTTTTTTTTGGAATTGTCTTATAAAATTGGAAAATAGTATTTGTAATAATTCAGTGTGACAAACGATAACACACAGAAAGTGATGGTATTTCAAGCCAGGGTTTTATTTTAGTTTTGTTAAGCAGTTTAAGCATTTTTAGCAAACAGAATTGTAAACACATGCTTCAGTATCTTTACCTRTG
Organism: Phoebastria nigripes; assembly: GCA_035582835.1. NCBI lineage: Eukaryota > Metazoa > Chordata > Aves > Procellariiformes > Diomedeidae > Phoebastria > Phoebastria nigripes. The sequence continues at coordinate 664,157 of JAYKAV010000378.1, read as the reverse complement.
ATGCACCAGCTCCGTCATGGAAAGCCATGTAAGAAATCCATCTCCTTTCCCTCACCCACACTGCAAACCACCCTTAAACCCATCAAAAAGCTAGGAGGTCAGCGTTGAAGGAGGGGACAACCCTTGAGCTCCCCAAAAACATCTCCGTTTTCTGGCTCATGCAAGTATTGTGGTTCCTTGAGGCTTTCACGATCCATCACAGAGCTGGCTGCGCCCAGACTTTGGGCAGCCTTTAGAACGCCTCTGACACATTTAAGATTTGACCCCAGTGAAGCCAGAAGACTCTGGATTTTCACATCTTTGATTCAAGGAATAAGAATGCCCGCTACCTTCCAAGAGGGTACCCTGCCAGAGACCAGCCCTAGGTTTCATGTCTGGCAAGGGAGGAGCTCTGCAGCTCCCCGGCTCGGACCAGGGCTGCAAGCTGCCGTCTCTCAGGCAGATGAAGCCAGCAGTCCCTCCCTAGTCTGTTATCCATAATCACACTTATTACAGCAGCGCCCGAGGGCCTCAGCAAGGCAAGCGCTGTACCAACAGAGCAAGAGACAGTTTCAGCCCTGCGGGACATATCTAGGCAGGCAAGACAGAGCCAGCGCAGAGGAAGAGCAGGCACCCAGGGAAAACAGCGTAGCTGCAGCGCTGTGGGAGCTTCGCATTGTGGGAGGGGAAAGGGAGAACTATGAAGCCAGCAGACAGCAGCCACAGAAGACAGCCCTTTCAAGAGAGAGGACGATTATTAAGTTTGCTGCAATCGGTCAAAATGAAGAAGCTAAGGCAGCACGCATCCACGCCAGCGTGCCGACTGGGCCCTCTGGACCGCAGGAGGGGACTCTGTCCTCTCCATCCTCCTCCTCCTCCTCCTCCCCATCCTCGTTTGGCCATCTTCTGCTATCAGCTAAAGATACCGCCTGCTTCACTGGCTTCCATGCAATGGTCGATAAACCGCCAGATCAGCCCCATCTACAATTCTTCACCCTCTGACTTCAGTAGGAAGTAAACACAAATGGGAGACAGATTTACACACTTTTTCAGGTCTCCTGTGCTCCACAGTCTAGAGGAATATTCTCCCGTCACCTCCAAGACAGCCCCTGGATAGCTTCTTCCTGGCTATTTCAGCCAGGCAAGGAGTTACAAAAGCTGATGATACAATATCCTGCAGCATATTAACCGCAATGCCTTTTAACATTTCTTGGAGGACGTCCGCCCAGTTAGCTCAGCCTTTTAGCCAGGCCCTTGTTTTCCAAGAACAGGAAGGGAGGTGTTCCTGGCAGTCAGGAAAAGCAGCTCCACATGGAAAGGCATTTTATTTCACAGGGTCTATGCAGTCTTTGCCGAACCTCTGGTAATTGTTTCATAATAATGTTCTGAGAAAACTCTGCACCCTAAACCCACCGTTGTTACAAGAATGTGCCTCTCCACACAGATGTTTCTTTTCTTCTGCAGGCAACGCAAGGAAATACCTTATTTAGCATCACACCCAAAGCAAGCCCCATGCTTGCTTCCCAGCGCTACACAACATTGCTGCACAGCACAGTTTACTAAGCTAGATTATATGTCAAAAAATGTTCAAAGCATAAGAAAAAACAGGGAAAACTAACACATTAAACAGGAGCAGGATGCCAGCTGGTTGCTTTCATTCAAGCCGGACGTCTGAGCGCAGCAGAGCTCCATCCTGGTAACACAAGTCAGATGAGCTGAACGCTCATTTTCCATTGCAGTCCTGCAGCCTCTTTCCCAAGTCTCAGAGAGCAAGTGAAAAAGGAACCAACAAAGCAAAATCTTTGCAAGGCTAAAGAATAAACCCTCTTGCACAATGAAATTTGGCAGAGAAATTGCCTTTTCCAGCTATAATACTCCCACTGTTCTAGCAGCCCGGGTCTCACAGCCGCTTGGCCATCGCTTCCACAAACATCCACCGTGCCTCTTCCGGGGCAGTGTACGGCGGCCAGGCGCACTACAAATGCAGGATTCATAGCCGGGAAGCTGCCATCCAGCTTGGCCTTTTCCCAAACGAAGGGGTCCCATGTTCAAGCAAGAATTCCCAGAGCCAGGAGAAAGCACGTTGTCTAGTTTGCTTTTTTGTTTTGTTTATGAAATGAGATTAATCAGTTGGGAGTTTGTAGATAAATGGAGCTCTCAGCAGATGCAGGAAGCTGCTGCCCTGATGGACAGCACGCAAGAAAGAACAGGAGCCCCAACAGTTTCGGGGACACAGGGCTCAAAACATCAAAGCTGGGACAATTTGAGGTTGTGAATAAGCTCTGTGTTGTTTTCTCTCCCGAGGTAACTCGAGGCAATGAGCTTGTATTCCAGCAGGAAGCGGTGAGCGTTCAGAAATCAGGTTGTGGTAAACAGGCAATAGTAAACAGTTACAACAAATCGGTAACTATATTCCTTCCCAAAGACTGCTGCAGGCTGAACACAAGAACAGAGCAGACACCGCTGTCTTCACCTGCACAGAGAGCGCTGCCATCTTCACGCCTCAGTTCAGGGCAATCTGGTGCTGGAGTCTCCTCTTCCAGGAGGACCCACTGCCAAAGTTGGGAATAAACAGCTCGGTCCAGTCATACAGAAGCTGGGTTTGTTAGAAAAACAGCCCTGTGCTGGGAAATATCATGGGGTGCTAGCAAGCGAAGTGCAGAAAGACAAGGAAAAAAATGGATAATTGAAAACAGTTACTGACAAAAGACATAATGGAGAGGAGAGAAAAAGGCAAAGGCATACAGAAACTCACCCACGTAATAAAGCAGGGTCTAGACTAAAGTCAGTGTCTGGATTCTTAGGCCCCACTATGCATATAAATTAGGCTTTGTCCACATGCAGAAATGGCACAAGGTTAACAAAAATTAATTTTAAGAGATGCAGGGTTCTGAGTTGAATCCATAAAATCCTTTGATGGTCACTACAGCAGATGAAAGCAGATTGTGCTGGCTAGCTTGTTTTGGATGTAATCTCTCTCAGAATGACTCATTTTAAGCTATGAGTATCAATGCTACAGAACGAGTTTAAAAACACACATTTAGTTTAACTCATCTTGTAAACAGGAACCYAGAGGACAAACCACAATGAAGTTACACAACAAAACTACAGAGATACTACCCCAGAATTCTTCTTGGAAACCAAAAGGAAAGCCCCGAGAATATTCTGTCCACCTCTTTCTCCTGCTATGCTTTCTGAAGAGTAATTTGCAAGTCTCGGAGATTTAACAAGCATCTGACAAGGGAAACCTTGAGCCCCACCACCTGCAAAAAGCTGAAGAACTACCTCCTGAAAAGGAAACATCACAGAAGAGCTGCATCAGCTGCCTTTTGTGCAAGTGGTGAATAGCTGTACTGAGCACCGGCAATCTCATGCTACAAACTTGAGACAAGCTGCAGTGCTGCACTCTGGACAGCAACCACTGAGCATCACAAGCAGCATGAAACCGACTGCGGGGAAAGATTTTTGGCTAGCCAAAATGAAGAACCTAACTTTGCAGGAGCACTCAGTTAAACCTGGCAGAGGACAATCAGTGCCACTAGAAGTTTTCTGCATGGCTTGCCCTGTGCGAGAGGTAGAATACCTTGATCTCAACCCCGGGGAACAGTTTTGAACTCCGGCTCCAAAGGCACGAATGCAGACAAGGGCAAAACCTCACGTGAAACCCAGCCAAAGCTGCCTACTCCTTCCCACAAACTCACATTGCTTTTGAGGCTGAAGAACTGGAACTGCAGCTAGCCAGTGTCTACAGGCCTGTAGCTGGAAGTAGAGGGACGACCCCGATGCCATCAGCCCCACCACAAACATTAGGTCTCAGACGGCTTTTGCTGCTCACAATGTCTTTCTGCAGGACACGGCCTGGACCTTCTCCTCCCGTTCCATTTTCATGCAATCGACTGTTCTCACCTAAGCGTAGTTCTCTGCATTTCTCCTTATTGAACTGCATCGTATTTTTTTCAGACCATTCGGTCAATCTGTTGAGTTCGTTTTGATTCTAATCCAGCTCTTCAAAGCTCTCGAATCCATTCCCAGCTCAATACCATCTGCAAATTCAATAAGCACATTCTTGATTCCATTATCCAAGCCAAAACAAGGAACTTACTTGATAAATCCTTTCAGCTGAACAGTGAGCCACTGTCAAGTTCCCTGGCAATGGTTTTCCAGGCAGTTTCATATTAATTTTATAGTATCTGAGAAACCAGTTCCTCCTCGCACTGCGGACTGTAGGCCTCTTGCAGGAAGGGCTTGCAGAGCCTCAAGCAGCCTTTATTTCAGGCTTTCAAAAATTAGTTCAAAAACAGCACAGTCACATTGCCTCAAAATCATGACCAGTTCCTCTTGCAGGAATAAGAAGGATGCAGTAACAGGATGCGAGAGCTTAGAGCAGCTCTGGAAAGGTTAACTACCCCTGACTGCTGGGGTGYGGCAGGAAATGTTTACACAAAACTGGAATTAACTGCTGGCTCTTCTTTTACTTTGAAAGAGATCAAGGAGCCACAAAGGGTGCTGTACTAAAGTCTGAGAAACTGGCCTGGACGGTATTTCTCAAGCTGACTGCTGAGAAATCCCGTGAGAGGGAAGCCAGATTAGCTGGGCACGGCTCATACTCAGCAAATACACGTCAGTTGTTTTCTTCTAGGTGTTTACGAGCAACGTATTTGTTTCAGTATTCTCCTAGGAAATAAAGCTAGGTTGACTGGGCTGCAACTCCCCTGACTTTTTTTTCCTCCTTTCACATCCTGAACTTTTGCTGAAACAGCAGTTTGTTCTGACCCTGAAACACGGTGGGCTGTGCCAACCTTCCCCTGTCCCGTATCTCCAGGTGCTTACCTTGAAGCTGCTGGACCACTGCTGCGTGGTGCCACCCTGCAGCCCTCGTCAGCCTGAAGGAAAATGCCCCAACTATAGTGATTCGGGCAACACCATGTACTTCTGGGAACTGTAGGATGAGCAGGGCTATTATAAATTACATCTCCTTATTAGGAGACTCTGCAGAAATATTATAGCATTGTGTTTCAAAATTAGCAGATCGATCCTTAGCCACGAAAGCTGCATTCAACCAGACTGCAACCCAAAACCAGCATTACTCATCTGAGACAACCTATTTAGCTGGTGGGAACATTCGGATATCAGGATGAACAGGTACTTTGTGTATCTCCCTGAAAACTCAACTGGCTCCAGCTGCGCTTGGAGAGGACTCAGTGATGGGCCAGGCGCCTGCCAAAGCCTCCTCGGAGCTTGCACCAAACCTCACTGGGAGGCTCCCAGCACCGCTACCCTCCAGCAAAGTCAGACCCACATTCCAGAGAGACCACCATCACCTCCGTAGGGCTTTGTGGAGCATTCTTACAAAGCCTGGGCTTTACATTTCATGGATGGATTGGCTAACCGAGTGCAGTTTCTTAGAAGGAGATCAGTGTTGCTCAACAGGGGAAGGACGCAAGTGCCAGCAGAGCGCTGACCCGTGCCTGGGTAGCAGCTTCCCAAATAAGGCTACGAAGCTCCTGCACACACAGACGTTCCCAAGGCACAGCCGGCTGCTCCTTGAGCACTGGAGGAACTCAAGTGTCTCACAAGAAAGTGAAAAGAAAGAACGTCACTCCCACATGCCAGGGGAGGCATGTGACCAAACTTCCTTCAAGAGGCACAGGCTAAATTTACAATAAAGAAAACTTTCCAATCGGCTTTATGATTTGGAGGTGCCTTCCCGCAAAGTGAAGTCTTTCAAATAACAATTGTATGACAATTCAAGACTGCAAGCCAAAAGCCTGCTTCTAATATTATTTGCTGTTGGTTTATTCTTCCCTTCCCCTCTCTCCCCAAATCCAACCTAATATCACACAAATAAATGCTGGCCCCCAAGGTCCTCTCTGCTTTTCCTCGGAGAGACATGGCTCAAGTGCCTGGAACTACAACTGCTTGTAGTTACACACCTCCTACTAATGCCCTGGCATTCACTCTGCTTGTAAGCATGGAGGAGCTGCAGGGCTCTGCAGAACTCCCACAACCTCTCAGGCTGCCCCCGAAGCTCAGAGATGGTGATCTCAGGAGACAGCAAGCGTTTGCAGACCACATTGGGCAGTGATAGAGGAAAGCCACGTCTGGTGGCAGCACCGAACCCAATTCTGACTCGCAGAAACTGGTGTGATTTGCGCTCCCTTCCCAGAACATGGCAGTACATGGAGGAGTGTCCTTGGCTCGCTGCTCCCGGCTGCGGGAAAGTGTAACGCTTGGAACTGCAAGCAGATGCCACAAATTCCTGCTGGCTCATCCTGCAAGCCGTGTTTTGTAAACTTCAGAGTTGAACAGAGGTGAAACCAAGCTTTTAAGACTGAATGGCATCCCAGCATATCTGGAGCACGGCTTCCCGATATCTCCCGCCGGATGTGGCATTTCACCAAGCGGCACTGATTTTGACGGGGGTCCCTTCAGAGGGAAGCACAGCATCAGCTCTAGATCCCAGCTGGGGACTGCAGAGACGTRCAGCAGCTGCTCACAGAAGACCAGGAAAGCTGCAAGAAATACTGCTGCTCCAGGCAGCTGGTGGGTGCGGTTTGTAACTCCTTAGAAGCAGCCACCACAGCGGGCACACTTGTTTCCAAAACTGCAGCCTGCTTCTGGCATCTCCTCAGCAATTCCCGTAACAGGTCTGTTATGTGAGAGAGATGGACTGATAACAGACCAGCCAGCAGCAAGTGCCACAGCCCGCTGGAGGCTTTGGCTCCAAAAGCATAAGAAGATAGTTTCACATGCACAGCAGAGCTGTGATTGTAGCACACCCTTGATGTTCACATTTTCTCACAGGTCAGTTTAGGTCTGAGCATCACAGCGCTTGCCACAAAACTAGTCCAGTGCCGGCAGAAAGGATGTAATGTCATTGAGGGCACATGAAGTCAGAAACATCTGCATCTAACCTGGTTATTGCCTTGCACTTGGCCCCAGCCTGTCACACAGAGTGAAGTACCAGCCCTTACAGCAAGCCATTACATCACCTAACGGTAATTAAGTCTTGTCCGTATGCAGCCTGGTCTATGCCAAAGAGCACTCTGGAGCTTCGGCAGAGTATTGAAGCAGCTACAGGTTGAATCAGACACAGGTGATTTCACTGCTGGTTTATTTAAGCCTAACCTAAGCAACCAGCTCACTTGATGATAACATTACACATATCTGATAGGCATCAACTGCATCCAGTGTCAGCACCACCGAGAGGCCAAATGATGTGTTAGTAACGAAGCAGCAGTGGGACAGAATGGATGAGAAGAGCACCCAGGGACAGGCCCGTGGTGCCCTGCCCCAAGCTGCCCTCTCTGCCCCAGTGGGATGCTCACACCCGGCTCCCCTTCCCCAGCAAAGCCAACCTGCCCCGCAGGAACCGGACAGCTTCTTGGTAATCCAAGCCAAAGGGTGTTGGCAGTGGCCCAGAGCCCACCAGCCTTGCCAGTGCCACTGCCTGACATCATCTGGAAGCAGCAGCAGCAGCGGGGTGTGCCGCTGCCCCGGGGTCCATGCGGCAGGGAGCTGCCCCCCGCTTGGCAGGGACACCCCCAGCACCCCAGTGCCCACCCACAGCAGGACACCCCCCGAACAACGCTGCAAGGTCCCCTCATGACAGGGACCCCCCCAGTACCCCCTCAAGGAAGGGCCTCCCCCCACAACATCCCAGTGCTCCTTCAGGGGATCCCCCCCTCCCCAAATCACAGGGCACCCTGCAGCAGGTACCCCCAAACACACACCCCAGATCCCATGCTCCCCGCCCAGGCAGGGCCTCCCATTCCCCACCACCTCCCAGCGTCCCCCCAAGGCAGGGACCCTCCCCAGAGCCCCTCCATGACAGGGACACCCCCCCCCCAGAGCACCTCCCAGGGTCCCCCCCCATCGCAGGGTCCTCCCTCAGTGCCCCAAAGCCCCCTCT